>CM077658.1:7382500-7412500 GCA_039707465.1 Rhabdophis nuchalis | reverse complement strand
GCGTTATGCGTGTTTGCATAACGCATAGCACCGTGATGGCAAACATATGGCATGCCTGCCAGAGGTGGCACGTAGAGCCTCCTCTGTGGGCACATGTGCCATTGCCAGCTGCTCTTCTGGTTTCTGGTGCACACATGTATTTTGCCCAGCTGGTCTTCGCATGTGCCGGATCCCCTGGTCTTCAGGTTTCTGGGGCTCTGGCACATGTGAAGACCAGCTGGCTTGCATGCTGGAAACCAGAAGACCAGGTGGCCATCGTGCGCATGCACACCAGCCAGCTGGTCTTCAAGTTTCCAGGGCTGTGGTGCGCACGCTCATTTTCACACTCGGTGTTGAAAAGGTTCACCACCACTACACTAGCATTTTTAGATATAATTTGCTAGAAGTTGGGTTTTGTTTTTTTTCCAGCAAAAGGAAGCCGATGGCCTTCTTATTCTCACCTGGTGGATAAATAAAATGCCTGTGTAATGTGCATATAGCCAGGCTGGAAAGGCATATTCTGCTAACGTTGGAGATTGATGATGGAAGGCGGAAAAAAACTGAATTATTGAATTCATCAACAAAATATATTGCACTTCTAGGACAATGCTGCCCTCTGCTGGCTCAGTAAGGAACTGCAAACTCAATGGGAAAAATAGGGCAATATAAAACTATATTCATTGTTTGGGGCTCTGGGTAAGAGGCAGTGCTTAGGGAATCCCAGGCTCAAATCCCCCAAAAGCTCTTGAGGCTCCATTCTCCCACAAACCCTGCCCAGCCCAGTGTGACATCATGTGTGGTGTCCCACTCCGCACTAAAAATCTTATGGTGCAATGCAAAGAAATGCAACGAGAGCAGGTGAACCTTTTAGACACCGAGTGGCCAAACTGATGTGCGGACATGCCCAAATTGAAAGGTGCATGTGCAAACACACAAAATGCACATGCATACATGCATGAACATGCGAGTGTGTGCAACTGGCCAGTGAGAAGCAGGGCATCCCGACACTGGCAGCACGGCAAGAAGTAACATCTTTTTCTTTCGTGAGCTTCTGTTTTGTCGTTTGCAGGGAAACAGAAGCTCCCAAAAGAAACACCATGGAAATTTGACCTGGGGCAACAGCCCACATGCCAGCAGAAAGGGTTCTGCATGCCACTTCTGGCATGCATGCCATAGGTTCGCCATCACGGGACTACAAGATCAAAAGGCCTGGATTTAACCTCCCTGATTTTTAAAAATTGGTATAAAAGTATCATCTTTAGGCACCATAAGCTGAACAAGTCAGGTCAAGAACTACCTAGCGTATGCGTACAATAGGCTAACTTTGATTCATTTTAATCGTGACTATTTCAGGGGTGGCTTATACCAGGTGGATGAGTCCAGCTCGTTCAATTGTTTTATGATTCGGCGTTGTACAAGAATCCAGAAAATTGGTTAATTCGATATTCAAGATATGCATATGCATATGCAATATTTGTGAACAGATACCAATGTATTATTAGTGAAATTATTCCCTAATATATTTGGTTTCCAGCTAACTGCATATACAATTTTAATTAAATGTCAGCGGCAATGAAATTTACTCCAATGTAGTCATTGTCCTAGCTTGATTGGGGCGACCAGCAAATATACTTTTCAGCATTAACAACGTGGCACATTGCGTGGACCCTGACAATTGCCGCTTCTTTTTCCAGCCACGATTAAACAAGCCGCGATTCAGCACGAGGAACAAACACAGCCCATATCGCAACAAATCGCCGTTCTGAAAAGAAGAGGATTTTTACAACCCAACAAAATGTGGTCTTTTATTCTTGGCCTTCATCCCTGCAATGGAGCCTCTTGGTAGCTCATCAGCAAAGCAGGATCCGGCTGGAATTTTCTCCTCCATGTTGCAATGTCCCCCTGGCTCAAGAAGGTCCTACTGACAATAAAACGTCAGGACGTTTTCCTGGTTGCCTCGGATCAGGATGACGGGAGACCTCAGATCTTGTGAGAGGGTCTCCAGCCAAGCCATGTAGAGGCTACTGGGACATCCCTTGCGGCCAACTGGCATGGTTCTGGAAAAAGTGACAAGGAATGGGGGAAAGAAAGCAAGTTTTCTTTCACGTGAAGTGTTAACTCCACATTGCATAGACTTCTTCGACAACAGAAAATTCCCCAATGAAGGATTCTGCATATGTGGGTCTTTGCTTTCTGTGGCCACTTCTCCAATCTCTTACGATTCATTGGGGGGGGAGGAATTACCATATTTTTCAGAGTATAAGACGCACCTTGTGGAAATGTTGGTGCGTCTTATACACCAAATACAGCCAAAAAAGAAGTCCATTTTTTGCAAAAACAGAGGTGTGTTTGCCTTCCCCCATCCTCCAGGAGCACTCAGCAGGCTTCAGCAGGGCTGGGAGAAGGGGAAATGCAGCCGTTTTTGTGGGAAATGGCCCATTTCCCACTCATTTTTCACAAAAACGGGGGCGTTTTTCCTTTCCCTCAGCCCTGCTGAAGCCTGCAGAGTGCTGCAGGGGATGACAAAAACTTTCTTTTCTTACTTACCTCTTCAAAATCTTGGTGCGTCTTATAGTCTGAAAAATACAGTAACTATTCTGAGTAGTGTTGTGACACATATTTTAAAAACAGGACATGTGGGATGTGGGGTGGGGGGAGGAGACAGACAGAGTCTGAAGGTCAGAGTTTGAAGAAGACAAAGATAAGATAAAACACATGTCGAAAAAGACTGAGTCATCGAGGTCTACTTGTCTGGAAGTTGAATCATGCACCTGGATATTGTTTTTGGCGGTTTGAGACATTTCACTACCCATCCAGCTTCTTCAGTCTGAACAATGTTGGTTAGAGGACTAGGCAGAGTTATCGGAATTGGCAAACACTTAAAATTCTTAGAGGTATTCCTGCACAATAAACATAGAATAATAGAGTTGGAAAGGACCTTGGAGGTCTTCTCGCCCAACTCAAGGAAGGAAGCCCTCTACCGTTTCCCATAAATGATTATCCAATCTCTTTTTGAAAGCCTCCAGGAATGGAGCACGCAACAACTTCTGAAGCTTTGATGGGTCGATTGTTCTCACAGTTAGGAAATGTCTCCTTAGTTCTATTCTAGGTTGCGTCTCTCCTTGGTTAGTTTCCATCCATCGTTTCTCTTCTTGCCTTTTGGTGCTTTAGAAAATAACTTGTCTGCCTTGTCTTTGTAGAAGCTCCTCAAATATTGGAAGACTGCTATCATGTCTCCCTTAGTCCTTGATGTCATTAGATTAGACCCACCCAATTCCTGTAACCAGTCTTCATATGTTTCAATCTCCATTTGTCAAATCATCAAATATTGGAAGACTGCTATCATGTCTCCCTTAGTCCTTGATGTCGTTAGATTAGACCCACCCAATTCCTGTAGCCAGTCTTCGTATGTTTCAATCGCCAATCGCCAAATCACCTATGTTGCTTTTCTCTGAACTCTTTCCAGAGTCTCATGCAGAGGTGGGTTGCTACCAGTCTGCACCAGTTTGGACGAATCGGTAGTGGCAATTTGGACTGGGTCGTCGAGCAGGTAGGGACGGCAGGCTGGCCACGCCCCCGAACCGGTTCCCTGGTCAACTATGGCATTTTGGTCATGTTTATTTGTCATTTTATAATGTTCTGCTCATGCACAGAACGATTTACAGTCAACTGCACATGGCAAAGCCAACACACTCCTCCAACACAGATGCCACCCCTAGCAACCCCTAACGAGTAAGGTTTTACATTCCGTCCATTGAGGACTTCTCTTACTTACATGAAAATAAGGGCAGCATCCCGAGAATAATCCAGCAAAATTTCATTCATTCTCACTTGTCGAAGCGACTGAAATAGAAGGTAGAAAAGGCTCAGCGGAGGTAGATATAAAGTGTCAGGCGCAGGCAACTGGAACAGCTCTGACAATGGGTCAAGTGAGTTGCTTTATTGTTGACCGCCTGCTTACAAGGATCTCACCAGATTGTCTGCCTTCTCTTGGGAAATGGCAGGTATAGACTTAAGGGTTTCACCTCAAATATTGTCTCCTTTGGCTGGAGAAATCGAATTCTCTAAGCTGGAACGTCTTTTAAGCCAGGGGTCTCCAACCTTTGCAACTTTAAGTCTGAAGGACTTCAGCTTCCAGACTTCTCCAGCCAGCAAAGCTGGCTGGAGAATTCTGGGAGCTGAAGTCCTTCAGACTTAGAGTTGCAAAGGTTGGAGACCCCTGTTTTAAGCCACCTATTGGGACCTTCTCTCCTTCTGTTGGTGGTTGCTTATATATTTATAAGAAATATAAAGAAATGTTGGGGTTTTGGATGGGTTGGGTTGGGTTGGGTTGATTTCTGAAAAAAATACTGTTGTAGTCCACCGGTGGCCTGCAGAACTGGTGACAGACTCAGACAGTGAGGAGGTTGGAGAGGAACATGGGCCAGTCCTGGAGTCTGGGGAAGGCTCTGATGAGGGCTTCGTATCAGAGGCAGAGAGAGGGCCAAGGCTGTCTGACATTTAGTGGGGCAGAAGAACAACTGGAGCCTGTTCCCAATGTGCGCGTGCACAGTGCTGCCAAGACAAGGGAACAGCCAAGGAACAAGGGTAAAGTTACAGGTGAATGGTGAATGGCCCCTCCCAGAGGGAATGAAGAGGAGCGAAAAGGGAACCCCCAACAATCCAAGCAAGAAGTCAAGCCAGATTTCCCCAGCATCACAAGGACAAAGGCTTTGTGGTGTGGATGGCCAGAGGTCCAGAAGCTCACCATGGCCCAGCCAATCTGGATCCATAACACATGTGTTAAGTCTCGGGGTTTGCATTCTGACCTCGTGATCAGAATCTCTTTCTCCCTCTTTTTCCCTAGCTCTTTTCCCAAGCCCTCTGCTTCCACCAGGAAGACACGGAGGACTGAGCCATTTCAAAAATCAAGTCAAATTCACGGTTTCCGCTGGATGCTTCAACCCCAGTCCCTCTGATTCTTCGGCCTGATTCTAGCAGGTTTGAGAAAAAGAGGGAGGATCAATTTTAATCATTTGATCTGGATTTTCAATTCCATTTGGAAAGAGGATTCAGTTCAGGATTGGGGTAGAATGGCTGTTGAATTTCCAGGTGAACACGGGAATAACATTCTTATTCTTCCCCAAAGAAGGTGGACTTGAACACACCTGCCCCCCGATATCCGTACCATCACGGACCTATGACTCTTCCGTCGGATGTTAAAAGCACATTTCTTTCATCTAGCCGGCCTGACATAGACTAGGGAATAAATTCAAACTTTGATATTTATTGGTTTTAAATTTATTTATCCAAATTTTAGCACAGATTTAATAATTTAATTGTCTTTTATATTTTGTATTGTATTGTTGGGTTTTTATCTTTCTGTGCACCGCCCTGAGTCCCTTTTAGGTGAAACAGGGTGGTATATAAATCGAATAAACTAACTAAACTAACCTTCCAATAGAATCATCATCTTCTTTTAATGATCCCCATAATCCTTTGCAGAGTGGAGTCTGGGCAATCGAATGGAGTTACTGGCCGGATGCCATTCCTGTCATCAATACGCAGTTTTGTTTATTCTCAGGGTGCCCAGAGAGAGAAATATCTGCCTCTACCTAGGATCGAACTAACAGCCTCCTGATTGTGAGGCGAGAGCTCCCCCCTCTAGGCCACCGCACCACTCCCCTTCCAACAGAACGTAAAAGGGATTCTAAACTTCCCCGACAGGTTAGGCAGGCATCAATACAATACAATACAATAGCAGAGTTGGAAGGGACCTTGGAGGTCTTCTAGTCCAACCCCCTGCGTGGGCAGGAACCTTATACCATTTCAGACAAATGGCTATCTAACATCTTTTTAAAGACTTCCAGGGTTGGGGCATTCACAACTTCTGGAGGCAACTTCTGTTCCACTGATTAATTGTTCTAACTGTCAGGAAATTTCTCCTCAGTTCTAAGTTGCTTCTCTCCAGATTCAAACCCCTGGAGTTAGAAAGAGAGGATGGCCCCATTCTCCCTCCTTGTCCCCTTTTCTTGACCTGGTGTCCACCCCAGGTTAGGTCGTCCGAACCTTAGCTTTGTTCTTGGCAACCTCTTCGTCGGAAATTTTCCACGGGCAGCCGTGCCGCATCTCGTTCACTGCCGCCTCGGCTTTGAAGCCATCGTTCAGTCTGAACGGAGCAATTAAGCCATCAAATCTCTTCACCCTAGGAACAGAACTACCGTGAGTTTGCCTCAGGAACCAAATCCCGCCATGCCCTGGTCTTAGCCAAAAGGGGACACCTGCTTGGAGAAAGGAATCTGGCCAATTTTAAGAACGGATTATTGACTATTGTCAGGCATGCAAGACCAGGTCCATCCACGAAGCTTCAATTAAACGGATTCATTGTTAAAAGCCTATGAACAGGAATCTACTCGACTGTTAGCACCTGCTTGGAATTAGATAAGGGTCAACGGTACTAGGAGAGGAGAGGAGAGGAGAGAGAATAGAGGAGGAGAGGAGAGGAGAGGAGAGGAGAGGAGAGGAGAGAAGAGAAGAGAAGAGAAGAGAAGAGAAGAGAAGAGAAGAGAAGAGAAGAGAGAATAGAAGAGGAGAAGAGAAGAGAAGAGAAGAGAAGAGAAGAGAAGAGAAGAGAAGAGAAGAGAGAATAGGAGAGGAGAGGAGAGGAGAGGAGAAGAGAAGAGGAGAGGAGAGGAGAGGAGAGGAGAATGGAAGGGAAGGGGAAGGGGAAGGGAGAATAGAGTAGAGTAGAGTAGAGTAGAGTAGAGTAGAGTAGAGTAGAGTAGAGCAAGCAAAATTAGATCTATTTAATGACTACTAATTTACTGTATATAAATATCTTTTAACTGGAATAGGTTTTATGGTGGGATGCTAGAGTACTGGCCCATACATTAATGCATAATAATAATAATAATTCTAATTGCAACAGCAGCAACAACAACAACAATAAATAAATAGTCATAATGCTTTACTGTTCAGGACGGGGTTTCTGGTTAATATCTGGAAGGACGTGAACCTCATGAAATCCAAGCCGAAACTTGCTTAATAAAGAGACAATCCTAAGGAAGGGGAAAAAATTAAGATTAAAAAAAAAGTTATTCCAACCCTCTTTATGATATATATTTCCTTATTTTGAGGCTCCCCGACTCTATTTCTCTTTATAAATGCTGCACTTACACCACAACAGCCCTGAATTCTGCAGGTGGAACTTACGCCTTCCGCTCTTCGTCCATCCGGTTGATCTGCCCACCAACAAACACTCGGATCTTACATTTCCCCCATCTCTTTTTACGGCCAAGGAGGTAAGGGATGAGAAGAGTCAGGCCTGGTGGTGGAAAACGAGAGAGGGATCTCAATAACCAACAGCCCCCTTCTTCTCCTCCTGATTGCATTTAAAGCAAGGGTCCATTCACCAGCCACAATCCTTGCTTTCTTCTGCGTGAGAAAGGGGAGAGCCAGCCTTACCTCCATCATCAAACAGCCAGTAGATATCAATAGTTTTCTTGCCTTGATCCATCTGGAAAACAGTGCTCGCCTGTTGTTCTGCTACCGAGGCATCTGGATCTACTAGGAAGGGGGAAAGAAGGGGAGGGAGAAAGGCCAAGAGGCAGGGGAGAAGAGATGGGGAGGGGGGAGAGGAGAGGAGAGGAGAGGAGAGAGAATAGGAGAGGAGAGGAGAAGAGAAGAGAAGAGAAGAGAAGAGAGAATAGGAGAGGAGGGGAGAGGAGAGGAGGAGAGGAGGAGAGAAGAGAAGAGAAGAGAAGAGAAGAGAAGAGAAGAGAAGAGAAGAGAGAATAGGAGAGGAGAGGAGAGGAGAGGAGGAGATGAGAGGAGAGGAGGGGAGGGGAGGGGAGGGGAGAGGAGAGGAGAGGAGAAGAGAAGAGAAGAGAAGAGAAGAGAAGAGAGAAGAGAAGAGGAGAGGAGAGGAGAGGAGAGGAGAAGAGAAGGGAAGAGAAGAGAGAATAGGAGAGGAGAGGAGAAGAGAAGAGAAGAGAGAATAGAAGAGGAGAGGAGAGGAGATGAGAGGAGAGGAGAGGAGAGAAGAGGAGAGGAGAGGAGAGAAGAAGGGGAAGGGAGAGGATATATAATCTCTTCCTATTTTATTATCAAAGTTACAACATAATTGTAAAGTTTCTTTCCTTTAAAATCAACCACTTCAAAAAGAGAACCAGCCTTTTCACAACCAAATTCTTCATTACACATTAACAGATTTGGAAGGGACCTTGTAAGTCATCTAGTCCAACCTCCCCCTCCCAAGCAAGAAACTACACCATTTCTGACAGATGGAAGTCCGGTCTCTTCTTGAAGGCTTCCAGTGATGAAGCTCCCACAACTTCAGTTGTGTTGGACAGAAGACCTCAGCCCAGTGACGGGATTGTGCCTTTGTTTGTAAGGCATGGTTAAATCTGCTGCAAATCTACTCCGTTTGTCATAATATCATAATTCAGTGTATTACATGAACCCAGGAAACAGATTTGGTTAGTAACCCGGTCGAGAAGATTTTCAGAACTGATATGTACCTGTCACGGCAGGTATTTCACTGCTTTTCTGAGGAACGTCCGCTGGATCAAAAGCTGGATTAACTGGAGACAGAAAGGAGACAATAAGCTAGGCAAATTCGTAATATTCTGAACAATGAACAGCTTCCCGCATTTATATGGCACATCAAGTCATAATGAAGGTTGCCTTATCTAGGCTTCTTAGGCTGTTGAGTGAATCGAGCCACTGTAATTTTTCAAAATGTATAACTTAGCACAGGGGTCTGCAACCTTAAACACTCAAGTAGCCATTTGGACCCGTTTCCCACAGAAAAGAAAACACTGGACGCCACAAAAGCTGGACGGGTGTGGCCAACTTGACATCACCTAGTCACATGACCACCACCACCCAGCCACATTTTGTGGCTCCCGGTGTTTTCTGTAGGAAACGTGTGTGTGTGTGTGTGTTTCTCCCTCTCTTTTTCTCTGTCTCTCCTCTCTCTCTCTCTCTCTCTCTCTCTGTGTCTGTCTGTCTCTCTGTCTCTGTCTCTCTCTGTCTCTCATCTCTCTCAGGCCAGGTGAGGAGTGACTGGAAGGGGAGAGCAAGGGGTGAGGCCAGCCAGTGGTGGGTTCAGCCAACAGACAGCCACAGCAGGGAGACAAAAGAGCCGCATGCAGCTCTGGAGCCGTGGGTTGCTGACACCCGGCTTAGCATGATGTGTACTCCCAGTTAATTGTGATGTGATGACTAAATTAAATTAAGTTTAGTACAGTGTAATGGAGTACAGTCTGTATTCCCAGGAGGGAGTGGCTGTATTTCAGAGGGCAGCTTGCAAAGTTGGAGTGGCAGAAAGAGGGTCAAAATGGCTACTCCCTAACCAATTCCCAGAATACGTCAAGAATCTAGAGTCACCTCAGCGAAATGGATGACAAAGAAGTTTAATAAACAAATCTATTAGTAATGGAAATAGTTGCTTTAGTCTGGCAAGATTCTGTCTGTAGGTGAAGAAAACGACTCCCAAGTAACTCCACAGGTCATTCTTGGTTCTTAGGGCCCGTCGTGCAGTGAGTTAATCCAGCTACAACCCCCCACTGCACAGAATTGATGGATGCATCTAGCAAACCTTTGTTTATTTAAACCAGTTGATTTAGATAAACAGACCTAATATAAATCAAACTAACCACCTTATGGCTTAGTGTTGGAAGTTTCCCCCGTGGGCCAGGAAGATCAGTCCAGTTGAGGACATTTCCTTTGGTGTCCACTAGGTTTCCTACCTACCCCATACAACTTTTTACATTAAAATAAAAGTACAAAGTACAAACTTGCCACAAATCTAAACATCCTTTTCCTGCATTATCTTTATTTTCCAAAGAGCAGCATCCACCCAAAAAAAAGTCAAAATGGTATCTGGAGCTTTGCAAGTGACATCCTTCCTTTTTTTTTTAAACACGCACAACACCGTTGCCTTTGCTAAAATGAGTGTGTAAGATATTTTGATGGATTGAAAATCGGAGTCATCGGAATGCAATTACTCTTACAAAGCGGCATAAAATCGAAGACCTACAAATCTATAAAACGGAAGGGCCTCTTTCTAAGATATTTCTCTGCTTCTGCCCCTGAATCAGTTCAAGCCCTCTTCCTTGCACTATTTCTGGAGAAGAGTGCTGGCGGAACTCACTGTGAGCCTGCATCATCCGAGAAATATTGAGCCCCTCCTTCAGGCGCATCACGCATACTCCATATTTGAAGTCAAAAGCATCACTGGAATAGGAGAGGGGGGGAAAAAAACCACTCAAATTTAATTTAATTTAATATTTAAATTTCTATACCGCCCTTCTCCTTTCCGGGACTCAGGAATACCAGCATGAGGGAGATTTTCAGAGGTGAACTATGTAGGATATACAATACAATACAATAGCAGAGTTGGAAGGGACCTTGTAGGCAGGAACCTTATACCATTTCAGACAAATGGCTATCTAACATCTTCTTAAAGACTTCCAGGGTTGGGGCATTCACAACTTCTGGAGGCAAGCTGTTCCAGAGGTTAATTGTTCTCACTGTCAGGAAATTTCTCCTTAGTTCTAAGTTGCTTCTCCCCTTGATTAGTTTCCACCCATTGCTTCTTGTCCTGCCCCCAGGTGCCTTGGAGAATAATTTGACTCCCTCTTCTTTGTGGCACCCTCTGAGATATTGGAACACTGCTATCATGTCTCCCCTGGTCATTCTCTTCATCAAACTAGACATACCCAGCTCCTGCAACCGTTCTTCATATGTTTTAGTCTCCAGTCCCCTAATCATCTTGGTTGCTCTTCTCTGCACTCTTTCCAGAGTCTCCACATCTTTTCTACATCGTGTGCTGTATGCAGTATTCCAAGTGTGGCCTTACCAAGGCACTATACAGTGGCATTAACACTTTACGTGATCTAGATTCTATCCCTCTGTTTATGCAGCCTAGAACTGTGTTGGCTTTTTTGGCAGCTGCTGCACACTGCTGGCTCATATTTAAATGGTTGTCCACTAGGATTCCAAGATCCCTCTCACAGTTGCTACTATTGAGCAAGGTACCACCTATACTGTATCTGTGAATTTTGTTTTTCTTGCCTAAATGTAGAACCTTACTTTTTTCACAATTGAATTTCATTTTATTAGATAGTGCCCAATGTTCAAGTTTGTCAAGATCCTTCTATATCTTAAGCCTATCTTCTGGAGTGTTGGCTATTCCTGCCAGTTTGGTGTCGTCTGCAAATTTGATGAGTTCCCCATTTATCCCCTCATCCAAATCATTGATGAAGATGTTGAAGAGTACTGGGCCTAAAACAGAGCCTTGGGGGACTCCATATGTATGGTACCAGCGATTCAGTCTCTATCCAAGGGTGGGATTCTACCGGGCGAACTGGTAGCTCCAAGGAACTGCTGGGAGCTAATTAGTGGTGGGTTCCTACCGGTTCGGACCGGTTTGGCTGAACCGGTATTAGCTTGGCGGCCTGGGTCACTGGAACCTGGAGTGACCCGGGCTTGCCACGCCCCCGACCTGGTTCTCCCAGTGGCGCCGTAGGCACCGCCATCTTGGTTTTTTTGCTTCTGCACATGTGCAGAGCAATTTCAGTTGTACAAAGTGCAAAGTGCATGCAGCACATCCCTGAGCAAACCAGCAGTAGTCTCTACCGAAACCCACCCCTGGAGCTAACCAGATCTCTTCCACGAGCATGTGGGCCAGTCCACCCATCCCTATGCTTTATCTACTTTATCTTCTCAGCTGAGTCGTGCACCACAGTGGATTGCTGTTGTCTCAGCTGTTTTCCTTCACGAGCAGTAATCCGGATTGTAAGTCCTCCCCAAAATTTGCTCAGTGAACCAGTTGTTAAACCGGTAGGATCCCACCTCTGGATCTATCCCTAAATCTTTTTTCCCCCAAAGGAAGGCACTCTTAAGGCCATCCAACTCCTTTTTACTTCAATGGGGAGAATTGTTTTTCAAAAGAACACTTGAAATATAGCTTCATTTCTTTAAAAAAAATGATAAATCTGCCCCACTAACAGCATCTTCTCTCAATTTACTCACATCACGATGAAAACTTAGTGGTGCAATTTTGGGACAGATGCAAAATCATCTGGATATTTAAGTTTGAATTGTGTGTGTTACTCCAGTAAGTCCTCCAGACAGGGAGGATGCAACCAAAGATAGTCGCAACTAATTGATGACATTTTCCTGAAGGTCATTTTGGACCTCGAGAGCTTTGGAGAAGGCTAGATTTGGGAAGTCTGGCTTAGAAGATGTTTAAGACAACGGCCAATTGTACTCACTGCAGTATCCCGATATATTCTTCCACTGTCTGAGGATGGGCTGCCTGCCAGTTCTTCTTATATCCAAGCACAAGAACATTGGGCTTCATTCTCCCAAGACCTGAGGCCTTTATCAAGAGAAAGGTGGGCTTTTAGAGTAAAAACATTTTCTATATTTGTTGTTACCAACCCTTCTGCATGGAATGGAATGGAATGGAGGGGAGGGGAGGGGGGAGGGGAGGGGAGGGGAGGGAAAATAGATGAGAAGGGAAGGGAAAGGAAGGGAAGGGAAGGAATGGAATAGAATGGAATGGGAGGGGAGAGAAGAGAAGAGAAGAGAAGAGAGAAGGGAAGGAATGGAATGGAATGGGAGAGGAGAAGAGAGGAGAGGAGAGAGAAGAGAAGAGAAGAGAAAAGAGAAGAGAAGGGAAGGGAAGGGAAGGGAAGGGAAGGGAAGGAATGGAATGGGAGAGGAGAAGAGAGGAGAGGAGAGGAGAGAAAAGGGAGGAGAAAGGAAGGGAATGTGAAGGGAAAGGAAAGGAAGGGAAGGGAAGGGAAGGACTGGACTGGACTGGATTGGACTAGAATAGAATAGAATAGAATAGAATAGAATAGAATAGACATTGGAATGAAGACGAGAAGAGAATATTGGAATGAGAATAGAATAGAATAGAATAGAATAGAATAGAATAGAATAGAATAGAATAGAATAGATTGGAATGAAGACGAGAAGAGAATATTGGAATGAAATTAGAATAGAATAGAATAGAATAGAATAGAATAGAATAGAATAGAATAGAATAGAATAGAATAGAATAGACATTGGAATGAAGACGAGAAGAGAATATTGGAATGAAATTAGAATAGAATAGAATAGAATAGAATAGAATAGAATAGACATGGGAATGAAGACGAGAAGAGAATATTGGAATGAAATTAGAATAGAATAGAATAGAATAGAATAGAATAGAATAGAATAGAATAGAATAGACATTGGAATGAAGACTATTGGAATGAAATTAGAATAGAATAGAATAGAATAGAATAGAATAGAATAGAATAGACATTGGAATGAAGACGAGAAGAGAATATTGGAATGAAAATAGAATAGAATAGAATAGAATAGAATAGAATAGAATAGAATAGAATAGAATAGACATTGGAATGAAGACGAGAAGAGAATATTGGAATGAAAATAGAATAGAATAGAACTTTACCTGCATAAGGACTTGTGCTCCAGTTCTCAGGTCCTCTGCTAAGATGCCTGTGTAGAAAGCCTTGACCTTTCGCTTGGTCAGCCATTGGATGTGGCCTTTGGAGGCAAGTCCCATTTCAGCATTCGCCTGTCTGCGGGGCCCCTGTGAGAAAGAAGCATTGGAAAGGAGTCACAATTACAGGAAGACATTTACCTCCCCTCCAAGCTCCCAGGAGCACTCTACAAGCCTCCTAAAGGCTATTCATGCCCTTTTTTAAAAAACGGGCCCATTGTCATAAAAAGCGGACCCATTTTCATGAAAAACAGGCCATTTTGGGGAGGTTTGCAAAGTGCAAAAGCATTTTTTTTTTAAAATTGCCTCTTCAAAATCTGGGTGCATCTTATACTCCGGTGTGTCTTATGCTGTGAAATATACGGTATATATATGTATGTATACATGCATGCATGTATGTATGTATGTATGTATGTACGTATATTATAATTATAAATATAATTATAATTAAGAAAAGACAGACTTTTCTTCTACAATAAGTTTTTATTTCTATAGCGATGGCTCAGCCTAGAAGAACGTACTCATATTGCCTTTCCTGTTGAAACTAAGGTTGATACGCCTCTCCTAGCTTTGAACTGGCGATCCAACCGGTCAGTCCTAGAGGAGATAAACTCTGGCTGCTCTTTAGAAGGCCAGATCCTGAAGAGGAAACGCAAAGACTTTGGCCACCTAATGAGAAGGAAGGACTCCCTGGAGAAAAGCCTCATGCTGGGAACGATGGAGGGCAAAAGAAGAAGAAGGGGATGACAGAGAATGAGGTGGCTGGATGGAGTCACCAAAGCTGTCAGCGTGATCTTAAATGGACTCCAGAGGATGGTAGAGGACAGGAAGGCCTGGAGGAACGTTGTCCATGGGGTCGCGATGAGTTGGACACAACTTTACAACTAACAATTTAGCTACTTGGTGTTTTTTTTAAAAAGCATTTTTGCTGGCCTAATTATGTAAAGGATTCAAACATTTACCTATTGGAGTTGTCTTTTCCAAGAAGGAAACAAAAGAGAGATTGATGAATGGTGGAGCAGAATGTCCTACCAAGATTGTATTTTTCTCCTCTCCAAAATTGTCTATTTTTATCCTGGCAATTCAAACTGCAGATGAAAACCAAGCTAGCAGCCATTCATTCATTCATTCATCCATCCATCCATTCATTCATTCGTGCTTAATTAGCTTGGGGATTGTTCCAGAAGGACAATGGTTGAAAGCCAAGTGCTGGCTTTGTTATCATACTTCACAGCCATCCAGTGAGTTCCTCTTGGCCTCTGCAGTAAACATGAAAGCCGAAGAAGAGAAGTAATTGCGGCTGTGCTTTTGACGATACGATAGGAGAAGCTGTGTTCATCCTTTGCTGATCCAGACCATTCAGTTCTGATAGCACTTTTTTTAACCAGCCTAATTTTATTCAAGGGCACACGTTTTCACAGCCAGACCCCTCTTGGTTTTTGATCTATAAATGGTGGAGGGGAAGATTTCGTTGGCTAGATCTTTAGTTGGCTGGAGGTAAGCCACCGAAGCTGCTGAAATGGACACCTGCCAGCCGTTAAAAGCTTCCTTTTGTTAACTTGAAGCCTGCCTGGCTGAAGGCTGCAGTTCCATTGCAGGTCCTTAGCCGAAGGGAGGGTTGGGTCCCAGCTGAGATTAAAACTGATTTTTCCTTTCTTCACGAGCCAACATTCAAAGGTCGGCAGTTTGGTGGTTTGAATCCCTAGTGCAGGTCTCCTGCGTGAGTGGAGGATTGGACTAGATGACCTCCAAGGTCCCTTCCAATTCTGTTACTGTTTATCCTTCCATCAGTGGAGACACTAGTTTGAGACCTCAGAGGTGTTGAGGTCCCTGTAGACTTTTTCAGATGAATTGGAAATGCAGTTTAAAAAAAAAAGAGATTACTGTGGTATGCTGTTTCACTTATGATCAGATGCAATCATCTTTAAGAATGACGAGAGGGAGAGAGAGGGAGAGGAGAATGAGAAAGAGGAGGTGGAGGGGAAGGAGGAGGAGGAGGAGAGGAGAAGAGGAAGAGGAAGAAGTAGAAGAAGAAGATGAAGGAGGAGGAGGAGGAGGGGGAGGGGGAGGGGGAGGAAAAGAAGAAGAGGAGGAGGAGGGGGGAAAGGAGAAAAGGAGGAGGGAGAGGAGGGAGAAGGAGGAGGAGGAGGAGGAGGAGGAGGAGGAGGAGGAGGAGGAGGAGGAGAAGAAGAAGAAGAAGAAGAAGAAGAAGAAGAAGAAGAAGAAGAAGAAGAAGAAGAAGAAGAAGAAGAAGAAACAGGAGGAGGAGGAGGAGAAGGAGGAGGAGGAGGAGGAGAAGAAGAAGAAGAAGAAGAAGAAGAAGAAGAAGAAGAAGAAGAAGAAGAAGAAGAAGAAACAGGAGGAGGAGGAGGAGGAGGAGGAGAAGAAGAAGAAGAAGAAGAAGAAGAAGAAGAAGAAGAAGAAGAAGAAGAAGAAGAAGAAGAAGAAGAAGAAGAAGAAGACAAACCGACAACGTCTGATGTTTAATTAATTAATAATTAAACTTCTGCAAGGAAAAACCAAGCTGAGAAAGCACTAAGGACTCCTCATTTCACAGGTTTTGTGGCTTCCCCAGGCCACAAAGTTTCTCCTTTATTAGAGAGAGAAAGAGAGAGAGAGATGGATCGATAATAGACAGACAGACAGACGGACGAACAGACGGACGGATGGACACAGACAAAAACGTAGGTTAAACAATGGAAATTAGATAGATAAAGATAGCAGAGACCTGCAATGTTTTAGTTATCTGGTGGGAACAAATACTCACGATCAACACATTCCCACAGATCATCAGGCTCAAATGTTTTGTAAAAGTGCCCACAAAATCGACCAGTGCTGGCCGAAAGTTAGGAGGACCAGTCAGGACGAGACATTGAGGCCTGAAGATAGAAGGAGGAGATATTAGTAGTTGACTAGTTGTATGGAACCAGTCCACTCCTTCCTTGTGACTGCTGTCGGCTTCCAGAAAGGACGAAAAGACAATCATAGCAACAAACTATGGTATCAGTGGTGCACAAAGGCCCATGTTTTTGTGGCTGAAGGCCAGGGCAGAGACTCATCAACCTCTCTTGTTTTCGTCCTCCTTCAAAGAGTCGCATCTGCGTTTGCATTGATGGATTGTGTTGTGTCCTCAAGCCTACGTCCCAGACAACTCGTCTGGTAACCTGTGAGTCACCGCATTCCGGAGCTGAGCCAGCAGCTGCAGTGATTAACAGAGACAAGCTGTCTGGAATCTGCCCGGGAAAATACTTACAATGTTGCAAGTGCTTGTCAGAAGTTCCTGCTTAAGGAACTCTATATAAGAGGCTCCTGACAAGAAACCTTGCCAGTTGAATCTTGTGTGTGTTGTAAATAGTGTGAATAAACGTTCCTGTTGTTTGACCATCCCTGAGTCGGAATCCTTTGTCTGATCTAACAGATTGAACCATGAGCAAATTGTAACCCAACAATGGATGGGGAGGAAAATAGAGTTTGGAATTTCTACCAAGCATCAAGATCCTTGGAGGGGAAAGCTGATGTTGGTAAACTTTTGCAGCTCAGGGGAGACAGGTCTTCATGGCACCTGGATCTCACTGGCAGAGTCTCCCATTGAAACCCAGTGTTCTGACCTAGGCTTCCCCAAAACCCCTTTTATTAAACGAATGTGAATTCTTCTCATTCACATTCAGCCAAGGCCCGGCAAACAGCCTTTCAAAGGGATATTTATGACCACAGACCTTATCTATTTTGGAAAGCTGCCGTGTAAATATTTTCTAAATGAGGTGCTGTGCAAGGAAAGGCTGGGCACAGAGTTTCTGAGATCCACGGACAGATCTTCACACTCCTGAATCGAATCTAACGACCGACCGAACGAACTGTTTCCTGCAAAAGGCCCCTACCCTTTTGCTCCTCTTTTATTCCCTATGGGAGGGGCCATTCACCTGTGGCTTTACTCCCAAGTCGACCCTGATTTCAAAGCTGTTCTTTTCTTCTGGCAGCCCTGCGCATGCTCACACTGGGAACAGGCTCCAGCTGTTCCTCTGCCTCCCTGCTGTCTAGCTCCATAGGCACTGATCACTGCCAGACAGCCTTGACCCCATCTCTGCATCTGACGCAGAGTCGTCGTCCGAGCCTTCCCCAGCCTCCAGGACTGGCCCGTGTTCCTCCCCAACCTCCTCACTATCCGACTCTGCAGGCCGTAACACCCAGTGACTTACAAAACCTTACCTGTAATTTTTAATATGGTCATCCACCTCATTGAGACTCACGGAATAATTCAGGGCCATGTTATAGGAGCTGGCTTGAACAGAGGAACCCCAGTTAACTCCTGAGTGGGGGGAAAGTTACTTCAGATGAGTTCTTTGTTTTATGGACCAGTGTTTTCATTCATTAAAAAAAAATGAGCTACGTACCAGGCTTCTTGTAAAGAACATATCCGAGCAAGAACGCCACAATCCCAATAGCGATGAGGGCAGCCCACCAGGTGAGCAGGAACATGATAACGACAGAAACGATGGCCCCAAAGAGAGCTGCCCACTTGCTATAGTACCTGAAGGAGGGTCTCCAACCTGAAAGGTAAAACAAAAATACTTGACAGGAAGTCCATTCATAAGGCCTCTTTGTTGCTCTTCTCTGCAAACTTTTCAGGATCTCAACATATTTTTTTTTACTATTGTGGTGGCCAGAACTGGGTGCAATATTACAAATGTGACAGAAAAAGATATTAAATAGAAATGGCAGCCAAGATATATTATGATGATTAGGGGACTGAAGGCTAAAGCATGGGAAGAACGGTTACAAGAACTGGGCATGGCTGGTCTAGTGAAGAGAAGGACCAGGGGAGATAGGAGAGCGGCCTTCCAGTATTTGAGGGGCTGCCACAGAGAGGAAGAGGTCAAGCTATTTCCCAAAGCTCATGAAGGTCAGACAAGGAATCATGGATGGAAACTGAACAAGGAAAGATTCAACCTGGAAATAAGGAGGAATTTCCTGACAGTGAAAACAATCAACGCATGAAACAGAAGTTGCCTTTGGAAGTTGTGGGAGCTTCATCCCTTGAGGCTTTCAAGAAAAGACTGGACAGAAATGGTGTAGGGTCTTGTGCTTGGGTGAGGGGGAAGTTGGACTAGATGACCTACAAGGTCCCTTCCAACTCTGTCATTCTGTTAAAACTCTTCAAACACTCTAAATAGCAATAGCACTTAGACTTATATACCACTCCACAGGACTTTACAGCCGTCTCTAAGCAGTTTACAGAGTCGGCTTTTTGCCCACAACAATCTGGGCCCTCATTTTACCCACCTTGGAAGGATGGAAGGCTGAGTCAACCTTGAGCTGGTCAGAATCGAACTGCTGACGGTGGACAGAATTAGTCTGCAATAGGACATTCTAACCACTGTGCCACCACAGCTTACTTCCTTCTCCTCATTTTCCTTCCTTCCTTCCTTCCTCCCTCCCTCCCTCCCTTTCATAAGCAAATAGCACTTAGACTTATATACCACTCCACAGGACTTTATAGCCGTCTCTAAGCAGTTTACAGAGTCAGCCTTTTGCCCACCACAATCTGGGTCCTCATTTTACCCACCCCGAAAGGATGGAAGGCTGAGTCAACCTTGAGCTGGTCAGGATCAAACTGCTGACAGTGGACAGAGTTAACCCGTAATACTGCTTTCTAACCATTGTGCCACCGTGGCTCTTTATTATACACCTTCTTTGCCTTGTTGCAGACTGATGATTGGTCAGCATGGGTAACGATATGCAGGAATGGCAGGAAAAAAACAATGATTAGATAAGAGAGGACAGAGCCCTCAGCAGCGTAACAGGAAGAGAAAGGAAGTCAGAAAGGACCCTCCAATTTCTAGTTTCCTGGAAGGAAACGTCTGAAGAACCCAACTTGGAGGGTGAACTTGGATTCTAAGCGGTGGGATGAAAGCCCTCACCTGGTGAGTTGGTGATGGAGGCATGGAAACAGCTGAAATTGATGAGCGCGTAGGAGCAGAGAAAGAAGTTGGAGATGATGGGAGCAATGGCATTCAGTTCCGCTGCAGAGAGGATGGAAAGGGAGATGGTGAGTTTATTTCCGCATATTGTTCAAAACACAGAAATTTGGCAATAAAAAAATGGAAGGATTTTAGCATACAAGTCACCACTCGGGGACAGAGACGTGGTGGAATTTTACCTAACTGCAATTTTAAGTTGACAGATTGACAATTCCTGGACTAACAGGAACCTAGTTATTCTTTGGAATACATTGTAATAAGTCATGGATCTGATCTTCTACCTGTGAATCATTTAAAATGGTGCACAAGTGATAATTCATTGTATTTTATTAGTTTCCACTCGTTTCTTCTTGTCCTGTCAGTTGCTTTGGAGAATAGCTTGACTCCCTCCTTCGACCTGTCCGCTCGCACAGGGAGGGCCTCCTCCGGGTGCCGTCTGCCAGTCAATGCCGGCTGGCGGCTCCCAGGGGAAGGGCCTTCTCTGTGGCGGGTCCGGCTCTCTGGAACGACCTGCCCCCCAATATTCGCACCATCACAGACCTGCGCCTCTTCTATCGGGAGCTCAAATCACATTTTTTCCATCTGGCCGACCTGGCTTAGAGTTTAATAACGTTAATTTATTTTAATAGAGGGTTTTATAGTTTTAATCTTTATAGCACAGTTATATTTATTTAATTCGGTTTTAAATTGTAGATTGTATTTATATGATGTGTATGCTGTTGATTTTACTTTTTATCTTCTGTGCACCGCCCCGAGTCCCATTGTGGAGATGGGGCGGTATAAAAAAAAAATTGAAATTAAATTTGGGGCAACCCCTCAGATATTGGAAGACTGCTCTCATGTCTCCCCTAGTCCTTCTTTTCATTCAACTAGACATACCCAGTTCCTGCAACCGTTCTTCCTATGTTTGAGCCTCCAGTCCCCTAATCCTCTTTGTTGCTCTTCTCTGCACTCTTTCCAGAGTCTCCACATCTTTTCTACATCGTGGCGACCAAACCTGTATGCAGTATTCCAAGTCTGGCCTTACCAAGGCACTATACAGTGGCATTAACACTTCACGTGATCTAGATTCTCTCCCTCTGTTGATGCAGCCTAGAACTGTGTTGGCTTTTTTGGCAGCTGCTGCCCACGGCTGGCTCCTATTTAAATGGTTGTCCACTAGGACTCCAAGATCCCTTTCACAGTTGCTACTATTGAGCAAGGTACCACCTATACTGTACCTGTGCATTTTGTTTTTCTTGCCTAAATGTAGAACCTTACTTTTTTTTTCGTCATTGAATTTCATGTTGTTAGATGAGAACTGCATTTTGCACTCTGAGAAATGCGCGTGAGAAGGAAACATTTCATTTCAGGCAACTGTCAAGGGAACGGATGCCTCCACTTTGGCTACCGGATTCTTTGTGTGAAGAACTTCTTCGCCAATCTTACCAATCAGGATGAAGCCAACCGCAATGAGGTACGTCAACAGGTAACCCCTGATCGGTTCATTGTTTCTTCCATAGCCCTTTCCAAAAAAGCCAATGGCCGGGTAGAGCTCATCCTTACAAAGGCACTGTTGGGAGAGGAGAGGGACAGCTCATGCCACCTTGTCAAGGGCTCGTGAAAAGAATTAAGACTTTCCATGCAGGAAAATGCTCATTATCCAAGGCTGAGGGAAGGAAAGGTTGGCATCTTCTCAATAGCAACACCCAAAATTTGACGCTGAGGGGTCCTTGGTGCTGAAAATAAGTCCTCCCTGGATAATAAGCCCAATTAGGCTTTTGAGCACATGCGCTAAAATCAGCCCTCCCCCAAAAATAAGCCATCCCTGAAAATATTGCAACACAGCAGCAGCCACGAGGTGACCACGCTCGCCACCGCCTGCACCTCAAAAATAATAAGACCTCCCTGTTGCATTATGACGCTGCATCACGTGCTAAGCATTTCTGTTAGTGCAGACTGGTTTTGGCCGGTTGGACACAAACATGGAAGCTAGCATGAAAAGTCACTAGTCATGCCCTGACACCTAACACCTTGGAGAAAAGTTCCCACCTTCTTGCAACGTGCTAACTACGTGCAACGTGCTAACTATCAACAAACAGCACGGAACGCCTACTTTACTGTGTGTATTTCCTTTTATGGTCATGATTTATGTATTGTTTACCTATGACAATCTATGCTTAACCCTGCCTTCTGATAAAGTTAATAAAAGGGCTTGCAGGCTTTTGTCTGTGCGCAGTTCCATCCCGTTTCAGAGAAGATATGGTGTCGTGTTTCTTTTCTCCCTATCCGTGGGCTGGCCCGCCTGATAACGGCGTGAATGTTATCGTTACACCTCCCTGAAAATAAGGCCAAGTGCTTATTTCGGGAGTCAAAAGAAAACACAACCCTGTCTTATTTTTGGGAAAACACGGTAGCAGTTCTTCTATACACCAACCTTTTCACCTTGACTCTGGGAAACTCTTGACTGCAGTGCCCAGAAAGTTGTGTCCATCTTCTTCAAGTTCATGTCTCCCAAAATGTGGGACTACACCTCCCAGTCGCCCAAGACAAAGGTGGGCAATTGAGGATGTTAGGAACTTGACCCTTCCAGCTTTAGGATTCTTTGGCTAAAATGGCAACGTGACACCGGACGAAGATGGGAGAGTTTCATCGTCTTCTTTGACTGATTAATACGTAATGCATCTCACCTGGAAAACTTTGGGGGCCGAGACGAGGCACGCCAAAGCCGAAGAGAGGGTGGCCCCAAAAATCCCAGCGGTGATGAGAGGGGCAAAGCCAGAAACCATGCTCATGGTCTGCAAGACAAGCAACAAATAGACAAGTTAATCTGAAACGTCATTGCCCAGAGGATCATGGGTTGCCCCTCTTCCTTCTTTGGAAGAGCTTTAGAGCTCCTGATGCCTTAAGAAAGTTCAAAACATCCTTAAAGATCCATCTCATCTTGGGCACCCTTTTTTTTTTAACTATTACCATCTGGCAGACGGTACAGGACAATAAAAAGAAGAACAAATAGGCTAAAAAACAGTTTCTATCCCAGAACAGTAATGATATTTGATTTCTACCGTATAGTGCAATACTAATGGGTTTTCATGTTTAATTATATAGCATAATAATAATCTTTATTGTCATTGTAATAAAGTAAAATAAAATTACAATGAAATTGGTTGTAGCAGGTGAAGGATGTGTTTTTATTTTTATATTACAATGTACATTGAAGATGGCATTTAATTTTCTTGTACGATGTACAACGACAATAAAGAAATCTAATCTAATCTAATCTAATCTAATCTAATCTAATCTAATCTAATCTAAACTAAACTAAACTAAACTAAACTAAACTAAACTAAACTAAACTAAACTAAACTAAACTAAACTAAACTTGGATTGTGCATGCAGATAAAGACATAGTGATAACCCTAAAGTGAACCTTGGCTGATGCCATCTTGGAGGCTTCAGGGTTGCCACACAACAGACAGTGGAGGGGGGGAATAGCTAGATGGGGTTTTGTAGCCAAAACAACAAAGCTTTCCTGTGGGAACCAAGGACATTCTCATAGGTGATTGGCCAGAGGAGGAGCAAAGTAACCAAGCAACCAGACAGCACCTGGATTGGACAGTATGACCAGTGACTTGGGGTGGGAAAGGAGAAACGTTTACTTTTTAACTGGGTGAAAGCTGTGGGAACTTTCAGAGTTGGCTTTCACCAGTTGTGCCATAAATTGGTGCTAGATAAGGGTCAAAAGAATTCAGGAGAGGTTGGAGTTAGATTGTTTGTGACAAAGTAAGGATTCTAAGCTGATGGCACACTTAATGCCTCCCCCCACCCTGCCAACTCTGCCCGCTCTTCTCCTACAAGTAGTAGATCCCAGTCCTCAGAATGGAGTTGAACTAGGCGGTCTCCTTCCAACTGTCACACTCTACAATTTACAATTCTATACCTGATAATAATTGATGAGCCCATATCGACAGCTTTGGCTCTGAGCACACTCGGTGAAGTTCCAGCCGTAGCCACAAGCGATGCCTTCACAGCCCATGGAACCAGCGAGGACAGTATCATTAAGGCTCCCAGAGGCATCGCGGACAACACAAGAACCTAGGAAGAACCATCAAGGTTAATTCCTCACCTCTTTTCCATTCCATTTTTTCCAATGAAGATCGCAACCCTAACACTTTTATGAAGCTCTCTGCATACCAATTGTAGCTGAAAGAGCCAGATACGAGATGGTTGTCCAAAAAATAGCCATGAGGGTCCCTTTAGGAATTGCCACAGCAGGATCCTGGCCAAGGGAAACAAAGGATAATTTTGTTGTAGGAAAGCCAAGACACAGACAAGCTCTTCAAAGCAGCAAAGAGTTTATTATGTGCACGGTTCAGCGATAGGCTTGCAGCCCATACAAACATGTCTGAACCCCCAAATATTGACAAGGATTGTCTCTTATACCCTCGGTGACGTAGACATTCCCGTTCTCCTACATCTGCCCAAATATGGAGTTGGGGGACTCAAAAGCCTACCAGTTGACACAGTTTGCTTAGGTCGACAAGTTATATGCATTCAGAGGCTATTTGTGGCTAGCAAGGAGATAAATGGGGAAGTTGCTGGGAAAAGATCGTGGGAGCAACCCAGCAAACAGGATGCTGTCTGGGGCAGGACCTTTTTGCAAATACAGCAGTATATTGAGCATAGCTTGCAATCTTACTTCTTGACCAAAGTTTACTTGATCAATGTTTCAGGCCTAGGCCAGCCCTAGACCTCTGTATCTTCCGTTGCTACCTCAATTTGACAACTCGGATTGATGGTTGGCTAAGTATTAATCCCGCTGTTAATCCCCGTTTATCTGGGAGTTGGTTGCTAGAGAATCTTTCTGTCACACTTTTTCTTTCCTTTTTGGCTTTTTGATTGTCCCCTTGAGTGATATGTAGATGTTGTTTATTGCTATGTGCTTGTTGATGGTCAATTTGTCTGAGCGCCCAGCACCTTTGGGTAACCATCAGGCAGTAAACAGTACCCCAGTGGATTGTGGGTTCGAGTCCCATCTGGGTCGCCATTATGTAGCGGCAAAACCAGTGCCAACCACAAATTGATTACAATGACAGGACGAGAGACCACGAAGGTAAAAGAGGAACAGGATTTATTGACGCGTCAAGAGTTCAGAGTGCTCTCGCACTAAAGGCTGAACTGCCTGGGCAACGCCCAGGGACTTAGTTTTATACTTCCCTTATGTCAATCAAAAATGCAGAAGTTAATACTGGAATGGTACAGAAACAGAAGCTAATACATTTTCATATGTTCCATATCAGGAGATATCATGAGCTTAACATGAGGTAAAGGCGTGTGCTTCACAAGATGGTTACATGGACAACTTTAGCTTACACCCTCACATGTCTTCCTGTTCCCTTCCTTACAATATCATGTAGCAATGTTCCAGTAATATTTGTAATCCTTAACAAGGGCAAAGTTTATAGCTACCATACAAATAAAGCTAGAAGGGTTATGTCTATGTTTAAGGGTACCAGCTTGGGGGGGTCACTATTCCCGCTGCCTCAAAGGAACTAGCAAATCAGACAAGCAATCAAACAGTAAACAACAGTCTAATCAAGCAACCGCCAAGAAGAAAACAACACGCCAGTACCGACAAGGCCAGCTACTGTATACAAACAGAGATGAAACTCCACCCATTCTGGCGCTGATTATATTACCTAGCTGGATAATGAAATGTCTGCAAGAAACTCAAAGAGCATCAAGGATCCCATAGGTTTCAAATCCTTAGCAGGCTTAAAGCAAATCAATCTTAGTTCTCCTAAAATGAGACATCCCTAATTAATTAATGGCTGCATTCATTCTTAGGTTACCGGCCTAGGAATGAATGGAGCCATTAATTAATTACGGGTGTTTCACTTTAGGGCTAAGATGCTGAGTTTGTCAATTAGAAAGGTCGGCCTTTGGGCGGTTCGAATCCCTAGGGCCGCATAACGGAGTGAGTTCCCGTTACTTGTCCCAGCTTCTGCCAACCTAGCAGTTCAGAAGCATGTAAAGTAGAAAAATAGGGACCACCTTTGGTGGGAAGATAATAATGCTCTGTGCGCCTTTGGCGTTTAGTCATGCCGGCCACCTGACCATGGAGACATCTTCGGACAGCGCTGGCTTTTCAGCTTTGAAATGGAGGTGAGCACCGCCCCCTAGAGTCAAGAATGACTAGCACGGATGTGCGAGGGGAACCTTTGTAGGAGACCTCATCAGTTATGGTGGCATGGGAGAGTTGACATTTTCTGTCTTGAGATTTTTGCATGCAAATATTGAGATGCACAGATGACACCAGTTAACCCAGGTGTCCCACCTGGCCAGGTACCCCTTCTCCTCCCTGTGGCCCCAGCCAACCAGGCCTACCTTCAAATCACCTGAAATGTTGGCTCCTGCCAAGATGCCAGTGGCTGATGGGAAGAAGATGGAAAACAAACCGAAGAAGCTGCCATCAGGGCCTCGCCAACTGGGAACAAAATTCTGAGCAAAAATGTTGGCTGAAGGAGGGAAAAAATGGAATATTCAGGTCCATAAAGTTATGCTTGGACTTAGGGAAGTGCATGGAGGGAGGTGGGAGAACCATATCCATGCCATCAAAGTCTTGTTTCTTGGACACATCAAATGAAAGAGCACAGATTCCATCATTTATTTCAGATTTTTTTTTTTTTTTGCCCTTCCTGCGTTGTGCCTGCTTGCACTCCTTTTGAAGCAGTGCTTTTTCAGCCTGGCCATTTTAAGGCACATGGACTTCAACTCCCAGAGTTCCACCATCAGTTGCTAAGGTTGAGAAGTAAATGTGGACTTCAACTCCCACAATCCCTAAGGCACCATGGATGGCTATTGAATTCTGGGGGGTTGAACTCCACATGTCTTAAAATTGTTAAGGTTGAGAAGTAAATGTGGACTTCAACTCCCACAATCCCTCAGGCACCATGGTGGGCCATTGAGTTCTGGGAGTTGAACTCCACATGTCTTAAAATTGTTAAGGTTGAGAAGTAGATGATGAAGATGTCTCCATGGTCACGTGGCCGGCATGACCATTAAGATGTCTCCATGGTCACGTGGCCAGCATGACTAAATGTGGACTTCAACTCCCAGAATCCCTCAGGTACCATGGTTGGCTATTGAACTCTGCGGGTTGAACTCCACATGTCTTAAAAGTGTCAAGGTTGAGAAGTAAATGTGGACTTCAACTCCTAGAATCCCCCAGGCAACATGGTGGGCTGTTGAATTATGGGCATTGAAGTCCTTGTGTCTCAAAGTTGCCAAGATTGAGAAACACTGTTCTAAAGTATTTTTTTATTCATTCCGCCATCAAAAATAGCAGTTCTGAACGATAGTTTCCATAGAAGTCTGGTCCAAAACCTGGGAAAGGAGTTGCTAATTAGAACACCCAAGCCTCTCCCCACCCCCACACCCCCCATCCGCTTCTTCCCACTCCATCCCTTGCACCAAATCAAAGCATTCTGGAGCTTTTCAGCTGCAAACTGTCCCTCCTTCGTCCCACCTCTCTCTTTCACTCACCTCGGTAGCTGAAAAATCCTTTCGCCTGCTTCTCCTCGGTGGCTGGAATGACCGTCCCCACCACGTAGTTAATGAAGGAAATCATGATCACCACGAAAAAGAGAACTTGAGCCTTGCAAAATACACGAAGGGCAGCTGAAAGAGTTTAGATCAGACTTCCCAGACCTGCTCTCCCCATTTTGTAGCATCAGGAGAAGAGAGAGAAGGTAGGGGATTCTAAAAGGTGTTGAACCTCCATAGGTCCACTCCCAATTTCAGTCGAGTTGGCCTTGCTCATTCCTGACCTACAACCCAGTCATGGTGGCCAAGATGGCCCACCAACTAAGGATTCTGAGACGTGGAGACCATGGAAAGATATAATTCCCACAATGGAAGATGCTTCCTCCCAAATCAGCCCAATCTTCTAACAACACACTTACCTTGGCTTCCCACTCCATCCCAGCCAAGGATACTCCCAGCAGCACCGTCACAGTGACAACCCCGATGATGCGGATGTCATTGGTAGGGTCCACCATGCTTGAGTTATATTCCTTTGGAGAGAAAAACCCAACCCTTCGTCAACTGCAAATTATTCCTGGATTGGGCCACCCTACAGAATGGAACTCAAGATTTTTAAGAAAGCAAAAAGGTCTGATAGATTCCTAGCAAGTCCAGGTGTACAGTTGAAAAGCTCTGAAATGCTCAGAAGAGGAACAGATGTTCCACTTTCCATAAATCTAAGGAGGCAGAAGCTTTCTTTGAACCCTGAGGAAGAAGATAGTATGGGAAGAAGCTCAGGTTGGCCCCTTCCTGAATTCATGGGGTACAAGAAGGAAGGAAAACACACCCAGATTTTGAAGATTTTGTTACAGTAACCTATCCCAATGCTTCTTATATCTTGGCCAACCTTGCAAGCCGTGGCAGATTCTGGGAGTTGAAGCAAGAGTGAAATGCTACCGGTTTATTTTATTTATTTATTTTAATTGGATTTATAAACCGCCCTATCTCCCCGAAGGGACTCAGCGCGGACCAGTTTGCGCGAACTGGTAGGGACGATTGTCGTTGGTTCCACCAACCAGTAGTAAAAAAAAAAAAGCTTCCAATGATCGCGCAGGTCAGTTGTGAGCTGCGTGTTTGTTGGAAACTATTTTTCCACTATTTAAAGTTTTTTTTTTACTACCTATTCACCTGATAGTAAAAAAAATGCTTTCAAAATGTTAAAAAGTTGCCCATCCAGTCACATGACCCGCCATCCCCACCACCCCCACCAAGCCACGCCCAGAGAGCGTGCATTTCACCGCTGAGTTGAAGTACCGTATTTTTCAAAGTGTAAGACGCCCCTTTTTCCCTCAAAAGAGGCTGAAAATCTGGGTGCGTCTTATACACTAAATACAGCATTTTCTACCTCCCGAAACCCCGCCCCTTCACCAAAATGGCCGTGCAGAGCTTGTAGGAAGCTTTCAGAGAGCTGCTGGGGGCAGAAATGAGTGAAAAACAGCCTGTTTTATGGGCCCATTTTTGTGAAAAACGGGCCGTTTTTGGGAGGTTTGCAGAGTGCAAAAACTTTTTTTTTAAATTTGCCTCTTCAAAACTTTGGTGCATTTTATACTCTGGTGCATCTTATACTCCAAAAAAATATGGTACATACATCGTCAAGTGGCCAAGTTTGAGAAATACTGATCTATCTTAATCAAGTATCCTTCTAGTCTTCTTCTGGAATTGGTTCCTTAACTTGGGCATCCTTGAAGGGCTGACAATATTGTCTTCTGAAAGATCTCTTGGACTTCCCAACCTTGCCTCGTCCATAGCTTTGAGAGATCTGGTGACGTCCATTCAAATACTAACCAAGATCAGCCTTGGCTAGGTCTCAATGGAAACATGCCCCGATCAAACAAAGCCAGCATCTCCCATGCTTCCCTTCCCACCAATTGTGATCACATCATACCTGCAAGAGGTCTCGCACTGTCTCTGCAAAGCCTACGGTGTGCATGGCGACGGCCACAGCATTGGCAAAAGCGAAGATGAGACCGATGGAGCCCCCCAATTCTGGCCCAAGGCTCCTTGAGATGAGGAAGTACGTCCCACCTAAGAGACAGGAGCAATGCAATCCGCACTTTATTTTTCAAATTTATTTATTTAGTGTGTGGCATCTACAGAGGCCATGAAACCACAGATACTCAATACTAAATTAACGAATTAATGATTGCAACTATGATTTATGATGGAGTTAGCAAAGATGGCAAAAGTGGCTCCTTTAAATAACCGAATTGCAGAGTTGGAAGGAACTTTGGAGGTCTTCTAATCCAACCCCCTGGTCCATCTTCTTCAAAATAAGGACGGGCTCGATTCAAAGAATCACAGTGTTGGAAGGCACCTTGGACGTTCAATGCTTCAATTAGAATAGAGCTGGAAGGGACCTTGGAGGTCTTCTAGTCCAGCCCCCTGCTCAAGCAGGAGACCCTACCATTCCAGATACAAATGGCTGTCCACTCTTTTCTTGAAAACCTCCAGTGAGGGACCACGCACAACTTCTGAATGCTCCAACCCTGGAAGTTTTTAAGAAGAGCCTAGCTAATTTTGTTTTTAATTGGAAACCACTACTGGATTTCTATTTATTTATTCATTCACTCTCGTTCAAACCTGAGCTAATGCAACTCTGGTTTTAGTTTAATAATTAGAATGATTTTTTTTTTTAAATTATAGAAACGACTTGAAATGTAAGGCAAAAGGTTGAGATTCTAATTGTTTTATTTTATACTAGCTGGATATCCGTGCTTCACGACAAAACTATTCGATCGGGCTGTGCAGAAGAAATTCAGTTCACAATCCATTGGCTCAGTGGTCGGTGAGTGAAACACATAAGGGAATATCGCTCCCACCGCCTTGAGTCCAGATGCAGTTCCATAGGTGGAAGGCGTAGAGATTTTGGTGAGGTACCAATGTTTAGTACTGCAAGGAGCCACAGACCGCTCCAGAGTGAAGGAGTGGAACGTCTGCCAGTTTGAACTGAGAGAACGGAATGTGAGGCAACTG
>CM077658.1:7325000-7380000 GCA_039707465.1 Rhabdophis nuchalis | reverse complement strand
AATATATTAAATTAATCTAATCCTATGCTAAGGCGGAGGTCTGAGATGGTACGCAATTCAGGGGGCAGGTCATTCCAAAGGGCAGGGCCCGCCACAGAAAAGGCTCTTCCCCTGGGTGTCGCCAGCCGGCATTGCCCGGCCGACGGCACCCTGAGAAGGCCCTCTCTGTGGGAGCGGATCGGCCGAAGGGATGTATGGGGCAGAAGGCGGTCTCGCATATAACTAGGCCCCGAGCCATGGAGCGCTTTAAAGATGGTCGTCAAAACCTTGAAGCGCACCCGAAAGACCACAGGAAGCCAGTGCAGCTCGCGCAGGGTCGGTGTTATGTGGGAGCATCTAGTAGCTCCCGTAATCACCCGCGCGGCTGCATTCTGGACTAACTGTAGCTTTTGAGTGCACCTCAAGGGAAGCCCCATGTAGAGAGCATTACAGTAGTCGAGCCGGGACGTCACGAGAGCTTGAGTGACTGTGCGAAGGGCAGCCCGGTCCAGTAAGGGGCGCAATTGGCGCATCAGGCGTACCTAATGAAACGCCCCCCTGGCCACGGCCGCCACATGGTCCTCTATGGACAGCCGGGAATCCAGGAGGACACCCAAATTGCGCGCCCTCTCCACGTGGGTAGCATTTGTGCTGATAAATAAATAAAGGGAGACTAGGATAGATCTATTTCAAGCTATTTAGCTCTCATCAGCTAGCCATACCCTTGCTGGGATTCGAACCGGGGCTGTTTTTACATGTTAGGCGGTTATATTGACCTCTAAGCCACAGGTTTTCCTCCCTTATCAGCTGAGCCAAGGGTAGCAGTATGCTCCCTCCCATATTTGGGCATACCAGGTGCTTTGACATCACACACACACACACACACACGTGTTGTTTAATTGTACATTTTCCATTTATTCTACATTACAATTTCAATTTTGCAACAGCGGTATACTGGTTGTATCGAGTCCTTTTTAAATATATACATGTTGCTATACACCCTAGCCGTAAACGTTATTCTCTTTTTAAATACATGATATTGTACAACATAGTTATGTCCATGATTTCCATAGTCGTGCCATAACATTCTATACCTTTATCGCTCTATGCATTTTAATCTATCATAATATTGCTTGCAATATATATCTTTATACCTGTATTTGTTTCTAACTTGCTAATCTTCTTTCATTGTTGATTTCCTAAACTCTGCGCCTATTATCTAGCCCATTTTATACCTGTATTTGTTTCTAATTTGTTACTCTTCCATTGTTGATTTTCTAAACTCTGCGCCTATTATCTTGCCAATTTTACACCTGTATTTGTTTCTAATTTGTTAATCTTCTTCCATTGTTGATTTTCTAAACTCTGCACCTATTATCTAGCCAATTATACCATAAGTCCCATATTGAGTAATATTGTTTCTCCTTTATCTTTAAGTTCCATCATTAACATATCCATTTCAGCACACTCCAATATTTTCTCTATCAGCATTTCATCTGTAGGTGGACTTTTTCCAATTTTGTGCATGCCTAATTCTAGCTAGAGAGAATGGTTTCTAAGGTGGGAAGGATGTTAGGTTGATAAAGCTTTGGAGAATGTGGGGGTGCCCATAAATATGAGGCGCATCAGGATCAATGGGACGGTTCTATCAATGTGTCCCCCTTAGAGCAGGGGTCCCCAACCTTTGCAACTTTAAGTCTGAAGGACTTCAGCTCCCAGAATTCTCCTCCACCAAAGCTGGCTGGAGAAGTCTGGGAGCTGTAGTCCTTCAGACTTAAAGTTGCAAAGGTTGGGGACCCCTGCCTTAGAGGACTTCACTCTGAAACAGAAAGAGCCCAAGGGCGGGTTGAGGAGAAGGCTGAAGATTCGTAGTTGTGATTTCAAGAAGGAAATGGCCAAGTAGAACTTCCATCGGGAAAAGACAACAGCAGTAGCTGTGACCGTAAAGGATGTCAGAGGAGGGAAGGAGAGGATGAAGGGGAGGGAAAGGAAGAAGGGGAGGGGAAATGAGAATGAAGAAGAGAAAGCGAAGGAAGGATGAAGAAGAGGGAAGGATGAAGATGGGGAAGGAGAAGATGGGGAGGGAGGGATGAAGAAGGGGAAGGAGAGGATGAAGGGGAGGGAAAGGAAGGAAAGAGTGAAGGGGAAGGAAGGATGGAGAGGAGAATGAAGAAGGGGAGGGTGAAGAAAGGAAGGGTGAAAAGGGGGAAGGATGAAGAAGGGGAGGGAAAAAGAGAATGAAGAAGAGAAAGAGAAGGATGGGGAGGGAAGGATGAAGAAGGAGGAGAGGATGAAGGGGAGGGAAAGGAAGGGAAGAGTGAAGAAGGGGAAGGAGAAGGGTGAAGGGGAGGGAAAAAGAGAATGAAGAAGAGAAAGGGAAGGATGGGGAGGGAAGGATGAAGGAGGAGGAGAGGATAAAGGGGAGGGAAAGGAAGGGAAGAGTGAAGAAGGGGAAGGAGAGGGACGAAGGGGAGGGGAAAAGAGAATGAGGAAGAGAAAGCGAAGGAAGGATGAAGAAGAGGGAAGGAGAAGATGGGGAGGGAGGGATGAAGAAGGGGAAGGAGAGGATGAAGGGGAGGGAAAGGAAGGAAAGAGTGAAGAAGGGGAAGGAAGGATGGAGAGGAGAATGAAGAAGGGGAGGGTGAAGAAAGGAAGGGTGAAAAGGGGGAAGGATGAAGAAGGGGAGGGAAAAAGAGAATGAAGAAGAGAAAGAGAAGGATGGGGAGGGAAGGATGAAGGAGAAGGAGAGGATGAACGGGAGGGAAAGGAATGGAAGAGTGAAGAAGGGGAAGGAGAGGGATGAAGAGGAGGGAAAAAGAGAATGAAGAAGAGAAAGAGAAGGATGCGGAGGGAAGGATGAAGAAGGAGGAGAGGATGAAGGGGAGGGAAAGGAAGGGAAGAGTGAAGAAGGGGAAGGAGAGGGATGAAGAGGAGGGAAAAAGAGAATGAAGAAGAGAAAGAGAAGGATGGGGAGGGAAGGATGAAGAAGGAGGAGAGGATGAAGGGGACGGAAAGGAAGGGAAGAGTGAAGAAGGGGAAGGAGAGGGATGAAGGGGAGGGAAAAAGAGAATGAAAAAGAGAAAGAGAAGGATGGGGAGGGAAGGATGAAGGAGGAGAGGATGAAGGGGAGGGAAAGGAAGGGAAGAGTGAAGAAGGGGAAGGAGAGGGGCGAAGGGGAGGGAAAAAGAGAATGAAGAGAAAGAGAAGGATGGGGAGGGAAGGATGAAGAAGGAGAGGATGAAGGGGAGGGAAAGGAAGGGAAGAGTGAAGAAGGGGAAGGAGAGGGACGAAGGGGAGGGAGAAAGAGGATGAAGAAGAGAAAGGGAAGGAAGGATGCAGGAGAGAGAAGGATGAAGATGGGAAGGGGAAGATGAAGAAAGTATAGGATGAAGGGAAGCGAAAGGAAGCGAAGGATGAAGAAGGGGAAGGAAGGGGAAGACGAAGAAAGCTTAGGGAAAGGAAGGGAAAAGGAGAAGACTCTGAATTGGGGTTGGCATATACCTTAAGAAAGGAATGCAGATCTGCAAGCGATGGTCTCGGCTTCTTGGCCTCCCCAGAGATCTTGGTGTTGGCATAGTTGTCATAGTCGGGCACCACATCAACGGTGTTATATCCAAACGTTTGCATGTAGAAGGTGCTGTTGTGGGTACAGTGGCTGGTTTGGGTGATGATGTCATAGGGAGCAGCCCCCGTTGGGCTGTAGGGGTTGGTGCCCTCCGGGCTGAATAAGGTGCTGATGGTGAAGCGGCCATTCAGAAACTCTTGATCTTTCCCGGGTTCGATCCCTGGCAGCTCCACCATCTCGTGCCCTCCCCTCTTCATCCCGATTCCCCCTTGAAATCACAGGTGCCAGGGAAGGGGGAGTGAGCGCGCGGCTTGGGGTCTGTAATACCGTGGGTCAGAACCTGTGGGCTTTTTATCATCCGTGAAACCAGAAAAAGCTGCCCTAAAATAATGGCCGGAGAGGCTCCGGAGCGCGTGGCTGAAAATAGTAGCCTGCAGGAATAGCACACTCACCAATTCCAGTTCTAGATCAGGACAGTGATAAGAGATTTGGTATTAAGTCCTAAGGAAAAATGCAGATGAAAAACCCACCTGAACAGAAGCCTGAAACGAGACTTCTGCTCCCATTCATTTTCTTTGGGTACATTAAGTTTTTCTTATCTTCTAATTAATTCGGACAATAACTGGGAAGGAATTGGGGCATGGCTTTCTGGGTTATTTTATGAAAAACGAGTCTATTTTTTTAAAAATAGTTTTTATTGAACATTTTAATCTTTAAAAACAGAAAGAAAAAACAAAGAATAAAACATTATAAAGTAATTATACAGCCTTCTGTATCGGCTTTCATGTTTAGCCTTTTAGTTCTCCATTTTCAATTGCCTTCCTATGGCTTTACCTTGTCCTATAATATAACAACAGTAGTAGTAACACTTATAATAATATTATTTATAACACCCTTATATTTTACATTCTCTATTTTCTGTTTTGGCTTCTGTTTTCTAGCCACGTATAAATTCTATTCCACATTTTATAGAAATCCGATTCTTCTCTTTCTTTTAGTTCTATTGTCATTTTGTCCATCTCTGCACATTCAAGGACTTTTCTAATTATTGTTTCGTCTGTGGGTATATTGATTTTTTTCCAGTTTTGTGCGAAAGCAATCCTGGCTGCAGTGAGTATGTGCATTATTATGTATTGAAGTTGTTTATCCATTTTTTGATCTAACAGTCCTAATAAGAATGCTTCTGGTTTCAGTTCTATTTTTTGCTCCGTAATTTCTTCCAACGAATGGAAGAAACCAACCAATGTGCCTCTGGCTTTTTCCTAAACTGTATTTGACTAGGAAACTTAGGATGCAAGTAGTCCCCGACTTACGACCGAAATTGAGCCCTAAAGTTCTTAAGTAGTATATGAATCAATATGAATTTGTCTGAAATGGTATAAGGTTCCTGCCCACGCAGGGGGTTGGACTAGAAGACCTACAAGGTCCCTTCCAACTCTGCTATTGTATTATTATTGTATTATTGAATTAATATTGGCTATTTGCTTTTATTATGAATTGCTTATGTTACTATACAATTGTCCCTGATTAAACCAATATTTGCTGTTTGCTTTTGATATGAGATATACTGCTAGAAATCATTTATTAATAATTTAAGCTTTGCTATTGGCTTCTGCTTATATTATTGTAGACTGTCAGAAATGAGCTGTTTTCTAGCCTAGCAAGTCGCAACCTGAATACTGGACTGCAAATGTTATCTCACTGCTGCGTCTCACCTCTATTGTTGGCTTCAAAGCTAGGCACATTCTTGAAAGCTAGTAGAAGAAATTGTTCCACGGGAATAGCAGGCCGCATAGATAAAAGCACCAAAGTAGGGAGTTTTGGCTCATAAATCCTTAAAACCATATATATGCTAAAAAAGCAACTTGGCAAAGGGGTGCAGCCACCCCCTACCCAAGGCCATAGGAAGACTCCACAGATAAGGTAGACAGAGACAGGAGCTTGAACAAAATAACGCTTTAAAGATCACGTTGGTAACGAATCTTTGTCTCTGATTGGGTAAAGTTTGTTTCTATCTGCCTAAAATGTATATAATATTCTGAGCCACTCTCGCAGGGGGTGGCTATTCCTTACAATCAGCCTACCTCCTAGGATTGTTGTGGTGGGGAAAAGAAAAGGAGGAAGCTCTGTTGGATATGTTGCCTTTGAGTTCTGTGTAAAAATACAGTGACGTACAAGCAAATAAATCCACGATTTCAGTTTTCAAGCACAGGTAGGAAAAAACCTCAGGAATTCCTTCCCGTAATTACGACAGGAATTGAGATCAGAACTAAAGCATATGGGACTTTCTTTATACAGAAGGGAAAACCTCCAGGTGGCAGGATATGTAGAACCGTGTGAAATTTAAATTCTTTAGCACAGGGATACTAATTTAATCTGGTTTTATATTTTGTATTTTGCTATGTTTATATTCGTTTTTTAAATTGCCTGTGCACCGCCCCGAGTCCCTTTCTGGGAAAGGGTGCGGTATATCAATTTAATAAACTTGGGTCGAACTTTGAAATTTTCTTGCAATTTACTGTATCCTTCATGTGATAGGATCTGAAATTTTCCTATACTATTTCTGTTTCCTTTGTGAAGAGAGAAGTAACTTTGCTTTTTTCAAATATTAGAGTAATCTTTACATTTTTTTGTGTTGTTAAGTGGGTAATTAAGCAAATGGAGAGGGGAAAAATAGAAACCTTTTGAATCAGGAAGGATGTAAACTTAAGCTAGGATATATGGTTTAAGTTTTATAAGTGTTAGGTTATATGATATGGTATTTAGATGTTAAGAATTATTTTCTATGTATTTTAATGTTCAACTAAAAGGGGGTGTTTATGTTGAGTTTGTTATAAGGTTTCTAATGGATTGATTATATACAGAATAAATATCAGATTAGGAAGTATTATGTAGCTTTTAGGTAAGAATGATTGATAGGTGAATAGAGTAAATAATATTTGGGATGCTTGGAATTATTAGAGTGGTGTATAGCGGAAGTCAGGGGGGTGGGTTTGAATGGGAGGTGGGGGAGGGCTAGGGTGGAGGGCGGGGTAATATATATGTATGATTAATCTAGAGAGGGGAATAATGGGATATGCCTTTTTTTTTCTTAAAGAGAAATTTATATTATGTTTTTTATATCTTTAATTAACAGAAGATGGTGTTAATGGGATATTAATATACTAAGAGAAACTTATATTGTGTCTGCTGGGAGGCGAGGGGGTATAATATCTGAATGAGAAACTTATTTTAAGATGGGGTGAGGGGGGGTATAGTATTTGTATGTGATTTATATTACATGTCGGGGGGGGTGTAAAAAGGGGGAAAATTTGTGTGAATAAAACTTTTTCAATTAAAAAAAAATAAACTAAACTAAACTATCTTTGGCTGTAGAAAACAAGAGAGAGAGGCGAGATCGGGCATTCGGCAAAATCAAATTAATCTAAAATCAGTTTGACAGACGATGAACGCGGACAAACATCTGTCCTTCTCTGGCTGGGGGGAGTGGGGGCCCATTTAAAGTCCTTGCCACTCAGGGAAAAGGTGAGCTGGAGAGAACATTTGTAAGAAAGTCAGTTTGCTTGGGCCCTTCCAACCTTTGTCCCAGAAAAGCACTGAGCTGCGCAGTAATTTTTAAAGTTGAGGGAGAGTAGAGAGTCATTCTTGAAAATCAAGTACAGTCTCTAGGGGCTGACATTTGATATTTCTCTTTCCTAAATCTTGGCATTTGGAAGGGGGGAAAGCACACTTCTGCTGACTGCCAGCTGATTGCAATTTGGCAGATCGAGTCTCACCAGGCTCAAGGTTGACTCAGCCTCCCGTCCTTCCGAGGTGAGTAAAATGAGGACCCAGATTGTTGAGGACAATGTGCTGACTTTGTAAACTGCTTAGAAAGGGCTGGAAAGCACTGTGAAGCGATACATGTCTAAGGAAGGAAGCTCATTCCTTCATTCCCTTTAGAATGCAGTATTGCAGGCTAACTCTGCCCACTACCAGGAGTTTGATTCTCACCAGGCTCAAGGTTAGCCTTCCATCCTCCCGAGGTGGTTAAAATGAGGACCCATATTGTTGGGGGGGCAAATAGGCTGACTCTGTAAACCACTTAGAGAAAAGCACTGTGAAGCGGTATATAGGTCTAAGGGCTATTGCTATTGCCCGCCCATCTTTCCATCCATCCATCCATCCATCCATCCATCCATGTTATGCAGAGGTTAGAATGCTGTAGTGCAGGCTAACTCTGCCCACTGCCAAGAGTTTGACCCTGACTGGCTCAAGGTTGACTCAGCCTTCCACCCTTCCAAAGTGGGTGAAACCAGGACCCAGATTGTTGGGGGCAAATAGGCTGACTCTGTAAACCACTTAGAGGGGGCTGTAAAAGCACTATGAAGTGGTATATAAGTCTAAGTGCTGTTGCTAATTTAAGTTATTAAAATCAGGGTGGGGTTAGGTTTTGCAAGGCAGGTGTGTTCAAGGTTGGGGACCCTGATTAACGACACCACAGCTACTGGAAGGGAGGGAGGGAGGGAGGGAGGGAGGGAGGGAGGGAGGGAGGGAGGGAGGGAGGGAGGGAGGAAGGAAGGAAGGAAGGAAGGAAGGAAGGACTCTGCTTAACAACTAATTCCCACAAGTGTCAAATAATTTACCAAAACTGTATTACTATTATTCTTTTCTTCCTTCCTAGTATCTATCTCTTCCAACTTATGACTGTAACCATGTCGCTTGTATCTTTCCATTTATATTGTTTTTGTTCCCAAGTAGCTTATTAGTAACTTTGACTATCACTAAGTGTTGCATCTTATGCTTCTTGATGAATGCATTTTAATTCTCCTTATGTACCCCGAGAGCCTCTGCACCAAAGACAAATCCCTTGTGGGTCCAATCCCACTTGGCCAAGGAAGAATCCTAATGACTTTGGGGAAAGCCACACCATTTAGGCAACCTCACAAAACTGTGGGCAGGATAGAGCCCCACGGACACCGGAGGGATGGCTACCAGTGCCATCGTACACGTATCGGCTGGCAGTTTGGAGAAACCCGTTGGAAGCATCCCTGCCTGCATTCAAAATGCTGAATTGAGCTGATTGCTGCAGGGCAGCGAGTTGCCAAGTCACTTAGCAACTTTCAAGCTTAGACAGATAATGAGCAATGTGGGGGGGGGGGAAACATTTGGAATGCAGAGTCCTTTTTTTCGCCAGCTAATGCAAATCCCAGCCAGTTTTCTGCTGGGCTGTGAAGGGTGTTTGAGCAAGTGCAGCGTAAATTAAGGTTTATTTTTAGCCGCTGCATTGTGTTGAGCTTGGGTTTTTGTTTTGAAGCTTTGGCTCCGATTACGGCTACCGTTGGCACGGCTGTCTTCTCCTCTTCACGGTTGCAGGAACTGGGTAGGTCTAGTTGAATGAAAAGAAGGACCAGGGGAGACAGGATAGCAGTCTTCCGATATCTCAGGAGTTGCCACAAAGAAGAGGGAGTCAAACTATTCTCCAAAGCATCTGAAGGCAGGACAAGAAGCAATGGGTGGAAACTAATCAAGGAGAGAAGCAACTTAGAACGGAGGAGAAATTTCCTGACACTTAGAACAATTAATCAGTGGAACAGAAGTTGCCTCCAGAAGTTGCGAATGCCCCAACACTGGAAGTTTTTAAGAGGATGCTGGAGAACCCTTTGTCTGAAGTGGTGTAGAGTTTCCTGTCTAAGCAGGGGGTTGGACTAGAATAATTCCTGTAATTTAGCACTCAAAATATATATATATTTTAAAAAGCTACCTACAGAATAATTCTCAGGCTCCAAAAACTAAGGAAGGCACATGGTTACTTCTAAAGAGTTCTCTTGATTGTTCCTCATCTTATAGAGAGAAGCCTGGCCGAACCAAAGCAAATAGTAACACCATTAACGATATATTTACTCCGAGAACCTCTAGGGAGGAGTTGCCTTAACTCCTTTCCTCCCAACTAAACCATCTCAACTTTGCTATCTCTTGGTCCTCTGGAATGCAGCCCCTACCCTCTGGGAATCCAGGCCACATTCCACCACATCAATAAGAACTAGAAATAATTTCAGATGATGAGGCCAACCAATCAGAACAAGATCAAAACCACCATTCAGTAGCGCCTTCGCAAGAAGGCTCCGATCACCCTATAGCCGCGATGGCGAACCAATGGCACGCGTGCCAGAAGGAGTACACAGAGCCACCTCTCTAGGCATGCAAACCATCACCGGTTGATCTTCCGAGTTCTGGCTCATGCACGCAGGAGCACCGGAAACAGGAAGAGCAGCTTCCTGGCATGTATGCGCCTACTGGGAAGCTGAGCTTTCGGTTTCCGTCATCCACCATGTGCGCCGGCTAGGTAGTCTTCATGTGCACATGCGTGCCAGAAGCCGGAAGACTGGGTGACTGGCGTGCATGCACACGCCGGAAACCGGAAGCTCGGAACTGCTCTTCCAATTTCAAGCACTACTGCGCATGCGCGCCAGGGAGCTACTCTTCCGGTTTCCGGTGCTTTCCCATGCGCACGCTCCCGTTTGTGCTGAAAAGGTTTGCCAACACTGCCCTAGAGAATTCAGACCCACAGATTATAAACAGAACAAGGCGGTGCCAACTTCTGGACCATGGAAGCGCTGAAATCTTGCCGGAACATGTAACATGTGTTAGGATATGCAGCATTATATTGGGTTGACAATATATATGAGTATGTTCATATATATGAGTCTATGCTCTCAAGACGTTATGTAGCCTTAAGACTGTCTTTGAATTCTGATTGCGTTTGATTGGCTGTGAGTATCAGCTATACTATATAATTAAGGTCAGGAATGCAGCTCATTCCCTGTTCGATTCCTTGCGATTCCTGGTTTACCGGATTGTCGTTTGAGAAGCTGAACTGTGAAGGAGGAGTATTGTTTGCATTACTGTGAGATAAACTTTGTTTGATGTAGGACTGTTATCATTATTAGTGAAGATAGTCGGAAGAAGCATTTTAGTTGCTACAAAGTAAAGACTATTTATTTTCTTACTATCACTGTTTTAGAGTTTGTTTGTGGTTTACAGCAACGTATCTCGTTACTGTCCGGTGAATTACACTATTCCGCATTCATTAGCTAACCCTGGTAAAGGAACCAGAGCCGTACACTGGTTCTGAACCCAGAGTAGCTAACACTGAGGTTGGGGTACCTCAAAAAAGAAAAGGATGCATAGAGAATCCTGACGTTAAGAGGTTGGCCGCCCTGGGGTAGTAGGACCAGTAGAGGAATGAAGAGAAAGGAGTTTGGGGAACCTACAAGCAACAAATGGAGTAATGCAGGCTGGAATTTGTCAGTGATCAGTTGTTAGGGTAAAATAGTGTAAAATATGTTAGGCAAGCATTTTGAAAAAAAAAACAAATCCTCTGCTTCCGGGGTGCAACTTTCGTTAAAATATGTCACTTAAAATATTTCTTCCAACATAGAACCTCTTTTAAGACCTCGCATACATGGTAGAGCATGAACATCCTTCTGGTTGTATAGCTTTATTTTCTACGCATTGATTTGCAATTACAGCAACGAGAAATATCCCATTTCCATTCCTTCTGATAGTTTCCAAAGCCAATCGTCACACACTTCAAAACAACACACCCTGCCACAAAAAAAGGGTTGAGTTTTTTCAGGAAAACAAAACAAAGCAAAACCACATCGCTTATTTGTCAAAGCTCCATCACCAAGTGGCCCACATTTCATAATCCAATCGTGTATTTTTTGAAGATCAGATCTTCAACAATCCTTTGAATGCAATTTTATCTTGATTGGGATTTACACTTTTATTGTTTTGGAGATATTTACATTGTTGGGATTTTCATATTTTAATGCTGCAAGCTGTCCGGAGTTTGTTTCATTACGAGATGGGTGGCACATAAATTGAAAATAAATATATATATATTTTTAAAAAACCAGAACCCTTCCATCTTCCTTCTCACCGGTTCCCCACCCCAATTATCTAAGACAGGGGTCTCCAACCTTTGCAACTTTGGCTGGAGAATTCTGGGAGCTGAAGTCCTTCAGACTTAAAGTTGCAAAGGTTGGAGACCCCTGATCTAAGACGTCCAAAACCATCATTAGTCTGTTAAGAGAGCCTCTCCTTTGGGAGGTATTCTTCTGAATGAAGGAGCTTTCTTGATTGTTGTTTTCTCCCTCCATTTAGCAAAATCTGGACCGATCTAAACGCCGCCGACGTCTCCTCCTCTTCAGATGGAAGTAACGGCTCTTCTGCTTTCAGGACTCCAGAGGTGGCTTTGGAGCGAATCGTCCGCATGTCGGTGACGGTTTTGTGCAAGTGGTATGATGCAACCCTGGTGTAGTGAAATAGCCGGATAGTAAGACGCACTTTTTGTCGGCCTGATTCACAACACCAGCTGCAGCAACAATACCGGGACGTCAGCCTGGAGCTTCTGGCTTCTCATCCGCTTTGAAGAACTGAGCTTCTTCCAGGATAAATCACAATTAAAAAGAAACACCGCCACCCCCACCCCCACCCCAATCAAGCATTTCTCAAGGATGGTTTTATTTATCAGCTGCACAACCTCCCTACGCAAAGCTAGATTCCTCTCTGGGTCTTGGGGTTGGACTAGAGCAAGGAGTCTCCAACCTTGGAAACTTTAAGGCTTGTGGACTTCAACTCCCAGAAGACTTCAACTCCCAGAAGACTTCAACTCCCAGAAGACTTCAACTTCCAGAAGACTTCAATTCCCAGAAGACTTCAACTCCCAGCTTCACTGGCTGAGGAAGTCTGGGAGTTGAAGTACTCAAGTCTTCAAGTTGCCAAGGTCGGAGACCCCTGGACTAGAGGACCTCCAAGGTCCCTTCCATCCCTATGAATCTTGGGAAAACAGCAGAAAGAGAACAGAGAAACCTAACTATCAGATACTAAAGCCAAGAACCCTCAACAGGAAGATCTCATTTGTACAAATAGCTTACTTTTAACCAATTATTATTAGAAATAAACACTCCTAAATTCTCAATATTTAAATTTCCAGAGAGGAGTCGTCAATCTTGAACATTTCCTTTCCTTCTTTCTCTTGATGCTACATAAGTGCTTCAACCCGCCTTCCCCCGCTAGAGATCTGCAAATGAATTGGACGGACCAGCTGGAAATTCTCTTAAGTTGAGTTCCACTAGGTTGGGGGACAATAGGATAAAATACCATATTTTTCGGAGTATGAGACGCACTTTAGTTTTTGGGGAGGGAAATAAGAAAAAACAATTTTCTGCCGCTGTCTACCAGCATCCATGGTATTCATCTGGCTAGCATCCTGTCAGGGTGTGAGAGTTGAGGGCTGTTTGGAAAGAAACAGTGTTTGCTGTGTGAGCAACAAGGACGGAGACAGCAAAGGAGCCTGGGCGTGGCTTGTTCTGCACTAAAGCTGCAGGCTGTGCTGATATCTGAAATTAAAACTGAAAGTGAAACTTCTCTACTGCACTACCACCTTAGAAAACCTGCTTAATATGTTCTATTATATATCAAGAGAAGTTATTGAATCCTGCTGAATCAGTTACTTGTGTGTGCTTTCTGAATGTGATTGCTGCTGCAAACTCTGATGCGTCCTTGTAGCAAATAGCGAACAGCCAGGTCAGCTTCAGCACATTATTGCAACCTGATTCAGCACGAGCAGCTGATTGGCGGGTGGATCGGACTCCCGGAATACTCCCAATCAGCTGTTCCAGGCTGCAGGGGATGCCACGGACCATTGCCTCCTCCGTGCCTCACCCTCTTTTAGGGGAGAAAAAAATGTGTCTTATACTCCGAAAAATACAGTAAGTGTGCGTGTGGGAACTCATGGAAGGACCCCCAAAAGTCAGTTCATGGCTGTGCAATTGCTCCTTTTTTTGCACGCATATGTTTATTTGAGAATTATTTCTTCCTGCCCATGAAAGTTCACTCAAAATTAGAGTTAACCTAGAAATAAGCTTTCATTCTAAGACCCACATCTCTTATATTGCTGTATGGGACTTCCATCTGGGAATGATGAATATGACAATTTAAAGGAAAGTGTTATTCAGCATTACTGACATTTTTAAAACAGTGATTCTTTTAATAGCGATATTATTGTTGCAGACTAAACTGAGGAACCCTTAGGAAAAGCTACGATCTAAGTCACAAATCCCTTAAAACAAGCAAAGAGGAGCCTCAAGCTGGCTTCATCCTCTTCGAATCCCACCTGTATAGCAGGGTTTAATTCCCATTATTTGCCTTTCCCTAATCAAACAGCATTTTTAACTTAGTTACGGTTATACCGGTTAAATATTCCGTTCTGCTTGCTTTTCTCCCAGCCTGATTGGAAATGTGTTTCATTGGACAGATTTAGAGATGTATTGTTACTATCAGGAATCATGTAAAAAAATGATGCCAATTGTTTTCAATCATACTGATGTCACAACTCTCTCCCAGCCGCCCAGGATCATACTGAAATTCACCAACCAACCATGAATAAATCTAGTATTATTATCCCTCATGCGTTTCTTTTTTTAAAGGACGTAAATGAACATAGTGGAAATTATACTCCCAAAAAAACAGCTTAAAAATCCTATCTTCTTCACAATGTCAGTCTTATCTATAGAGCTTTGAGCCATCCAGGGAAAAGAAAAATGATTGGGTCTGGTTCCCCCAAATATGCTAAGGCAAGTTGCTAAATTTCCACCAGACACGAATCCATAAATGAGCCATTTCCATGTAGTCCAGAGGGTTGGGCCATCCTAACCATTTATGGACATTACATTGGGTTGACTTTGACCAACAAGAAGCAACTGTCAATGGCCTGGAATGGAGGCCGTCACGGGGTGGGGGGCTATTAATCTTCCAGGGAATAAAATAAAAGACACAGTACCTGTTTCCTCTGGTCATAACTTAAAAAGGTCTTCCCCCAAAAGAAGAAAGAGTTTGAAAAGTGAAACAAATAAATAAGGGAGGGAACGTAAGAAAAACGTGCAAAAGAAAACAAAGTATCCGAAAAGCAAAGACATAAATTCAAAGAAATTTATTGCGGTTGACAAATAAAAAAAAGGCATACACAAAAAAAAAAAAAAAAAAGGACAAGAAAACGAACAAAAATTAAACTGGGGAGGCCCGTCACCATCACCCTTCCGATGTGCGCGCACAAGAACCTCTACCGCCAAGCTGGCTTTCCCCGCCCAGCTAGTTCATGAGGACCTCCATCTGTACTAGGCGAGCGTTGGTATCGCCTGATGTTCTGTAGGGGATCATCCCGGCGAAGGTGATGAGCGCCCGAGCTTGAGACCGGAGTTGCTAAGAGGCATCAAAAGAAGGAGGGGGAAAAATTAGCCAGGTCTGGAGAGAGAGAAAGATAGCATGGGACAGACCAGTGGTGGGATTCAAAAATATTTGAATATCGGTTCTGTGGGCGTGGCTTGGTGGGCGTGGCAGGGGAAGGTGACTGCAAAATCCCCATTCCCTCCCCACTCCAGGACATGGATGTGAAACTCGCGTCATCACAGCGGCTTCATAATAATAATAATAATAATAATAATAATAATAATAATAATAATAATAATAATAATAATAATAATAATAATAATAATAATAATAATAATAATAATAATAATAATCTCTATTGCCATTGTACTAAAATTACAATGAAATTGGTTCATGGGAGTTATCGAAGGGGTGGGGAGTTATCACAACTCCCCCCCGCCCTTCGCTAAACCGGGCAGCGGCGTGGCCAGCGTGTGATGCACCCGGCCCGCAAGCCACGAGTTTGACAGCCCTGTTGTAGGAGAAAGAATGGCAGAACTTAGGGTGGAGTTAAAAGAGGAAGCAGGCCAGAATCCCTACGTAGCTGTAAGTGAACTAATTCCAACTTCCCTTGAATTCCAACGGCCCTTCCCTAACTCCAAGCAGCTGCTAATTGTCAGTTGAGAATATTTCAGTGCGTAGGCATGACTAGCAATAAATCTGTTTAACTGGACCTTCACATGGGGAGCTGAGCTTTTGCACCTGACCCAAGGGTGGGTTGCAGGTGGTACGCCCCGGTATAGGCGTACCAGAGCCTGCCTGGAGCACTGGGTACCGTTCCGTTCCGGTGTGCCCACCTGCCCGCCCGCCCTCCTTACCTGTCTTTAAACTCTTTGGGGCTTCCTCACATCTGCACAGCTCATACAGTGCCACCATGACGCTCCGCCGTGCAGCTGAAGCATGGCGGAGGCATCGCTGGAGGGTAATGCTGCGCGCATTCATGTGGAGGACGCCGGGCCCGTTGCAACCATACCGGTTGCCACCGAATCCGGAACCCACTACTGACCTGACCCGTCTGTATTTAACGTCCATCAGAAGTAAGATGGCAAGCTAACATGTCAATGGATTTGCTTGAACCTTGTTCAGTTCGGACAGAAGAAGCTTCTTGGACGAGAAGCGGAAACGTCTTTAAGGGGCAAAAAAATTAAGGCAGCCCAGTTGCCTCTCGAAAAAGCACCGTTGGGTTCGTTGCCTGTCTGTCTGTCTGCGTGTCTACGCGTGCATTAAAATGCACATAGCAAGAAATATTCAAAGCACGCCTCTCCTGCGGAGAAGCTGTATCCACAGGAAGAAGATAGGGATCATCTAAGTCATCGGACTCCAAATTTCTTCCTAGCTATTAATTTCCAGGATAGCCTTGGGCAAACCTTTTCACGGCCTCATTCTCCTCAGCGGAAGACGCCTCTCCGGTCAAGTAATTGCAAAGGTCAGCTTTGCCCAGCAGTAAAAGGCGGGTTTTTAGAATCGCTCCTCTGGAGGGGGTCCCCGCTGAGCTGAAAAGGTGACCTTGTCGGCTAAGGGGGAAAAGAACTTACCGAATCTCGGTCCTCAATGACCCGGGTAGGCCGAGCGGGCGTGGCTGGGCTGGCGCATTTCAACCTCTTGTACTGGGTAAACAAGATATTCATCGTAGCAAGCAGGACCTCGGATAAATTGTGCCTGATCTAAGAAAAAGCACGAGGGGAAGAAAAGAAAAGCAGAATGAAAGGGGGGGAAAAATGAGAGGCGAAGGCCATACTGGTTTGATCCTAGAGAGTGTCAGCTACCAAAGGGTTAAGGAAAACAGCCGAACGCAGAGACGGTTTGAAAATGCAGTTTATCTCCTCTGGCATGAACTGACCAACAAAGCACTAAGGCAGTGATGGCGAACCTATGGCACGTGTGCCACAGGAAGCACATGGAGCCCCAGCTCAGTTCCACCACGCATGCGTGGATTTTCGGGTCTTTGCCGCGCTTGTGGCCAGCTGATTTTCGGGTTTCTCCCATGCATGTGGGAGAAGTGCGTACACATGCCTGGTGATTGTTGCCTTGATTTTGCTCCCAGGAGGCTTCAGGGAGGCCTGCTAGATCCAAAATTTATTTATTTATTTTATTTATTTATATGGATTTATAAACCGCTCCCTTTCCCCAGAGGGACTCGGGGCGGTGCACAGGAAGTTAAAAAACATATAACATAACAATTTATAAATATTTAAAACCGGATTAAATAATTATCACCCTGTGCTAAAATTTTAAAATCTAAAAACTGTTTCCCCATTTAAAACCCAATTAAAACAATTTGAACTTCAGACTGTAGGCTAAGTAAAATAAATTAGGCCAGACCGGCCTGATGGAAAAAAATAGGTCTTTAACTTCTGGCGGAAGGAGCGGAGGTTCGTAGTCGTTCTGAGTTCGGGGGGCAGGTCGTCCATAGGATAGGGCCTGCGACAGAGAAGGCCCTTCCCCTGGGCGTCGCCCGCTGGCATTGCCTAGTGGACGGCACCCGGAGAAGTCCCTCTCTGTGGGAGCGAATCAGCCGAAGGGATGTATGGGGCGCGGAGGGGTGTCATGTGCGCATATGCAGGGGAAAGGCGCGGGAAATGAAAGAATACACAGTGGGTTTGGCGCTGTTAATTTAAAAACAGTATATTTTTTTTAAAGAAACAAATTTAAAATACAGGCAGCCGGCAGTCAGCAGAAATAGCCCGCAGTACTGCACTCTAACCACTGCGCGCCTACAATATGCCTGGAATTGCAACGGGACATCGGTGGTATGATCAGAACAACTGATTTGAGCCCTGGCATGTGTCAGATGAATCAAAGTCTTTTTCTTTTCTTTTTTTGGCATGCTGTTTAAGTAACAAAACTAGGCAGCAGTAGTGGCGGTCATCATTTCCACCGTCCAAGAACCCCGATGTTACGCCAGAGAAGAGGAAGAGACAAAACACCCTGCTTGCTTACTTCATCGCTGAAATGCCTGAAGGCTGTGACTCGTTCCTCCACGTAATCCTGGCTCAGGGGGACTAATTTGAGCTGTTCGATGATCTGCAGAGGAAGATGCATAGATAAGGTACGATCGATACACGTAGAAAGAACGATACACTGAGGGTAGAACAGCTGCTCCTCCCTTCACCTCCATTTATTCCTTTAACTTCTAGGCTGCCCATCTGGCCTGGAGTTCCCGCTAGGCCAGGGGTCCCCAACCTTTGCAACTTTAAGTCTGAAGGACTTCAGCTCCCAGACTTCTCCAGCCAGCAAAGCTGGCTGGAGAAGTCTGGGAGCTGAAGTCCTTCAGACTTAAAGTTGCAAAGGTTGGGGACCCGTGCACTAGGCGGCTTGCAACCAATAATAGCTACAGGATAAAACATTTTAGAGACAGACGAAGGTTCTACTTAGGAAATCTCAAAGGTGCATTTTTTCAGGATGCCTCTGGGCTTTTTTTTTGTTTTTTTTCTTCTGAAGACGTTTCGCTTCTCATCCAAGAAGCTTCTTCGGCTCTGACTGAATGGTGGGAAATGGAAGGGTTTATATTCCTTGCAGACAGCTGGTCATTTGCATCCTTTTAGAGAGTCGTAGGGACGTACCATGCAACTCAACCGCAATTACTCCATGCACATGCTAGTTTTTTCTTTTCTCTTTTTTGTTTCTGTTATGATTTTTTTAAGAAAAAAATTATTTTTTATTTCTGTTATGATTTTTCACCAGTGAAGTTAAAACCAATTTCATTGTAATTTTAGTACAATGACAATAAAGATTATTATTATTACTATTATCATCATCATCATCATCATTATTATTATTGCTGGGAGCACCAGGTACCGTTTCGGTACAGTGCTTCAGAGGGCCCATCTGCCCCTCCCTCCTTACCTGCATTTGACCCAAGTGGGCCATTTGTGCAAAGCACACAGCCTACGGTGCTTATGCAGCTGGAGCAGCTGGAGTATCGCAGGGCGGCAGTGTGTGGGCAGTGTGTGGGCAGCGGGTATGCACGTGGCGGGTGCCCGGCCCCATCGCAGCGTAACGGTTGTGACAGGATGCGGAGCCCACTGGTAGCTACCCTGTTTCCCCTAAAATAAGACCTCCCCAGATAATAAGCCCTGTCAGCTTTTGAGTGCAAGTGCTAAAATAAGGCACCCCCAAAAAAAATAAGCCCTCCCTGAAAATATTGCAACACAGCAACAGCCATGAGGTGACCACACTCGCTGCCTCCTGCACCTCAAAAATATTTCCGCCAGCGTCTCAAAATGCATCTATTTCAACAAACCGGTCTAGCATAACCTCCCGATAGTGACTTTTATTAGCTGTAAATTTTAATTAGGGGAATTTTAAAATGTTTTAGCACAGGGTTATAGTTTAATAGGTTTTTAATAATCGTATAATAAGGCATATTTTAAGATGTATATTTATGTATATGTATAGTTTTTTAAATTTCCTGTGCGCCGCCCTGGGTCCTTTTTTAGGAGAAGGTGCGGGTTATAAATGTGAAAAAATAAATAAAATAAATAACAATTTTGAGGGTTTAAAAGAAAATAAGACTGTCTTATTTTTGGGGAAACATGGTAGGTAGGCAGGTAGAGGTAGAGATAGGCTAGTAGAGTCACCATAATGTTATGACTATTTCATGTCAAGTTTAAATATATGAAATATTGTAACTTAAAACTTTGTAACTTAAAACTCTCTTTTTGTTTGTTTTGCTTTGTTTTGCTTGCTAAATCCCCTGCAATTATTTTTTAAATATTTTTTCCTAAGCTCTCCACTCACCTGACACTGGATATCATAGAATACCCTCCTCTCCAATCTGTAGCTTAGTTTCAACCCTGAGAAATAACTAGGAAAAAATCAGGACGACCGATTGCAAAATCCAATTAAAGCTAAATGTATGTATGTATGTATGTACTGTGTCACAACACCCTGATAAGCCCCAAATAAGGGAGGAAGCAGACTGCTTTCCTTTTCTGTCTTTCGGCTCATCACAAGAGACCATGCAGACAGAAAGATATTTGTTTCATGGCCTTTTGTTTACATTTGTGTTACGTTTGTGCCAGTGGTGGGTTTCTGCAGGCTCGTACCTACTCGCGAGAGCCGGTTGGTGAAATTTAGAGAACCAGTGAGAAGGGGTTCCACTGGCCCTACCTGGAAGTAAATCTGGCCCGCCGCCTCCAGTGACCCAACAGGAAGGAAAGGAAAGGAAAGGAAAGGAAAGGAAAAGAAAGGAAGGGAAGGGAAGGGAAGGGAAGGGAAGGGAAGGGAAGGAAGGAAGGAAGGAAGGAAGGAAGGAAGGAAGGAAGGAAGGAAGGAAGGAAGGAAGGAAGGAAGAAAGAAAGAAAGAAAGAAAGAAAGAAAGAAAGAAAGAAAGAAAGAAAGAAAGAAAGAAAGAAAGAAAGAAAGAAAGAAAGAAAGAATTTATCATCACAATTGAGTCCAAAATTTTGGTTGCTAAGCAAGAGCGTTGTTAAATGAGTTTCACCACATTTTAAAAGGTGGCCACTCCCACCCTGTCACATGACTGCCAAGCCAAGCCCACAAAATAGGCCACACCTACAGAGTAGGTTCTAAACAAATTTGAAACCCACCACTGGTTTGTGCTGATAAATAATACTAGTCCCCCTTGTTTATTTATTTATCAGCACAAACGCAATATGTATATATTGCGACACCATCCTACACAAATCGAGAATCTTTAAAAGGCTAAATTAAAACACAAACTAGGCAGAGGAATTGTCGTTATTCTGCCAACACCCTGCCCAGTGACTCTTAATGCCATTTTGAGGTTATTCGGTCCGTTTCCATGGGCTGCTCCAGTTGAGACCAAAGCAAGAACGATTAGCAAACGGCCCCTCTCTCCGGTGTAAAATTCAGTCGTCTCTATTTGGAGGTTAAAGCGTTAAGACTCAAAATCAAGTAAAATTGTAGCATTTCAGAGACAAAAAAGGCCAGGAAGCTTACATCAAAGGCCCGATCAATGTGGCCAGCATGATACTCGTCAAAAAACGTGATCAGGTCTAACAGAAGGTAGAACGTTGAGTCAACCGGCTTCTTGGTGCTTATTCCTTGGGCTTTATATCTGCAACAAATGGAAAGCGGACGTGTCATTAAAACTTTGGGAATGAGGATTACCTAAATTGGATAAATGGGATAGAGATCAAAGGTAAAGGTTCCCCTCGCGCATCTGTGCTAGTCGTTCCTGACTCTAGAGGGTGGTGCTCATCTCCGTTTCAAAGCCGAAGAGCCAGCGCTGTCCGAAGACGTCTCCGTGGTCATGTGGCCGGCATGAGTAAATGCAGAAGGCACATGGAACGCTGTTATCTTCCCACCAAGGTAACAAGAGGAGACCAAGGCCATCTGACAGTTATCACCTGCCTTCGGAGTCGGAGATTAGTGGGGCAGAAGAACAGTTGGAGCCTATTCCCAGGGTGCGCATGCGCAGAGCTGCCAGGAGAAGGGAACAGCTACGGAACAAGGGCCGACTCGGGAGTAAAGGCACAGGTGGCCGATGAATGGCCCCCTTCCAAGGGGGAATAAAGAGGAGCGAAAGAGAATTAATTGCAGGTGACAATTAATTCAATTCCTTAGGGTGAAGATCTGCTCCTGGCTTCTTGCCAAGTAATTGCCGCTACAGCATGGAGTTTGGAATACATCGGCCTGACAGCTCTCCAAGCCTGATAGAGGCCTGTAGTTGTGAAATCTCTCGAAAGACTGTTGGCTGGGACTTTGCTGGAGAGGAATTCCCTTTAACCTAAATAAAAGAGAAGGACCAGGGGAGACATGATAGCAGTGTTCCGATATCTCAGAGGGTGCCACAAAGAAGAGGGAGTCAAACTATTCTCCAAGGCACCTGGAGGCAGAACAAGAAGCAATGGGTGGAAACTAATCAAGGAGAGAAGCAACTTAGAACTAAGGAGAAATTTCTTGACAGTTAGAACAATTAACCTCTGGAACAGCTTGCCTCCAGAAGTTGTGAATGCCCCAACACTGGAAGTCTTTAAAAAGATGTTAGATAGCCATTTGTCTGAAATGGTATAAAGTTCCTGCCCATGCAGGGGGTTGGACTAGAAGACCTACAAGGTCTCTTCCAACTCTGCTATTGTATTGTATTGTATTGTATAAAAGAGGTTTTATCAGGACGAGGAGTCGGCTTCGTGCTCTTGGGAGGCCTGGGTCAGAACAGACCCATCCCTAAAACGCAGCAGCATATCTGCTATTTTAACTCCGCGCATGACCTCTGGTGGCTTCTCCCAAGCTTCGGGTGTACCAAGATCAAAAGAAACCTGGCTGATCTGGCGTGGGCAGGAATTCTCAAGCCCACCCAACCCCCCACTCCTCTTGCCCCAGGCCAGGCTTACCTCTCAGCAATGGCATGTGCCATGTTCTTCAGCCTTTCCTTGTTGGATTGGGGAGCGCTGACCTGAGACACCACGGGACTTAACAGCTTGTTCATCAGCTCCAGGACCTTGTCGGCGTTCTGAGGGAGGCACAAAGAGAGAAAGGGGGCATTGCAGGACCGAGTCAGGAGGCCTTTTGGAAAGAAATCATGGGAGGGGGAGGAAGGGAGGGCTCAGGGTCAACCGAGAGTGGCGGCAGTGAGCACAGTCAGCAAAAAGCTTAAGGGAAGCCTCTGTGCTTTGTATCTACAACAAAGTAAAAAGCCGGTCTGCCATTAAACCTTCTGGAGGGCTTCACACCCTTTTGCTACTCCTTGTTAGGGAAATCTCTGTTAGGAGACCGAAAGTGCGTAGCGAAATGTAGCGAGAGAGATGTTGCTAAATACTCACACTAGCAGTCACAGACACTGGATTGTAAAACAAATAGATGTTTACTCTCCTAGAAAAATTAACCAATTTCATTCTAATTTTTACAATGACAATAAAAATTATTATGATTATTATTATTATAAAAATAAAGTGATAGAAACTTCTTCATAAACAAGTGAGAAGTAATCCTGAATCATATACACCAGGGGTCCCCAACCCCCGGTCCGCGGACCGGTGCCGGTCCATGGCTGGATGGGAGCCGGGCCGCAGGGCTAGCGAGGAGGAGGAGGCAGCCCCCTGAGCACAGCGCGCGGGAGAACGCAGGCGCGGCTGTTCGCGCCGTTGGAGTGTGCCTCTTCCTCCACCCTCGTCGACGGAGGGATTCCTGGACGCCGCCGGACCGGCCACCGATTCCCTCCCCTGCTGGCATGCCGGCCACTCATTTTCTTCCAGGGACTGCGGAGGCCCTGCGGGCTGGGGAGGGAACTGGCGGGTTGCTCCGGCGGCGCACAGAAGTCCCTCCGTCGACGAGGGTGGAGGAAGAGCCCCCACCATCCTCCTGCGTTCTCCCGTGCGCTCTGCCCCCTCCCTCCTCCTCCTCTCCAGCCCGGCTCCTATCCAGCCACGGAGCCTGAACGAGCGACCAAGCGTGGCAGGCGGGATGAGGAGGCTGGGGGCGGGGGGACGGGACGGCGATGACGACGACAGACACACATAGAGAGACAGAGGGAGGGAGGGAGAGAAAGATAGACAGACACACAGAAGGAGTGATTGAATGAATGCAAGACAGGCAGACACACGCACGCACACACACACAGAGTGACAGAAATGGGCGGATGAAGGAGAGACACAAAGAGAGAAAGAAAGAAAAAAGTGGGAGAGAGAAAGACAGACAGAGAGAAAGAGACAGAAAGGAAAGAAAGAGACAGGAAAAGATACAGAAAGAGGGAAAGAGAAAAAGAAAGAGAAAGAAATAGAGAGAAAGGGAAAGAGAAAGAAAGATATAGCGAGAGAAAAAAAGAGAGATAGAGACAAAGAAAGAGAAAGAAAGAGAGAGAGAGAAAGAAAGAAAGAACTTATGACCACAGTTGAGGCCAAAAGTTTGGTTGTTAACCAAGACCATTGTTAAGTGAGTTTCACATTTTCAAAGTTGGCCACGCCCACCCAGTCACATGACTGCTGAGCTCCTCAGCCGGTCCGCAGAATTTTCTTTAAAATGAAACCGGTCCCTGGTGAAAAAAAGGTTGGGGACTCCTGATATACACAGTCTAGTACTCAAAGTTGGCTAACAGTTGCACAACTCACAATTATCCACGCTGATCAATACCCGACATTCACAACAGCCATCATCTAAGTGATTTTGGCTCCCTCTTAGGGCCGATTGAGGAAACAGCAGCCAACCACATTTTACTGCAGCAGTTAAAGTTACAGATACAGTATTGCAATCATGGTTTATATATTGCCAACCCAACTTTCGGATTACATTCCTAACACTACTACTTCTTTTTTTTTAAACAATCTTTATTACCGTATTTTTCGGAGTATAAGATGCAACGAAGTATAAGAAGCACTAAGACTTTGAAGAGGCAATTTAAAAAAAAAAGTTTTTGCACTCTGCAGGCCTCCCAAAAACGGCCTATTTTTTGCCAATTGTGATCTTGTGGCCACAGGATGCGGCAATCAATTGCAAAGGCCAGCAAAAGGTGGAAGGGACCTTATAGGTCATTTAGTCCCACCCTCCATTCAAACAAAAGACCCTACACTATTTCTGACAGATGGCAGTCCAGTCTCTTCTTGAAAACCTCCAGTGATGAAGCTCCCACAGCTTCCGAAGGCAGCTTCTGTTCCTTTGGTGGAAACAGAAATAATTTATCCTTATTTCTAGGTTGCATCTCTCCTTGAGCAGTCTAAGTGTCGTTGCCTTTTATTTATGTTCAACTAACAATGCAAGGTGACGGATATATCCAATGCATCTTGGAAACCTCACTTTACCTTGGCAAGATCGTAAAGTTTCGCAGCTTCTTCAAACAATCCTTTGCTCTCTGCCACGGAGGCCACTTTGTTAACAATTGGCTTGGTGTCTCGAGTGAACTTGTCGATAACTCCAGGCTGATGAAAGATGACAATTTTTAAAAAATAAATAAATAGGTGAGATAAAATATTTGGAAAACTGAATAGCGTCAGGCTCATCCCAAGAGCGATAGAGAATAATTCAGTCAATTATTTATTAGCTCATGCCCTGTAGCAGTGTTTCTCGACCTTGGCAACTTGAAGATGTCCGGACTTCAACTCCCAGAATTCCCCAGCCAGCAAATGCTGGCTGGGGAATTCTGGGAGTTGAAGTCCGGACATCTTCAAGTTGCCAGGCTTGAGAAAGACTGCCCTATAGACTGAATCTTGCCAGTTCTGTGCATCATGGGTGTATTACTTGGCACCCTGATATTCCCACTGTCTCTCTTTCAGCTTGAGATGTTGGAGAGGATGCAGCAACTGGGTATGTCTAGTTTAATAAAAAGAAGGACTAAAGGAGACATGATAGCAGTGTACCAATATCTCAGGGGCTGCCACAAAGAAGAGGGAGTCAAGCTATTCTCCAAAGCACCTGAGGGCAGAACAAGAAGCAATGGGTGGAAACTAATCAAGGAGAGAAGCAACTTAGAACTGAGGAGAAATTTCCTGACAGTTAGAACAATTAATCAGTGGAACAGAAGTTGCCTCCAGAAGTTGTGAATGCCCCAACACTGCAAGTCTTTAAGAAGATGTTGGATAGCCATTTGTCTGAAACGGTATAGGGCTTCCTGACCTAGGCAGGGAGTTGGACTAGATGACCTCCAAGGTCCCTTCCAACTCTGCTGTTGTATTGTATGATAAGGCAGAGATTTAAAAAAATGAAAAGGATCCTTTCTGAGCTTCTTTTCTCTGCCCAGCTGCGGGCTCCCCTGCCCCCTTATCGGAATCATTCCCTAGGCAACATCCCTACCCCCTCCTCCGGTCCCAAGGCCATCCCTACATGCCATCACATCCTGACCCTTCCTGGTCCTCTCTTCCTGCCTTCCCCAGATGACCTAGAACTGTCACAGCAAGAGCTGCATCTCCCTCAACTGGCAATTTAAAAATGGCTCTCTGCGTGCAAAAGGAGAAGCTGTGCCAGGCTTCAGATCTGATTCAGAAGAAGAGCTCCGACATGCACAGGAAGGAGATGGCGGCCGGATTTATCTGCAACCGATTAAATGGGGCAGTGGAAAAAAATGCGGTGTTCATGAACCGCCGAGACCCAAACAGAAACCTGCATGTTTAAGAGGTTGGGTTGATTCACACATGGAATGAAACAGGGTCGGTTTGTTCCAAATGTGGAATGAAGTGTATGATTTAAACGAGTGCGGTGGAAAAGTGGGAACAGGGCCGTGTTCTGACCGAGGCTTCCCCAGCAGCACAAAGCTGAGTCCTCGTCCCGATAAACCCCTTTTATTTAATTGACAGTGAATTCCTCCCCAGCAAAGTCTTTCCTCTCCCACGGTCTTTTAAGATAGTTCACAATTACCGACCTTGATCAGGCTTGGAGAGAGGCCAGGCCGATATCTGGTATCTTTCAGACGTCACAATACTTGACAAGAATGCAGGAATGAACTCATGGTCTCCTGCAAACTCCACTCCCCTTTCGCTCCTCTTTTATTGTGGCATAGCTGTTACAATCATGTTATTTTAGAATTGGGTTTTAAATGAATTGTCTCCTTTTTAGCACGGGCTAAATTATTTAATTGTAGTTTTAATTTTTGTAGTATTTTTGTATTGTTGGTATTTGTGGATTTTAAGTTCCTGTGCGCCGCCCTGAGTCCCTTCTCGGAGACAGGGCAGGATAGAAATTTAATAAATATATAATATATATATATTTCCTCTGGGAGGGGCCATTCATCGTCTGTCTGAAGCCTTACTCCCAAGTCGACCCGTTCTTTACCTCCTCCCTTCGTCTGGCAACTCTGTGCATGCGTACACTGGGAACAGGCTCCCGCTGTTCCTCTGCCTCACTGATGTCTGACTCTGAAGGCAGCTGATAACTGTCGGACGGCTCTGGCCCCCTCTCTGCCTCTGATACGGAGCCCTCATCAGAGCCTTTCACAGACTCCAGGACTGGTCCATCTTCCTCCCCAACCTCCTCACTGCTCTGCTGGCCACTGGTGGGCCACACCATGCAGGCCATCCAAAAATGACAATAGACAAAGGGCATTTCCAATTCTTAAATACTTCAATAGATTACGAAGCCTACAAGCTTATCTTGTTTTTAAGACAAATATTGTTTTTAAACTAACAGCAGAAAGCCCGCTGCGTATTCTTTCATTTCTGACATTCAAATCAATAATATTTTGGCCTTACAGTCAACATTCAGTGTCATCTGGCTATTCAAAATAAGGGAAGAGATCTATAACGAGAAGTTACCTTTCTACTGCCATCGTTCTCCAGTTTTCCGAGAATCATGTCAAACTGTGCATGCAAGAGAAAACAAAAACAGAATTAGGAAAGGTATACTGGTACTCCCATTATGAGCCACGATAGACAGTGGTTAGAGTGCCGTGTCGTGGTTTGACTGCACTTTGGCAGTTCGAATCTCACCGGCTCAAGGTGGACTCAGCCTTCCACCCTTCCAAGGTGGGTCAAATGAGGACCCAGATTGTTGGGGGCAAGAGGCTGATTCTGTAAACTGCTTAGAGAGGGCTGTAAAAGCACTGTGAAGCGGTATAGAAGTGCTATTGCTATTATGAACGATCCAGATTTTTATGGATACATTAAAATTGCTGACAAATTGCTGAGGAACTGTTTGAGGTTACAACCGATGCCCCCAAAAGCTACTTATGACACGGCCTTATGGACATCCCGGCTAGACTACTGTAATGCTCTCTACATGGGGCTTCCCTTGAGGTGCATCCGGAGGCTCCAGCTAGTCCAGAATGCGGCGCGCGGAGGATTTTGGGGGCCTCTAGATGCTCCCATGTAACTCCTCTCCTGCGCGAACTGCACTGGCTGCCTGTGGCTTTCCGGGTGCACTTCAAGGTGCTAGTAACAACCTTTAAAGCGCTCCATGGCAAGGGACCTGGTTATCTGCAAGACCACCTCCTACCAAACATCTCCCACCGACCAGTTCGCTTCCACAGAGAGGGTCTCCTCAGGGTGCCGTCAGCCAGTCAATGTCAGCTGGCAACCCCTAGGGGGAGGGCGTTCTCTGTGGCAGCTCCGGCCCTCTGGAACGACCTTCCCCCCGACCTTCGCACAGCCGTGGACCTGCGCCTTTTCCGCCAAGCCCTGAAAACCCATCTATTTCGTGCGGCCGGCCTGGCGTAGTTTTAATTTGCTTTTACTAGGGGTTTTAGAGGATATTTTAGAACAGGCCTGCGTTTAATTTATTTTTGGTATATTTTTTAGTATAGTTACTGTATCAGATGTTTTATTGTTGTTTTTATTATCGCCTGTTCACCGCCCTGAGTCCCGTAAGGGAGAAAGGGTGGTATATAAATCCGAATAAATGAAATGAAAATAAATCCGAGGATTTCTGAGCCCAGCAAGAGAGTCTCCACTGCAGAGGAGTCTTCTGAAAAGCAGGAATCCCAACCTAACGGGAGGAAAGGAACCAGATGGTCCTTGCTTACCTCTCGGCTCTCGATCACCAGCTCGCTCACGCAACGCAGGAACATGTTTTCGCCCTGGCTGTCCTTCTCGTTCCTAAAACGAGGACCACAAAGCGGTCAGCGCCGCAGATCCCAGCCGTTCAAACCGGGCGCCCTTCCCCGCTTTTCGCTTAAGTAGGGCAGGAACCCACCTGAGGAAGTAGAAGTACTGCAAAGCTTCCCGGGGGTCGGTCGACTCGAACTTGCGGGTGTACAGCATCAGGAGCCGGACAAAATTTAGGCGCCGGGTAGCCGGAGGGTCGCCAGCTTCATGGCTCACTGAAACGGGAACGAGGCGAATATCATGCAGCGGGCACCGTTTGGTTCAAGAAGGCTTCCCTCAAAGTGATACTGCCATTCAATTGGGAGGAGGGGGGCCTTGGAGTCAATTTATGGGCAGTGCCTGTGACAAACTGATATTTTACAACTGGTTTCCTGGAGCCAAAGACCAGAGATCCCATCACCTTTTGGGGGAATGTTTATGATGGCCACGTGGGACGCTTCACTTTAATGTTAATGGCCATGGGGATGTATGTTTATTCGGCTCTTGGGGCAGCTGATAAAAGGAAACATCTTCTCACTTGTGTATTGGCTAGAATCTGCATCCTGACAAAGAGGAGGGGGTCGCTATTACTTTAACTCTACTTGCATTGCCTAAAGGGATTCAGATGCTGCTTTGCCTCCAATGGCTTCCATTCTTCTTAATTAAAGGTTCCTGTTGAAATAATCCATTTCAAGAGTCTTCACTTTCTTAAGTTAGGAGAGGAGCCTTTACAGCTACCCAGAAGGACAAAAATCTACATCTACAGGCAACCCTCTTCCGGTTCTCAGACATTCAGAATGCAAAGATTGAAAACCTTTCCAAAAGTCTCTAACCCAACAAGCTATGACCAGAAAAGCTACTGGGAAGAGAGTAAGACAAGGAATTCTAATGTTGTTGTTTTCATGACCCCTATCGAAGCATGGAACTGTGGAGGACGACAAGCCAGAGCTGGAGCTGAGAGAGATCGAGGGGGGAGCTTCCTGTCGGGGTTCCAAATAGCACCCAAAATTTGTCCAAGGCAACATATTTCTCAAAGTTCCAATTGATGAAGAGAGCCATGTTGGCACATCTGAGAAAAACCCGAATCTGAAAAGCTTCCCGGTTTTCCCCATCCAGTTGAAAGGTCAAGATCTCGCCCCACACACACCCACAAGCCCATCCCACAGTCCAATCTCCCACTGCCATGCTGGCAGTTCCACCCATCCAGTTCCGGTCAGGTGCAGAGGTGCAAAGACAAAGGATGACCTTGGTTTTCTAGAAAGGGATTTTGTTATGGCTACATATCATCTACCTCCTTACAATCCCCCCTCCCATTTTCCCACCATAGAAAAGGCACAGTAAAATAATAGAAAGTGTGGCAGGCCAAAGACCCAAAAGGAATATGGCTGCAGGTCTGACATTTCATTGGCTTTGGAGGTATGTGGGGGGGGGGGGGGGGAGCAGGACGAGGCAGGCCATGGCGCCTCAGGATTGGGACAGCTTGTTAGCAGGGAGGAACGGGGGCAGGATGACCCAAAGAGGGCAGGCAGTGGAAATGAGGAGTGACGGAGCTTAGGCAATGAGCAAGGACCACCGGCTCCTGATCCCCGAGTGCGGAGAGTGGAGAGAAGGCAGGAACAGCGCAGGCTGACCCAAAGACTTGGGAGAACACCCCACCCCTCTTCACAAGGCACACCGGAGACTGAGAGTGGTGGTGTTTATTGAAGGTGGTGACCTTTAAGAGTTGCATGCAACGAAATTTCATTTTCATGTATGTTGATTAGTGTACATTCAAAGCAACAATAAAGTTCTATCAATGAGCTCTACAAAACCTAGATAGTCCTCTCCAGATGTCCCTCTAGCTGAGCTGCCAATCAAACCATAGCAACAAAGAGCACTTCCTTCTAGTTTAAATTCCAGAAGGATGGAGAAAGAGGAATTACAATACAATACAATACAATACAATAGCAGAGTTGGAAGGGACCTTGTAGGTCTTCTAGCCCAACCCCCTGCGTGGGCAGGAACCTTATACCATTACAGACAAATGGCTATCTAACATCTTCTTAAAGACTTCCAGGGTTGGGGCATTCACAACTTCTGGAGGCAAGCTGTTCCAGAGGTTAATTGTTCTTACTGTCAGGAAATTTCTCCTTAGTTCTAAGTTGCTTCTCTCCTTGATTAGTTTCCACCCATTGCTTCTTGTCCTGCCCCCAGGTGCCTTGGAGAATAGTTTGGCTCCCTCTTCTTTGTGGCACCCTCTGAGATATCGGAACACTGCTATCATGTCTCCCCTGGTCCTTCTCTTCATCAAGCTAGACATACCCAGCTCCTGCAGCCGTTCTTCATATGTCTTAGTCTCCAGTCCCCTAATCATCTTGGTTGCTCTTCTCTGCACTCTGTCCAGAGTCTCCACGTCTTTTCTACATCGTGGCGACCAAAACTGTATGCAGTATTCCAAGTGTGGCCTTACCAAGGCACCATACAGTGGCATTAACACTTCACGTGATCTAGATTCTATCCCTCTGTTTATGCAGCCTAGAACTGTGTTGGCTTTTTTGGCAGCTGCTGCACACGGCTGGCTCATATTTAAATGGTTGTCCACTAGGATTCCAAGATCCCTCTCACAGTTGCTACTATTGAGCAAGGTACCACCTATACTGTACTTGTGCATCTGGTTTTTCTTGCCTATATGTAGGACCTTACTTTTTTCACAATTGAATTTCATTTTGTTAGACAGTGCCCAGTGTTCAGGTTTGTCCAGATCCTTCCGTCTCTTAAGCCTATCTTCTGGAGTGTTGGCTATTCCTGCCAGCTTGGTGTCGTCTGCAAATTTGATGAGTTCCCCATTTATCCCCTCATCCAAATCGTTGAATTGATGAGTTATAGTTTGGAAGAACAGGTCTAAGGCATCCAAGAAGCCTAGGCAACTAGTGACTGACTGCAGAATTAAGTGAAATTCTTTGGAAGCCATTTTAAGTTAGCTAATAAATGTCAATTTATTTCTTATGTAAATGTTACAACCAGGTGTCTGTCCCATATGTTCTCTTCGTTCCACCTTGCTTCAGCACTCACGAAGAGAAGGAGAGAAGAAAAAACATTTCCTAAACCAGAAAGAAAATTCAGTAGTAGCACTAAGCTACGTGGATTCTGTAAACATCTCCCAGAGTTTATGGGATTTCATTCATTTTAAGTATCAAAAAAAGTTGGGATAGGACTAATAAGACTGCCAAGGTACCTTCCAACTCTCTGATTCTATGTGTTTTAACTGTTTAACCATTCTTCGCCACCTAAAATCACTGGTTTGAGATGGAAGGCTATACAAAATTGTATGAATGAATGAATGAATGAATGAATGAATGAATGAATGAATGAATGAATGAATGAATGAATGAATGAATGAATGAAATGAATGAATAGGACCGGAAGAGTAACAATAATATCTAGTTGCATTGTGACACGTCAATCTAACCTCCAGCTACTGATAAAATAGTTGGAGGTTGAAGTGAATTTTGACACTTTCATCTTTTAGACTTTTTTAAAGGTCTCAAATACCAACCACAAATTAATTCCTTGGAGGGAGGGAGGGAGGGAGGGAGGGAGGGAGGGAGGGAGGGAGGGAGGGAGGAAAGGAGTCTTAGATTTTTACGATATCTGAGCTGAAGGTTCGTATCTTCTCTCCCGCATATGAAAGCAGGACAATAAGCTCATTCTCCTGATGTTTATTTCTTTTTCTCGGCTGTTGATCTGGCTGCCTGCCACCATGTGGTGACAGTCACCAGGACTGGGGTTTTTTTTTTATAACTGCAACAGCTGTTTGTGGGATTAGCCCCGGAAACGGAAAACAAAACATGCATTGACAGGCAATAATACACTGTGGTTACCAAGAGAGCCACTGCGTCGTAGTTCTTAGGGTTCCTTTCAGGCAAGCCTAAGAAAAGAACAAGACGCTGGTCTATGAATTGTTCCCGGCAATTACTTTGTGGGCAGCTACTCTGAATAACCCGGGGCCACGCTTCTAAAATAATGATAAATGCTGATAAGAGAAGGGGTATCAATGGAAGAGGTATATCGTCCCAAATTGTCCGACATTATTTTATCCCTCAAAAAGGGACGGTTGACCTAATCTTATTCACTTATCAAATTAAGGTACATTGAGCTTTGTTTTATTTGGAAAAAAACGGAAAAGAAATGTAGTGGAAACTCAACATTTGGTGCCAAATGTTGACATTTGGAATTCTGACACATACATACATACATACATGCTGGTCTTGTTGTATTGGGGTCTTTTCCCATGTAAGATTGAGATTGTCTTGGCAATGTTTCGGCAAGGTCTCACTCACCATCTTCAGGCTGGCGTTTACGGCTTCGGAGCTGCCGTCTTTCTATAAACCCCGGTGGGGGGGGGGGGGGGATGGAGTTGCTGTGAGTGGGTTGATTGGCTGTGTAGTTATATCATGACTGGTAGATTGGTGCTGATTGGTGCTATCTGTGTGTTTGTTGTTCTTTTGTATTGTAACGGCCTGGGTGGTGGGTGGGGCTCATTTGTTGGCTAGTGACGAGTCCCACCCCACCACCCAGGCCGTTACAATTCAGATTCGGGTTTTCCCCAGATGTGCCAACATGGCTCTCTTCATAAATTGAAACTTTGAGCAATACTTTGCCTCAGACTCTTGATTTAATTTTGGATGCTATCTGGAACGCTGACGCTATCGTTCAGAGGGTTCGGCCGATCCTTACTCCCCGGAGGAGCCCCACAGCGCCGTGACCGCAGACCAATAAAACTTACAGAGTTGTGCGCTCTGCCCAGAAGATTTCAGCAACAACTTCAGCTCGAAGAGAACCAAGGCCACATGCACCGCGTGGCAACGCAGACGCTCGGTACGGAAAAGGAAAGCGATGGCCGCCTCGAACTGGGCCGTGAGGAACAAGACTTGGAAGTAGAGGAAGGGCTGCTGGTTGACGGCAAAATGCGATTCGCCTGAAGGAGAAAAAGCACAAGGGAAGGACGTTTTCTCAGCTGATCTTCAAGGATGCAGGCAACACTTGTCCAAAAACAGAAAAGCAGAAATGTTGCTCAATGGTTTATTTTATTGGTGCAGGTAATCCTTGACTTATGACCACATTTTAGCTCAGAGTTTCTGTTTCTAAGCCAAACATTTCTGAAGTGGTTTCCCCCACCCCCCTTTTACAACCTTTTTTTGCTATGGTTGTTAAGCAAATCACTGCAGTTGTTAAGCTAGTAACCCGGTTGTTAAGTGAATCTGATTTCCCCCTTCACTTTGCTTGTCAGAAGGTCGCAAAAAGGGGACCACATGACCCCGGGATACCGCGACCGTCATAAATACAGGCCAGTTGCCAAGCCATCTGAATTTTGATCACCTGAGCATGGAAATGCTGCAACGGTTGTTGGTATGAGAAACAGTCATATGCCACTTTTTTTTTCCAGTGTCATCGTAACTTCGAACAGTCGCTATATGAATGGTTGTAAGTCAAGGAATACCTGTGTTCTGCTTTTCTTTTCTTGTTTTTCTTTTTTTTTAACATAAATATCATCTTTGCAACATTTCTACATCATTCAGCATCTATTACCCTCGTTTTATCCATACATATATACATTATCTGTCTGTCTGTCTGTCTGTCTCTATCTATCTATCTATCCATCCATCCATCCATCCATCCATCTACGTCTGTCTATCTATCTATCTCTACATCTATCTATCTATCTATCTATCTATCTATCTATCTATCTATCTATCTATCTATCTATCTCTATCTATCTATCTATCTATCTATCTATCTATCTATCTACATCTATCTATCTACATCTATCTATCAATCTCTACGTCTGTCTGTCTGTCTGTCTGTCTGTCTGTCTGTCTGTCTGTCTGTCTGTCTGTCTGTCTATCTATCTATCTATCTATCACATATAGCCTAGCACATATGTTTGGATAGATAGATAGATAGATAATCTATCTATCTATCCAAACATATGTGCTAGGCGTTCCCGACTCTAGGGGGCGGTGCTCATCTCCGTTTCAAAACCGAAGAGCCAGCACTGTCCCAAGACGTCTCTATGGTCATGTGGCCGGCATGACTAAACACCGAAGGCGCACAGAACGCTGTTCCCTTCCCACCAAAGGTGGTCCCTATTTTTCTACTTGCATTTTTACGTCCTTTCGAACTGCTAGGTTGGCAGAAGCTGGGACAAGTCATGGGAGCTCACTCCGTTACGCGACACTAGGGATTCAAACCGCCGATCTTTCTGATCGGCAAGCTCAGCATCTTAGCCACTAAGCCACTGCATCCCTTCCTGAATATTAGGAAGGTTTTTTTTTTTAAAAAAAAATTGATTTAAAATTCTTGTCACTTCCCAGAAGCCTGACACGGCATCTTAATACCTGAAGAGATGTAACAGGAAATCTACAGAACAGGTGGCAAGACAGATGGAATCATAAACATTTTCTTAAATATTACTGCTAAGAGAATAGTACCAATCTGGCTTTTGAAGCAAAAAGATCAATTGCCAGTTTCTAAGTCTTTACTATCTATTGAAGCCAAGGTGTTTATACAAAAACAGCTACTTTGACACGTCATGTTAGTTTATTGAAGAAATTCATTTTTAAAAGTCCCAGCACCAGATCTATTCAAGATCTGGGATCACCTTTCTGCATAATTGAGTTTATTTTCAGAAATCTCCAGTTACTGTCTCTAGCCAGTGGTGGGATTCAGATAATTTAACAACTGGTTCTCTGCCCTAATGACCAGCTGGTAGGTGGGGCTCAGTGGTCATGTGACTGGGTGGGCGTGGCCAACTCAATGTCACTCAGGTCGATGGGCGTTTCACCTTAGCTTGTACGATGGAATAAGAGTTAACCAGAGAGGCAGTTTCTGTAAGGAGGGCAATAAAGATTAGACTAGAAACACCAGAAGTTTCCTTCCTGCCTTCCGTACAGGATTAGCCCTGTAAAGTGGAGATTTCTTCCAACGATCAGTTCTACGAACTGCTTAGCAAGTTAACAACCGGTTCTCCCGAATAGGTGCGAACCGGCTGAATCCCACCACTGTCCCTAGTTGAACTTACCGTAATCTTCAAGCAGTTGTTTCTGGAATTGGGACAAAGTCAGCCTGTCTTGAGGTGCGCTAGAACTGTTTTCGTCAAAGCATACTTGATTCAGCTGGGAAAAGATAGAAAAAAGTAACTTGGCCATCCCTCTTTCCTTTCCCACGCATGCGATACATTTTCCAAAAGTGGAATGGGCCTATGGAAAGCCACAACACTGGATGGAGAGTGCCAGCTGGAGGAGCTGGCCGCAAGGTCTGCCGAAAACTGGGAAGCATGGAAATCATGGAATAGGGTGCATGGTGGGTACAAGAAGATCCAGAGGCACCTCTGAAGAAATGGGGCTAGCCAGCGGCTTGGGCCCTTTGCGGTTGTGGTGACATGCAGAAAACCACGCATATGTGTGTCTCTGTCCTTTGTGCCCTGATCAGTGTACACCTCAGGACCCTTCTGGAAGTGTGGCAGAACGCAATTAATGTGGCTCGTTTCTGGCCAAGATCTGTTTAACTTGTACATTTTTGGAGCTTGCATTTCACATATGTGTGAAGAGAGATTTCGTAAATCAAACCAATAATGACTTAAAAGGATAAATTTCTAGTTACTGATGAAAGTAACTAGAATGATTCCAGTGTCATCTTCTTCTTTATATATACAATACAATACAATAGCAGAGTTGGAAGGGACCTTGTAGGTCTTCTAGTCCAACCCCCTGCGTGGGCAGGAACCTTATACCATTTCAGACAAATGGCTATCCAACATCTTTTTAAAGACTTCCAGGGTTGGGGCATTCACAACTTCTGGAGGCAAGCTGTTCCAGAGGTTAATTGTTCTTACTGTCAGGAAATTTCTCCTTAGTTCTAAGTTGCTTCTCTCCTTGATTAGTTTCCACCCATTGCTTCTTGTCCTGCCCCCAGGTGCCTTGGAGAATAGTTTGATTCCCTCTTCTTTGTGGCACCCTCTGAGATATCGGAACACTGCTATCATGTCTCCCCTGGTCCTTCTCTTCATCAAGCTAGACATACCCAGCTCCTGCAGCCGTTCTTCATATGTCTTAGTCTCCAGTCCCCTAATCATCTTGGTTGCCCTTCTCTGCACTCGTTCCAGAGTCTCCACGTCTTTTCTATATCGTGGCGACCAAAACTGAATGCAGTATTCCAAGTGTGGCCTTACCAAGGCACCATACAGTGGCATTAACACTTCACGTGATCTAGATTCTATCCCTCTGTTTATGCAGCCTAGAACTGTGTTGGCTTTTTTGGCAGCTGCTGCACACTGCTGGCTCATATTTAAATGAAAATGGCTGTGCGTGTGTGTGTGTGTGTGTGTGTGTGTGTGTGTGTTCCAGCATAATTCTGGAACGCCTTGAGCAATTTTAACCAAAATTGGTACACAGATGACTTACTCTCTGGAGAAAAATACTGTGGGGGATACAGCCTGGAGATTCCTTGGTTATGTCTTGACTGGGCTTAAACTAAGTTGAAAACTGGACTCTCTCCTGAGTCCAGTTTTCAACTTAGTCTAAGCCCAGTCAAGACATAACCAAGGAATCTCCAGGCTGTATCCCCCACAGGGAGGGAGGGAGGAAAGGAGGGAGGGAGAGAGATGGACAGAAGTGAACCCATGCTTGGAGTCTCCAAGCAGCACACAGGAGAAGCTGATGACTACCTTCAGCCAAAGATAATCTTCCGTTTTATCCGCAACTTCACTGTGGTTATCGGCAATATCGCATCGGCCTATGATACAATACACAGCTCTTTTGTAAGGGTCGGTGTTGTTTCTCAGAGCCCTTCGGTAATGGAGGCGAACTTTGTTCTCGGTGGCAGGAGAAAGCCTACAATTTTAAAGAAGGGAAGCTGAAACTTGAGATGTCTTTAAAACAGTCAAACCTGGAGTTTTTCTTCTCAAAGTAGTTACTCAATACTTCTAAAGTGGTCTTTTCCAAATGTATGTTGGACGTGTAAAAACAAAGAAGGGACCATTTATCATCTACAGTGGACATGTGATGATAACTATGATTCATCTTTTCATACAGAAAACCTTGACAAAATGGAGATAAATATGAAACCAGAACTTTTCCTCTTGGGGCTTAATGGCAAAAGAATTGGAGAAAAAGTCCGGGACTTAGTTAATATAGTAGAACCTCTGGTCACAACCATAATCCGTTCCACAATTTTGGTCGCAAACAGATTTTGTTGTGACCCCGAACCTAATTTTGGAAATTTGGCACTTACAAAAAAAAAAAAAGTGTGTGGAAGCAGAGGTGGAATTCAGCAGGTTCTGAGCAGTTCTGGAGGACCGGTAGCGGAAATTTTGAGTAGTTCAGAAACCGGTAAATACCACCTCTGGCTGGCCCCGCCCCCATCTATTCTCTGCCTCCCGAGCCCCAGCTGATCGGGAGGGAATGGGGATTTTGCAGTATCCTTCCCCTGCCCAGCCCACCAAGCCATGCACACAGAACCAGCAGTAAAAATTTGAATTCCACCACTGTGTTGGAGGGGAAATTGGCCACACACACAAAAGTGAATTTTTTGGTCGGAATCTGATTTGGTCATAGTCAGAAGTGTTTGTGACCAGAGGTTCTACTGTATGTTGACAGCCGCAAGATTATTGTATGCGCAAAAATGGAAGGACACGTGGATTTCTACTATACAAGAATGGTTATAGAAGCTGATGGGAGTTGACTACTTTGCTTAAAGAATAGAACATAAGTACTTTTGTTTTCCACATGGAAACCGCTTCTGAACTTCTTGCTTGAGGTGGAAAAGAATGAAACTTTGACTTTGGGTTTTGTAGATTAGGCTGATAAGATTTTTGTAGAAATGACTGGTTTATAATTACTACGTTAAAACAAAAAAGTTGTGATTGTTGTTAATGCCCTATTCTACCCTGTTTCCCCGAAAATAAGAGCTCCCCGGATAATAAGCCCGATCTGGCTTTTGAGCGCATGTGCTAAAATAAGCCATCTCCCCAAATTAAGATCTCTGTGAAAATATTGCAACAAAGCAGCAACCATGAGGTGACCACACTTGCTGCCTCCTGTACCTCAAAAATAATAAGGCCTCCCCAAAACTAAGGCTTTTTGGGGGCCAAAAGAAAATAAGACCGTGTCTTATTTTCAGGGAAACACGGCACTGTAACAGAGAGAGTCATAAGTCAATACTTCTTTTTCAATTTTTTATCAGTGATTTTTTTTAGAGTGATGCCCTCACTCTGCTAAACAACTAATTCCCAAAACAGTCAAAAAATTTACTAAGACTGTATTACTATTATTCTTCCCTTCCTTCCTCGTAGCTCTCTCTTCCCACTTATGACTATAACCATGTTGTTTGTATCTTTCAATTTACATTGTTTTTGTTTCCTAATACAATTTGATTGCTTATTAGTAACCTTGACAATCACTAAGTGTTGCATCTTTTTATAATTAATAGTTTTAATTATATTTTAGCAACAGACACACCAAATTTAATTCTATTTTAAAATGTGACTGTATTTATATTTTGATTTGTTTGTTGCGTTTTAATTCTTCTGTGCACCCCCCTGAGTCCCATTGGGGAGATAGGTGCGGTATAGAAATGGGATAAAATAAAATAAATAAAATTGTAATTCTTGATGAATGTATCTTATTCTTACGCACAGTCACTCAAGCACTCGTCACCTCTCGACTCGACTACTGTAATGCTCTCTACATGGGGCTTTCCTTGAGGTGCACCCGAAAGCTGCAGCTAGTCCAGAATGCAGCCGCGCGGGTGATTACGGGAGCACCTAGACACTCCCACATAACACCTATCCTGCGCGAGCTGCACTGGCTTCCTGTGGCCTTTCGGGTGCGCTTCAAGGTTTTAACAACCATCTTTAAAGCGCTCCATGGCTCGGGGCCTAGTTACATGCGAGACCGCCTCCTGCCCCATACATCCCTCAGACCGATCCGCTCCCACAGAGAGGGCCTCCTCAGGGTGCCGTCGGCTGGACAATGCCGACTGGCGACACCCAGGGGAAGAGCCTTCTCTGTGGCGGGCCCAGCCCTTTGGAACGACTTGCCCCCTGAACTCCGCACCATCTCCGACCTCCGCCTCTTCCGCAAGTGTCTGAAGACACATCTATTCCATCTAGCCGGCCTAGCGTAACCTCCATTACTGACTCCTAGATAGTTTTAAATTTGGGATTTTTAATTCGGTTTTAGCACAGGATTTTATTAGAATATGTTTTTTAAAATTGTATTATGTTTTGTATGTATTTTAACATTCCTGTGCGCCGCCCTGGGTCCGCTTGGAGAAGGGCGGGGTATAAATATAATAAATAAATAAATAAATAATAAATTCTTATGTACGCTGAGAGCATCTGCACTAAAGACAAATTCCTTGTGTGTCCCATCACACTTGGCTAATAAAGAATTCTATTTCTATTTCTTTTACTTTGCTTATCCTTCCTCGCTTTTCTTTTCCCCTTCCCTATCCCTGCCCTTTTATTTGCTTTCGAGTTTTGTATTTTATAACACTTTATAACCTAATAAAAAAGCGACTTTTCTGAGCCAAGCAGCTTTCCTGCGACAGAAATACCCTTTTCCTGACGCCTTTTTGCTTTATTATTATTATTATTATTATTATTATTATTATTATTATTATTATTATTATTATTATTATTATTATTATTATTATTATTATTATTATTATTATTATTATTATTATTATTATTATTATTATTATTATTATTATTATTATTATTATTAATTTTATTTATAGACCGCCTCCTCTCCCCAAAGGGATTCGGAGCGGTGCACAGGGAAGTTAAAAAGCAAATATAAAATACATAAATAGCTAAAATAAGAATTAAACAAATCGTCCCTGCGCTAAAACCCACTATACTAAAACTAACCCTGCTCATTGATTTCATATTGCAGTAACTGACCTAATTATTTTATTTATTTATTTATTTATTTTCGATTTGTAAATCGCGCCTATCTCCATCGAAATGGACTCAGGGCGGTGTACAGATAAATCTACCATAATAAATAATAACATCTACAATAAAAGAATTAAAATTAATTAAATTAACTTGTACTAAAATTCCCATTAACCTATTAACCATTGACTAGTTTGGTTGGAGTTTTGGCGTATATGAGGTCTAAAGGTCTAGGCTAGTCCAGCTTGCTGGAATGAAATGAGTCTTGAGTGAGCGGCGAAAGAGGGGAAGGTCCGTGATAGTGCGAAGGTCGTACATGATTTTGATCTTAACTTTTAACTTCTGGATGTGGCTCAGGGATAGCATTCACAATCAGATGCTTATTGTTACCTAATGGAAACCTTGTGTGCAATGGTTTGCATTTTGTTTTCTTAAATACATGCATTCATTTCCTTGTATTTATTTGTTGAATTTATATACTCTTATTATATATTTATAATAATATGACTTCAGTGATCCCTGCATGGATCGAAAGAACAGATCCAAAGTACCTCCCACCGACATAATGTAGCTTCACACTCGGAGAGAGTGCTCAATTTTAAAAATAGATATGTTCCATTTGAAGGGAGAAAAATAAAAATGCATATTTTCCCCCCCAAATGGCGGCACCTTCTGTGAATCCCAACTGCTTCAGAATCATTCATTTAAGGCAGCGTTTCCTCAACCATGCACACTTTGACGATGTCTGGACTTCGACGTCCAGAATTCCCCAGCGAGGGAATTCTGGGAGCTGAAGTCCACACCAGAAGTGGTATTCTAACGGTTCGGACCGGATCACCCGAACCGGTAGCGGAAATTGTGGGTGGCTCCGCCCACCCGCGCCCGGCTCTACGGCATCCCATTCAGGCCCTTTTTGTCACCCAAAGCGTGCACGCAACGCTCACATTTGCGAACCGATAGGGAAGGTAAGTGTTCACACATCTTTAAGTGGCCACGGTTGAGAAACACAGATTTAAAATATCAAATATCTTCTGCACAACTTGAAAACTTGACGCCATCTTTTCTTCAAGTTGATTATGGAAAGTGAGCAGTAGACGGCCAGCATTTTAAGCTCCAACCAGAATCAGGACTTTCAGCGGAATTACCGCATTTTTCGAACTATAAGACGCACCGGTGTATAAGACGCACCAAGATTTCAAGGTGGTATTCTACCGGGCCATTTTTCGCCCGTTTTTCACCAAAACGGGAGCATTTTTCCCTTCCCCCAGCCCTGCTGAAGCCTGCAGAGGGCTTCTGAGGGGTGGGGGAAGGCAAAAAATGCCTCTGTTTTTGCAAAAAATGGCTCATTTTTTACAAAAATGGGACGCCGGGCAGGGCTTCAGGAGGCCAAAACTGGCTGTATTCAGTGTATAAGATGCACCAGCATTTCCATGCTCTTTTGTGGGGCGGAATGCGCGTCTTATACTCTGAAAAATACAGTAGCTCTTCTGCTTCCCGTCACCCCCTGGCATTCATACTTTCTCCCAGTCTCTTTTGGCGTTGCCCAAGTACCTTTTGTCTTTGCTGTGCATGTATTCCTGGAACCAAGTTTTGAAATCTCCCAGCTGGTGCTGGGCTAGGTTGACCACTTGCATGGCTGCCATTAAGTCCCCGCAGCGCATGCAATAGTAAATGATGGCCCAGACAGGATGGCCTTCCACTTCCCCGTCCTAAAACGATACAAGCAGAAGAGAAAAAAAAAAGTCCAGCGATTTGACTTGTTACAGACCGTCCTCGACCTACGACTACCAACTGAGCCCAAAATTCCGGTTGCAAAGAGAGGCGGCTCTTAAATGAGCCGTGCTTCCAGTTTGCAACCTTTCTTGCCACCCTTGTTATTGAGTGAATTGGGCTTCCCCATTGACCTTGCTCGTCAGAAGGTCGCAAAAGGGGACCACGTGACCCAGGGACACTACAACCGTCATAAATATGAGTCCGTTCCCAAGTGGCTAAAGTTTGATCACGTGACCCTGGGGATGAGGGAATGGTTGTAAGGGTAAAAACAGTCATGTCACTTTTTTCAGTGTTGTTGGTCTTCCCAAGAGCCTGAAGCAAACTCCTGGTCCCGACAAAACCCCCTTTTATTAATTTGCTGTGAATTCTGCTCATTCACATCTGGCAAAATCTTTCAAGGGAGGATTTACGGTCACAGACCTTATCTGGCTTGGAGATCGGCCAAGCTGATATCTGCAAAACTTGGCAAGGAGTCTTAGAGAGTCACAAACCAATGAAGCAAACTAATTGCCTCCTGCAAACTCCACTCCCCTTTCGCTCCTCTTTTATTCCCTCTGGGAGGAGCCATTCATCATCCACCTGTGGCCTTCCTCCCAAGTCGACCCCTGTTCTTTAGCTCTTCCCTTCGTCTGGCCACTCTGCGCATGCGCACACTGGGAACAGGCTCCCGCTGTTTGTCTGCCTCACTGATGTCTGACTCTGAAGGCAGCTGATAACTGTCGGACGGCCCTGGCCCCCTCTCTGCCTCTGACACAGAGCCCTCATCCGAGCCTTCCCCAGACTCCAGGACTGGCCCATCTTCCTCCCCAACCTCCTCACTGTCTGAATCAGCTGCCCGCTCTGCTGGCGGGCCACAACAGTCCCAAAATGAATTGTTGTAAGTCAAGGGCTGCTCTATTTTAGCAAAGACCTTGAATGTAGAAGATACATTAAACCCATGTTTAAACTGTTAAGTTGCACGTACAATTCACCGAAGATCCCTCTGTATAAAAATAATAAGTCTTGCATACCTTTACCAAAAAAAAAAGAAATACTCTTAGTGATATTCAAAGCCCGCCTGCCTCCTGGAAAAGGTGCTTTATTCTATGTGTGCATATTTTTAGACATTATATCTGCATATTCATGAATGCAAATTCCATCTATCGGGAGCCTCCACAGATGCAGGGAGCCATTTTAGCAACACTTCCATTGATGTCTTTGTGCTCCGCACAGATGGGGAATTCTTCAAACTGGTGTAGAAGAGGATACGGTCAGGAGGGAATTGGGGAGCGCTGTTTCTCCCTTCTTTCATCGGTGGAAAGCTTAGCTGTGTGCCTTTCTGTGCCTTTCTGTGAATGTGCCTTTCTGTGAATGAAAAGGCGCCCCCAGAGACCCTCCATTATCTTTCCCCGATGCAGGTTTTTCCCCCCGACTCCTCACACTGAGAAGCATCTATAGAGATTCTATTGCAGAAATCTCTATTCGGTGCAGCATCTTCCTTAAATGTGTTTACATGCTTGCCAGCGAGAAAAAAAACAAAAAAAAACCCCCACCACCTTGCCAAGCAACTTAACAGTCTCGTTTTTAGAAATGTTCTCCCAAATACTCACTCAACATCTGGTTCCTTGCAGTTTCTGCTCGTTTATTCATATTTATTTTCTCTGCACATCCCAAAGGCGGCTGGGGAGAAATCTCGCTTTCTTTTCAGGATAACATTCGTTATGTAGGGCAGGGGTCTCCAACCTTTGCAACTTTAAGTCTGAAGGACCTCAGCTCCCAGAATTCTCCAGTCAGCAAAGCTGGGAGCTGAAGTCCTTCAGACTTAAAGTTGCAAAGGTTGGAGACCCCTGATGTAGGTGACCTATCAAATGCTCTCTTTCCCCCCCCCCTCCCTTGTCAGGTTAAATATACCAGGCTGTTTTTTTTCTCATCGATGTTCTTTTTAAAATGTGGCACCCCAGACGGGATAATGCTATTCCACCGCAAGCAGCTTGCGGTGATCAAGACTTAGGTACTTCTATAATTTTTTTAATACATTTATTTAATATTTAACATTATCATTATTATCTCTTTGATTCATTAAACATGAAACTCAGTCAACGGAACATTTAAAAATGTGTCACAAATACCATTGACTGGTGCTAATGGTTGATACGGGATGCTGCCAGCATCCTAGGTATCAGCAACCAAGTATTATTATTATTATTATTATTATTATTATTATTATTATTATTATTATTATTATTATTATTATTATTATTATTATTATTAATTATTACTATTATAATCAGAACATTTGTTATTTCTCTGTAAAATGAAACACACCCAGACAATACATGGTTTTCAAAGTATCTATATCCATAATTGTTCCACAACACCCTGTTAGAGCCCCAATTAAGGGAGGAGACATACTGTTTCCTTTTCTGCCTTTCGGCTCATCACCAGAGACCATCTAGACAGAAAGCCATGAGTTACGTTGTGTGATTTTTTTTAATATGTGTGTTAGTTTTATGAGCTGATCAATAAATAAATCAGAGAGACTAGTATAGATCTATTTCGAGCTTTTTAGCTCTCATCAGCTAGCCATACTCTTACTGGGATTCGAACCAGGGCTGTATTGTGTATCAGGCAAGAGCCTTTAACCATTCAGCCAGCCAGGCACTCCCAATTGCATCAGCTGAGACAGGAGGATTAGTATCCAAATTGTTCCACAACACCCTCTTAGGGCCCCAATTAAGGGAGGAGACATACTGTTTCCTTTTCTGCCTTTCGGCTCATCACCAGAGACCATCTAGACAGAAAGCCATGAGTTCCGTTGTGTGATTCTTTTAATATGTGTGTTAGTTTTATGAGCTGATCAATAAAGATAGATAGATAGATCTATCTGATAGTAGATAGATAGATAGATAGATAGATAGATAGATAGATAGATAGATAGATAGATAGATAGATAGATAGATAGATAGATAGATAATGTAAAGGTTGCCCTTGCACATCTGTGCTAGTCGTTCCTGACTCTAGGAGGCGGTGCTCATCTCCGTTTCAAAGCCGAAGAGCCAGCGCTGTCCAAAAATGTCTCCATGGTCATGTGGCCGGCATGATTAAATGCCGAAGGCGCAGGGAATACTGTTCCCTTCCCACCAAAGGTGGTTTCGTATTTTTCTACTTGCATTTTCTATGTGCTTTCAAACTGCTAGGTTGGCAGAAGCTGGGACAAGTCACGGGAGCTCCCTCCGTTATGCAGCGCTAGGGATAACACCTAGGTACTTCTTTGGGACCTTCTGCCCATCAATATAATCGATGGACTGATACTCATTCCTTTAATTACACAATTTGCAAAGTGGCCCATCTTGCAATGCTTTAAGCAGACAGCAAGGATTAAAACCCAAACCAAAACACAACGTAGATGAAGAACCAAAGCAACAGCACGATGCATCCTATGATACACACAAGGTCTAAAAACAATCCACTAATTTTTTTTTTAATGATCTTAGGCCAGGGGTCTGCAAAGTTGGCTCTTTTAAGGCTGGTGGACTTCAACTCCCAGAGTTCCCCAGCCAGCATAGCTGGCTGGGGAACTCTGGGAGTTGAAGTCCACCAGTCTTAAAAGAGCCAACTTTGCAGACCCCTGTCTTAGGCTAAGCAACGGATGCTTTTGGAGAAAGAGCTTCAGACTACAATTCGTGTTGGTCCGCAGGCTTTCTCAAAGAACAGAGCGCCTTCGGCAATCTTGGGGAAGCGAATACCAAGTGCGCCATTTGAAAAACGTTATAAACTCTCCACCTGACAAGTGCATTTCTGCTTAGGCGAAGGGATAAAAGTAAAGCCAGGTTGCTAGGACCGTGGCTTCCTGAACTGTTCCTACCTGCAGCCCCGGAACAGACACCGGGAGTTTGATGTTCAAGAAACTGCGGACTAACTGGTAGGTTCCAGGGACTCCACCCAGCTGAGCTTGGTGCAAATTTCCAAAGACCGTCATCAAGGTATAGTTCTTGTAGCTGCAAGGAATCAGGCACGGCTGATCAGTCAGGGTACAATACAATACAATACAATACAATACAATACAATACAATACAATACAATACAATACAATACAATACAATACAATACAATACAATACAATACAATACAATAGCAGAGTTGGAAGGGACCTTGGAGGTCATCTAGTCCAACCCCCTGCCTAGGCAGGAAGCCCTATACCATTTCAGACAAATGGCTATCCAACATCTTCTTAAAGACTTGCAGTGTTGGGCATTCACAGCTTCTGGAGGCAACTTCTGTTCCACTGATTAATTGTTCTCACTGTCAGGAAATTCCTCCTCAGTTCTAAGTTGCTTCTCTCCTTGATTAGTTTCCACCCATTGCTTCTAGTTCTGCCTTCAGGTGCTTTGGAGAATAGCTTGACTCCCTCGTCTTTGGGGCAACCCCTGAGATATCGGAAGACTGCTATCATGTCTCCCCTGGTCCTCCTTTTCATTGAACTTGACATACCCAGTTCCTGCAACAGTTGTTGATATGTTTTAGTCTCCAGTCCCCTCATCCTCTTTGTTGCTGTTCTCTGCACTCTTTCTATAGTCTCCACATCTTTTCTACACCGTGGTAGCTGGACATCCTTTTACTGACTTCCCACAAACTATCAGAATCGGAACAGAGCTGGAAAGGACCTTGGAGGACTTGTAATCCAGCCCCGTGCTCAAGGAGGAGACCCTAGATCAGTGATGGCTAACCTTTTTTGGCTCGCGTACCAAAAGCAGGGGGAGTGCAGGGGGGTCATGCGTGGGCGTGACACCCCCATAAGGCGATGTGCGTGACCCCCTGCTTTTGGCACGCTTTTTTCACCCTCCCCAGGCTCCAGAGGCTTTCTAGCAGCCTGGGGAGCGTGAAAACAGCCTCCCCTCCACCTCCAGAGGCTTCAGGAGCTTCCCTGAAGCCTCCAGAAGGCGAAAAACGGCCTCAAAAGAAGGCCTAAATCAGCTGGCCAGCGCACAAAAGCACGCTGGAGCTGACCAGGCAACGCCCTAAGAAATGGTTCCGCGTGCCACCTGTGGCACCTGTGCCATAGGTTCACCATCACAGCCCTAGATCATATCAGAGAAGTGAAAGCCTCCAGTGATGAAGCCCCTACAAACTCTGGTGGCAAGCTGTTCCATGGGTTAATGGGCCTCACTGCAAAACAAAACAGGGCATGCAGAGGCTTTGGGAGGCTTGTAGAATGTTCCTGGGGGCTGGGGGGGGGGGGGGAGACAGCCCATTTTGCACTCGTTTTCGCCCTCCTCAGACCCCAGGAACACTCTGCATGCCTCCCAAACCTTCTGCATGTCCATTTTTGTGAAGAGGGCAGGGTTTCGGGAGGCCAAAAATGTTGTATTGAGTGTATAAGACGCACCCAGATTTTCCACCCTCTTTGGGGGGGGGGGGGCGGGGTGGAGGAGAAAGGTGCATCTTATATTCCGAAAAATACGGTATGTTCAAAGGGAGCTCAGACCTTGTGAAAGTAATAATTCTATTAATTCAGGGTTATTTCCTTTCCTTTTCTCAAGTACAAGTAGTCTTCGGCTTACAATCGCAATTGGAACCAGCCGTAGGATTCCCCCCTGTCATGGCAGTCGAATGGCAGCTTCCTGGGGGTTCCCCTCCCCCCACCTCCCCCTCTATTTAAGGGTTTCTATACCTTTGCTCAAGGTATTGTAAGGCCTGCCTCACAAACTCCATCTGCACCTCCATGCTCGTGCGTATTTTCAGTGCGTCACTCGCGGGAACCAGGAGGACATCCGTCATTTGCTTCACCATGGCCCACAGGTCGGCAATGTTCTGTGTGGAAGAGAGGCAGCTATCTTGAGAGAACAGCTTTGCAACTCATTCGAAAGGCATGAGTTAATGATGGATAGGCTACAACACACACACACACAGAGAGAGAGAGAGAGAGAGAGAGAGAGAGAGAGAGAGAGAGAGAGAGAGAGAGAGAGAGAGAGAGAGAGAGAGAGAGAGAGAGAGAGAGAGAGAGAGAGAGAGAGAGAGAGAGCACTCTGGTGATGATCTGCCTCTCACTCTCACTCACTCTTCCTGTCTCTCACTGTGTGTGTGTGTGTCTAGATGGATGGATGGATAGATAGACAGACATGATCACTCGACAGACAAGATAGATGATAGATAGATAGATAGATAGATAGATAGATAGATAGATAGATAGATAGATAGATAGATAGATAGATAGATAGACAGACAGACAGACAGACAAATATAGAGATAGACAGACAGACAGACAGACAGACACAGACAGACAGACAAAAGAAAGCAATAAAGGGGAAGATTAAGAAATTAGAAAATACCATAAAACGGCAGAATTAACAAGAGAGGGTAATGTAAGATGGATTGTATATAAAATAATACTGAATAAGAACTATAAGAGGAATATATGTACATAGAAGGATATAAGAAAAATGTAAAAGTTTAAAAATAGACAGACAAAGGGAGAGAGACAGACTAGATAGATAGATAGATAGATAGATAGATAGAAAGATAGGTAGGTAGGTAGGTAGGTAGGTAGGTAGGTAGGTAGGTAGGTAGGTAGGTAGGTAGGTAGGTAGGTAGGTAGGTAAGCAGGCAGGCAGGCAGGCAGACACACAGACACACAGTTCATAACTAGGGCTGTGCATGGGATTCCCTTGAGTGATAGTCACTTTAATAAGCTGATTCATTAAACGAGATACCACTTTTTTCAGGCTACCCTGGAAGGCTGGAAAAATAGCAAACTAGCTTTAATGAGCAGCAGAAAGGCATGGGGCTTGTGAGATACACAAAATACCTTTTTTCTCAGAGCAAGCACAATTCTGAAATGGGAGGGAGGGGAAACCAAGGTGTTTTACAAGTGACAGACTGCTAATCCAAACAAAAAAAAAAAATAGAATATTTTTCTGAATCTAAATTATAAACAATACCTTATCATCCAATTCCGCCACAGTGGCACAAAGGTCTACCAAATTAGGCTGGAGATGCCCGTTCACAATCTTCTCATTATACATATAAATCTGAAAAAGAGCAACACAGACAGGTGTCCATCATAGTGCAAACCAGTCCCTTCCGTTCAGTGGTGGGTTTCAAAAATTTTTAGAACCTCTTCTGTAGGTGTGGCCTGCTTTGTGGGAGTGGCTTGCCGGCCATGTGACCGGGTGGGGGTGGCTTGGCAGTCATGTGACATGGTGGGCATGGCCAACTTGTAAAATGTGGTGAAACTCACTTAACAACGCTCTTGCTTAGCCACCAAAATGTTGGCTCAGGAACTCTGGCATTTGAAGCATGCAAGTCTTAAGTCTTAAAGCTGTCAAGTTACAAGACCCTTGTACCCCTAACTCATTAGGAAGAAAAAGAAAACCCAGGGGTGTTCAAACTTGACAGCTTTAAGACTTGTGGACTTCAACGCCTATAATTCCTCGCTCTTCATCTTGATGATGGCGGATGGGCGGGGGGAGGGAGCTGGAACCGGTTCTAAACGGCACTGTAGATTTGTGGAACCTCTTCTAGAGAAGAACTTAGAACTGGCAGGAACCCACCCCTGCTCCCTTTGCATAAATACCCTCCTTATATATATTTATTTATTTATTTATTTATTTGATTTATATACCGCTCCTATCTCCATCGAGATGGATTCAGGGCAGTGCACAGGAAATTAAAAATCACCAGCAAAAATAATAGATACAGTGACAATATTTAAAATGAATTAAATTAAATAACCTGTGCTAAAAATTCCCATTAATAAATTCTAGAATCCCTTTACAAAATTTGCTAAAATTAAATCGCATCTGAGCTCTAAGCTCTAGGCTAGACCGGCTTGGTGGAAAAGGTACGTCTCACGCACTCCCCCGCCCCTCCGGAAGGCTGAAAATCAGCTGGCCAGCGGCACACGAGCTGACAACTCGTGTGCTGGCAAATGTGACTCTATGTGCCACCTGGGGCACGCATGCCATTGGTTTGCCATCACAGCTGTAGGTCATCTGCCCAAGCTCAGCCTGGTGGCTGGAATTAGGCCTTTGGACCAATTGTCTTACAACTTTCAAAATGGAGAAGCGAAAAAGCATTGGACATAAATAAAGAAATGGTTGGACAAGACGATAAAACGTATTGCGTTTAAACCCATATTTTTAACTCAAAACGTCTTGAGTTTAAACTCATATATCCCCCATATTTTTCTTGGGGATCTTGCCTGAAACTTATAATAAAGAAAATGCACATTTAATTATTCATGTGTTAACAGCAGCTAGAATTGTATTGGCACAATACTGAGAAAGTGAAGAAATCCTAAATAATTAGATTAATCTAAGTGATTAGATTAGGAAAATATTAGAATGTGCAGAAATGAACAGACTCACGCTAGCAATTAAGGAGAAAGAACAAAGTATTATACGATATGGGAAGCATTTTACCAATGTTTAGAGAATAAAAAAGGAAATGGGAAATAAAAGGAAACAGACCATAAGAAGAATAGAAAATACATTAAGATAAAATTAAGGATGAAATGGCAATTGATAACATGAAAGATAAAATGACTGGGCATCGGTACGATTTCATTTTGCTAAACGGACAAAATCCTTAAAGTTGCCCGAGATGCCTTCGTTATAATAAGACAGGAGTAGTGGGTGCATGGGGAAAGGAGACAGCTTTTTAAAAAATCAAGAAGGTGGCCCAATCCTGCAGGCAAAGCTTTTTTCCCTTCACCTCCGTATCCTACTGTTAGGAGTAGACTCATATAGTTGGGTAGACAATATATAGTCATGGTAGCTTTAAGGCTGATGTAATGTTAGAGTGCAATTAGTAAGTGCAATTATCTCGAACTATAAGAGGAAGCCAGGAGAGCGCATCTCTCTCTCTCTCTGCTGGACTTGCTGTGTTTGATAACTGTTTGCGTGAACTGCGATTACTGAAGAAGAAGACGGAAGATTGTGTAAGATATTTGATATTATTGAGACTTTGTTGTTTGACTCAATTTGACATCACTGCTTGTTGAGCAGTAGCTTAGTCTAGTAGTTTTTAGAAACCTAAGTAAAAGCTATTCTATTTTGCTTAAACAGGGCCTGGTATACTTATTGTGTGTATCTGGAATGACCTACCCCCTGAACAGCTTGCCTCCAGAAGTTGTGAATGCCCCAACCCTGGAAGTCTTTAAGAAGATGTTAGATAGACATTTGTCTGAAATGGTATAAGGTTCCTGCCCACGCAGGGGGTCGGACTAGAAGACCTACAAGGTCCCTTCCAACTCTGCTATTGTATTGTATTGTATTGTAATTACGCACGGTCTCAGACCTACGTCTCTTCCGTCGGGCCCTGAAGACACATCTATTTCATGAAGCCGGCCTGTCATAGCCTTTTTTGTTGGGTTTTTTAGTATTGGGTTTTAACTGTGGGCCAAAGTATTTAATATATATTTAATATATCATTTTAACTTTTGTATTTCTTGTTTTTATTGTGGCTGTTCACCGCCCTGAGTCCCGAGAGGGAGAAGGGTGGTATATAAATTAGATAGATAGATAGATAGATAGATAGATAGATAGATAGATAGATAGATAGATAGATAGATAGATAGATAGATAGATAGATAGATAGATAGATAGATAGATAGATAGATTAGCAACATTCCTCTGGCTGCATTTTCTGCGGCACACCCTCTGCTTGTCTCCCAACGGAGAGCTCAACTAACACTTACAATGGACGCAACTCAGTTATTGGCACGGATTGCAAAGATCTTTGCTGGAGGAAAAAGCCCAGAGTCTCCTAAAACCACTCTTTGGCTCAAGGGGGTACTCACCTGTCGGGCGTATGCCATCTCTGTGTTGTCCAAGGAACTGCGACCTGGTGGAGGCAACTCACTGACGTAACTGGGCTGTTGAGAGAAGGCAAAAAGGCTGCTCAATCATCGGTTTCAATAGAAGAGAGTATTCGTAGCTCAGGGTTGCACTGTGAGGTCTTGGGAGCTCCCTGAGCTTGGGGGTTTTCTTGCAGACATTTCATGGCCAAACTAGGTTATGTCATCAGTGCAATAGGTAACATCCATTGTATGTGGTGATCCATTTTGGACATTGATTACTTTGTTTACTTTTTTCTCTAAGCACCTCCCAATTTTTTTTTAAAAGCAGAATTCTACAGCATAAAATCATGCATTTTTTTTTAAAATTTTACATAATTGAGTGTTCAGTATTTACACAGTAGCCAGCCAGAAATCCTGCTTCCTTCGGAAACGCTTATTCTTTATAATGTATAAGATTTTACTTCTCTGCTCAAACAAACCCCACATACTGTATGTCATCCCATTTAGAAATTTATATAATCAGATACAAAAAAAAAGTATGCAAGTTTTAAAGATAATAAGGGAGGGAAGGTTTGTTGGTTATATTTGCTGCCTTGAGTTATTTGTAAAAAATAATAAAGGAGAGGGGGGGAGGGAAGGGAAAAGAAAAAGAGAGAGAGAAGGGAGAGAGGGAGGGAGGGAGGATGGGGGAGAGAGGGGAAGAGAAGATATGGGGAGGGAGGGAGGGAGGGAGGGAGAGAAAGAAAGAAAGAAAGAAAGAAAGAAAGAAAGAAAGAAAGAAAGAAAGAAAGAAAGAAAGAAAGAAAGAAGAGGAGGGCAGAGAAGGGCAAGAAAGGCAAGGGAAAGGAAGGGAAGGGAAAGAAGGAGAGACAGGAAGGAAGGGAAGGGAAGGGAAGGGAAGGAAGGAGAGACAGGAAGGAAGGGAAGGGAAGGGAAGGGAAGGGAAGGGAAGGAAGGAAGGAAGGAAGGAAGGAAGGAAGGAAGGAAGGAAGGAAGGAAGGAAGGAAGGAAAGAAAGAATAGGGCAGGGCAGGGAAGGCAATGGAAAGGAAGGGAAGGGAAGGGAAGGGAAGGGAAGGGAAGAAAGAAAGAAAGAAAGAAAGAAAGAAAGAAAGAAAGAAAGAAAGAAAGAAAGAAAGAAAGAAAGAAAGAAAGAAAGAGGAGGGGAGGTGGCAGGAAAGGCAAGGGAAAAGAAGGGAAGGGAAAGGAGAGACAGGAAGAAAGGCAAGGGAAAGGAAAGGAAGGAGAGAGAGAGAGAGAAAGAAAGAAAGAAAGAAAGAAAGAAAGAAAGAAAGAAAGAAAGAAAGAAAGAAAGAAAGAAAGAAAGAAGAGGGCAGCAGGGCAGGGAAGGCAATGGAAAGGAAGGGAAGAGAAGAAAGAAAGAAAGAAAGAAAGAAAGAAAGAAAGAAAGAAAGAAAGAAAGAAAGAAAGAAAGAAAGAAAGAAAGAAAGAAAGAAAGAAAGAAAGAAGCGAAGGGCAGCCTTGGCTGAATATATCTCTGTTTCTGAGGATGGAAAAAACCCAGAGGACTCCTTCCTTAGATCACAAAACAAAATCCTGAGCAATGCAAAGCAACACGGGGCTTTTGGAGCGCTTAAGAGGTGCCCCCACAGCCCCTGCCTGCCCATCCTTAAAGCACCCGCTTCTTTTCTACCAAGCTGCCATGTTTGCCCTCCACACCTGCAGCCCAATCCTGGCCAAACCCACGCTGGGCTTCAGGAGCTTGCAGATGGGTGCCAGGAGAAAGACCGAACTGAAAAGAATCCCAAATCAACAGAGCGCTTTCCATTCTATGGAGAAAAACGCCGGGAATCTGCTGCCTCCCAAATGTCACCCAGGTGCCCTGCGCTCAGGTGCGCCTGTGTGTTTCAGCAATGCGCCATGATTGAGCACCGGATGAAACTCAGTCTCGGCATCTCAATGCCGGGGGCAAGGGGGGGGGGAGGAGGAGGAGGAGGAAGAAGAACCAACTATCCTCCTATCAATCTCTCAGAGGCGCCGATGGCAAAAAAAGCTTGCAAACATTTCAACAAATACCTCCCCCCAAATGCTGGAAATGTGAATCGATACATGGAACATATTATGGCACCTAGGGTGGACCCTCTTTCGCTCGGTCTCTTTGCTTGGCCGCGCTGCAAAGGGGCAGGAAGACTGATGACCTGGGGAAATCAGAAGTCGCTCCCTAGCAGCTGTGGACTTCCAAGCAGTCCTCAGTTCAATTTTCAATTTCATTTTATTCGAATTTGTACACCGCCCTTTCTCCCTTGAACAGGCAATGATAAAAACAGCAGTAAAAACATCAATATAAATACCTATGCTAAAAATAAATTAAATTCTAAGCCTGCTCTAAAATGTACAATAAAAAACCCCAAAAAACCAGATTAAAAGCTACACCAGGCCGGCCGCACGAAAGAGATGGGTCTTCAGGGCTCGGCGGAACAGGTGCAGGTCCGTAGTTGTGCGGAGGTCGGGGGGCAGGTCGTTCCAGAGAGCAGGGGCTGCCACAGGGAAGGCTCTCCCCCTGGGGGTGGCCAGCTGGCATTGACTGGCTGACGGCACCCTGAGGAGGCCCTCTCTGTGGGAGCGCACTGGTCGGAGGGAGGTATTTGGTAGGAGGCGGTCTTGCATGTCCCTAGGTCCTTTGCCGTTTAGAGACCATTGAAAGTTACAACAGCACTTGGGGGGGAGGGGGGAGGAAATGACTCAGGACCGTTTTTTCCTACTGACAACCATTCACGGATCCGGCGATCGAACTTCAAATGCTTGGCAGCCGACTCGTGTTCATGACGGTGCCCGATCCCTTTTTGTGACCTTCTGACCAGCGAAGTCAATTGGGGGAGCCACATTCCCTTAACGGCCGTGCTACCAACCCAACAAGGGCAGGGATCCACTCAGCAACGGTGTCAAGGAAGGTCGTAAAAACGGGGCAAGAGTTTACTCAACAGCTGTCGCACTTAGCGAGAGAAACGTTGGGGCTCCATTGTGGTCGTAAAGCCGAGGACCTGTCCGTATTACCCACTCCCCCACCCCCCCAAAAAAAAAGGATAGAAGAGGGCAAACCAAGAAGACAATCGGAGGGAAGGGAAACCAGCAGATCCCAGAAGTGGATTCTTGATCTATGCGTTATAAAGACTGTGCGGTTAAAATAAGTCCTGGGCATATATATTTTTTGCTTTTTAACCAGCTAGTACGCCCTCCCATTTAGGTAGCTGTGCAAACTTCAAAAGGAGGCAGGATCTGTAGCCTGCTTTCTTTGAACTACAAAGACTATCTTGGTAATTGACT
>CM077658.1:7070000-7320000 GCA_039707465.1 Rhabdophis nuchalis | reverse complement strand
TGTAGGTGTGGCCTGCTTTGTGGGAGTGGCTTGTGGGAGTGGCTTGGCAGTCGTGTGACTGGATGGGCGTGGCCAACTTGTGAAATGTGGTGAAACTCACTTAACAACGCTCTTGCTTAGCAACCAAAATGTTGGCTCAGGAACTCTGGCATTTGAAGCACGCAAGTCTTAAAGCTGTCAAGTTACAAGACCCTTGCGTCCCTAACCCTTTAGAAAAAAAAAAACACCCAGGGGTGTTCAAACTTGACAGCCTTAAGACTTGTGGACTTCAACTCCCAGAATTCCTCCTCTCGCTCTTCCTCTTGATGATGGGCGGACGGGCGGGGGAAAGGAGCTGGAACCGGTTCTCAACGGCCCTGTAGATTTGTGGAACCTCTTCTATAGAAGAAGCTAGAACTGGCAGGAACCCACCCCTGGTAACACAATCAAACATCCAGATCTGCCTATCCCAGGTCCTTGGTAAGGTAGGTAGGTAGGTAGGTAGGTAGGTAGGTAGGTAGGTAGGTAGGTAGGTAGATGGTAGGTAGGTAGGTAGGTAGGTAGTTGGTAGGTAGGTAGGTAGGTAGGTAGGTAGGTAGGTAGGTAGGTAGGTAGGTAGGTCGATAGGTAGACAAAAATGCCAAGCCCAGACTGAACATCTGGCTGACTTTGAGATAATGATGATGATGATGATGATGTTGTTGTCTAGGGGCAATGGATACAAAGATTTTTTTTGAACTGCAGGAGCAGAGAATAGAGAATAAGAGATTCAAAAGCTGGGAAGCAGTTACTGGCTTTTCTCCAGCCAAGCCCTAAGCCACACAAAAATAAAGAAAACTGCAGAATAAATCACGAAAAAATAGGCTCCGCGTTAGCAAGTGGCAGAATTCAGCTTTTCTCTCAACGGGCAGTTCCGAGTTGCTCACAGAACAAGCCATTTGCTTATTTCATTGCAAGGGAGGATAAACAAAGCTTGCACATATTTTTAAAAAATGGCTTTTTTGAAACGCACAAACCCGAAAGTCAAACAAACAGCTGGTTCATTCAAGCCAATAATTTTAAGAATTGCAGCTGCTCCAGACTCCCCCCCCCCCCCCCAAATACCTCATTTTCCTGGGTGAAATCCAGAGTGTCTTCTCCGGATGCCAGCAGCGTATGAAGAATCCGTTGCTTCACCTGTTCCCACTCGACCAGCATGGATTCCCGATGATATTCTTCTGCCAAGGCAAAGGTCTGGGAAGAAATGGAGAAAAGAGGGAAGAACAAGCCATCATCATTCAATGAAAGCCTCGTAGTTAGAAAAGAAGCTATTAAAAGCTTTGCAAAGAGGCTCAGATCGCAAAAATAACTTTTTGTCTCTTTTTTTATGACGGTAATTCCTGTACGGATGTTAGAACAAACTAGTTGAATGTATAAAATAAGATGAAAATTTATGATTTAAAATGTATGTACCCCTTCCTTTTATTATTTCCTAATGGAACATGTATGAAGACTCGGAGGCGGTCACCAAACCTGACGTGGAAGCTCTAAAATATTATCTAATACCTTATCTACCCCTTTCCTTCTTAAAAATGTTAAAACCAATAAAACTTTTTTCAATCAAAAAAAAAGCTTTGGTTTATCATCCCCCGAGGAACGCAAAGAATAATCTGGCCTGGCTACTGGATAGCTTCCCTATCGCACAACACTAGAACTAGGGGGCCTCCATGAAACTTTTGATAGCTAGACCTCAAACAAATAAAAGGAAGTACTTCTTCACCCAGAGGATCACTGGTCTATGGAACTCCCTGCCAGAAGAAGTGGTGACAGCTGTCAGCCTCGACACCTTTAAGAAAGGATTAGAGGAGTTCATGGAGAACAAGGGTATCCATGGCTATCATGATGGATGCCTAAGGACCCCGTCAGAGATGGAGAGATAGGCAGGATATCTCTCAATGCCATTTGCAGGGAATCACAAGCAGGTGAAGACATCTGCTTGGGAAGACCCTGAAGCAAATGGGGAGCCAGAATGCTGGACTGGATGGGCTGTGGCTCTTCCAGCAAGGCTATTCTTATGTTCTTACGTTCTGAAAGAAAGAAAGAAAGAAAGAAAGAAAGAAAGAAAGAAAGAAAGAAAGAAAGAAAGAAAGAAAGAAAGAAAGAAAGAAAGAAAGAAAGAAAGAAAGAAAGAAAGAAAGAAAGAAAGAAAGAAAGAAAGAAAGAAAGAAAGAAAGAAAGAAAGAAAGAAAGAAAGGATGAGGAGTTCATGGAGAACAAAGGTATCCATGGCTATCATTATGGATGCCTAAGGACACCCTCCGGGATGGAGAGATAGGCAGGATGTCTCTCAATGCCATTTGCAGGGAATCATAAGCAGGTGAAGACATCTGCTTGGGAAGACCCTGAAGCCAATGGGGAGCCACTGTGGGAGACAGAAGGCTGGACTGGATGGGCTGTGGCCTCTTCCAGCAAGGCTGTTCTTAGGTTCTTATGTTCTTATGCCTATGGAGGCTCTCGTTTAGTTTGGTTGTTTATTGTCATTGCACCTTGTACAACGAAATCGAATGCCACATTCGGTGCACATGATAACTATAAAACTAAAAACACAAACACACATCCTATACAACTGAAATTGAAAAGCCCTGATATGAAGACTGCACTATACTGTAGAATTCAATACAGTGACTGCCCTGGGATAGAAGCTGTTTTTCAGCTTCTATTTGCCCTTGTTTTTATTGTCCTGTACCGGCTGCCAGATGGTAATAGTTCAAAAAAAAAAAGTGGGGATGTGTGTGCCCAGGATGAGATGGATCTTTAAGGATGTTTTGAACTTTCGTAAGGCAGCGAGAGCTCTAAAGCTCTTCCAAAGAGGGGAGAGGGGCAACTCATGATCCCCTGGGCAAGGACGTTGACCCCTTGGAGCGCTTTCTCCTGCGACATAGTTTTGTCGCAAAGCACGGGTATCCAGCTGTTGTTGTTTTTCCCTATAAATAAGAACTACAGAAGCTTCTAAGTGCATTTCCCCCCCCAAAGCTTTCATGGATTAAAACTATTTCCAGTAACCAAGGTTCTTGGACTCCGGTGCTTTCAAACCGCAGAAAGTAGAATTACGCTAAATGTGCTTTTGTTTGTACTCATAATTTATTCATTTCCTTAAAAATCCTGTTTGGCTTAGGAAATCCAAAGTGGGAGGACAATTTTGGGGGAGTTAATGGGATGGGAAGACAAAAGAGAGATTCAAGAGGGTCTGCAGGGTGGAAAAAAAATATACCACCCTCAAGTGTGGAGAATTGAGCCCCATTTTAAACTTCTGCCAGATGTCTATGCTCATTTATTTCACATCAATCATCTCTCTGAGAGACAGCAACTCCTAGAAGGGCAGGGGGCTCGGCGGTCTCTCTCGTCACTGGCTGCCTAATCTTTTATTCTGAAGAAGGAAGGCTGGATGAACCCTGGTTCATTTCATATAAAGCAAGTAAGCTAAATGAAACCAATACAACAGAATACAGAGTAACGGAGTTGGAAGGGACATTGGAGGTCTTCTAGTCCAACCCGCTGCTCAAGCAGGAGATCCAATACTATTTTAGACAATTGGTTGTCCAGTCCCTTCTTAAAAGCCCTTCAGTGTTGGCAGTACCTACAAATTTGGGGGGGGGGGGGGAGGGAAGCTCACTTAACAACAGTCTTGATCATCAACGGAAATTGTGACCTCAATTTGACCAAGATGATTAGGGAACTGGAGACTAAAACATATGAAGAACGGCTGCAGGAGCTGGGTATGTCTAGTTTGATGAAGAGAAGGACCAGGGGAGACACGATAGCAGTGTTCCGATATCTCAGAGGGTGCCACAAAGAAGAGGGAGTCAAACTATTCTCCAAGGCACCTGGGGGCAGGACAAGAAGCAATGGGTGGAAACTAATCAAGGAGAAAAGCAACTTAGAACTAAGGAGAAATTTCCTGACAGTTAGAACAATTAACCTCTGGAAGAGCTTGCCTCCAGAAGTTGTGAATGCCCCAACCCTGGAAGTCTTTAAGAAGATGTTAGATAGCCATTTGTCTGAAATGGTATAAGGTTCCTGCCCACGCAGGGGGTTGGACTAGAAGACCTACAAGGTCCCTTCCAACTCTGCTATTGTATTGTATTGTATTGTATTGTATTGTATTGTATTGTATTGTATTGTATTGTATTGTATTGTATTGTATTGTATTTTGGCCGTAAGTCAAGGACTAGCTGCAGGTCCTCAGAACCAAAATTCATCACTGTCATATTAGTTTTTTTAATGGGGTAGGCACAGACTTCCTGCCAGAGATAAGAGTCTTGATGTTCTCAGCATGGATCCCAGAAAACACATGTTCTCAGAGCCAGCCCCAGATGTGCGCAGGCTAAAAAATCTGAGAATGGCAATTTTGACAGCTGTAGTCCTAACAAATCCCGGGGAATGCCAGCTTAGAGAAGGCTGCACTTAAAGAGTGTTGCCAACGGAACTATAATGCTATGCAGGAATTCAGACGACAAGATGACAGATTCAGAGAGATCATTCACAAGGGCATCATCAACTAAAATGGGCATTTAAATGTTGTTTCTCTCAATTATGTTATGGCTACTCTTTCACCAAGGACCGTATCTGTTCCCTCCCATCCTTCCATATGACTGCTCTAATAGTACTGGCCAAAATTGTGAAAACCTTTTTGGGAAAAGTGAATTTTTGAGGTTGGATGGATAATAGCACCACTTTTTTAGAGTAGTACCATACATCTATACATCAATGGAAAGATAATTTAATCAAGAATGTAATGCAACAAGGTTTGTTCCATTATCTGTATTCTATGAAAAGTTATAGCCAAAGATAGCCAGCAATACAACCCAGTTAATAGAAGCAATCATTCAATCTTGGTTTCACGTTATAACAGCAACAGTACTAAAAGATTTGGTTCACTCCATGGGAAGACATTGTAAGGCCGTAATTCATGCTAAAGGCTAGCCAACTCTATATTAATTGACATGGTGATCATTTTTGCATATCTCATTTCACTTTTCTTCTTTATAACTTCCATTCTAATAGCAAATCCTTCATAAACGTTATTGCATTACATTCTTGATTAAATTATCTTTCCATTGATATATAATTTTATGGTACTACTCCCCCCCCCCCCCCAAAGTGATGTTGTTAGCCATCAAACCTCAAAAATACCGTACACTGTTCCCAAAAGGTTTCCACAATTTTGGCAGAATAATTGCAAATTAACAGTTTGAAGGGCCATTTGACTTGTGGGCAGTCACATTTTTGTGCTTGCCTTTCCTCCAGCAGATGGGGATTTCATTTTACCCGACCTAGATAGAGAGATAAATGAATGGATGGACAAATAAATGAATAGATAGATAGAAATATAAATGGATGGATGGATTTCATTTCATTCATTTCATTTATTAGACTTCTATCCCACCCTATCTCCCAAAAGAGACTCAGGGCGGCGCACAGGAACTTAAAATCCCAAAATACAGCAATACAAAATTATACAAAAATTTAAAATTTAAAACTACAATTAAATCATTTCACCCGTGCTAAAAGAGGAGACAATTAATTTAAAACCCAACTCTAAAATAACATGGATGGATGGATGGATGGATGGATGGATGGATGGATGGATGGATGGATGGATGGATGGACAGATCAATGGATGGATGGACAGATCAATGGATGGATGGACAGATCAATGGATGGATGGATGGATGGATGGATGGATGGATGGATGGATGGATGGATGGATGGACAGATAGGCAGATAAATAAATGGATGGATGGACAGATAGGCAGATAAATGAATGCATGGATGGATGGATGGATGGATGGATGGATGGATGGATGGATGGATGGATGGATGGATGGATGGACAGATCAATGGATGGATGGATGGACAGATCAATGGATGGATGGATGGACAGATCAATGGATGGATGGATGGACAGATAGGCAGATAAATAAATGGATGGATGGACAGATAGGCAGATAAATGAATGCATGGATGGATAGATGGATGGATGGATGGATGGATGGATGGATGGATGGATGGATGGATGGATGGATGGATGGATGGATGGATGGACGGTTGGACAGATGGATGGACCGATAGGCAGATAAATAAATGGATGGATGGATGGATGGATGAACCGATAGGCAGATAAATAAATGGATGGATGGATGGATGGATGGATGGATGGATGGATGGATGGATGGATGGATGGATGGATGGATGGATGGATCAATGGATGGATGAACAGATCGACGGATGGATGGACGGACAGACATTGTTTTACATTACTTTCAATACTTACCCGTCTCCTGGACTCTTCAATGGCAGACAGCAAAGCATTATCCTTTTCATTTTTTAGGAATCCCTGTAGAGAAAAATACAATTTCCATTAAAAATCAGCTTAGCTTGGAAAGGACATTTGGCACTTCCTACAGAGTTGGGGTAAGCTCTGCTGTGAAGGTCAGACACCTTTCAGCTCCCGCTTGCTTCAGAGAGAAAGTTCTTGAACTTGGGGGAGAGAGGAAAATGCCAGTAAGCTGAATGTGGGCACTGAAGTTCATTAGTCTCCTTTCAATAAAGCAGACAACTGGACTTTGTGAACCCTTGGCAGTTGAGTCCTGGTTTCATTTTCTCTTATTTCTGGACTTAATTCTGCTCCCTCCTTCCGTCGACTTACAAGGACCCCGATGAAAAGCAGGAGGGTGGCTGACGAACAGAGATAATGTCTGCCTAACCAGGTTAAATAAATTTAAAAACTGGAAGCGAATGGTTCAGCCAAGGAACCAGCTGTTCTCTTGGATGTACAAATATCTGCAAAAACATATGCCTTATGATTAAGATTTAAGATTTATTGCATTTATATACCGCCCTATCTCCCTTTCGGGACTCAGGGCGGTGTACAGCCAACAGTAAAAATGAGTAATATAAAAGTTAAGATCAAATGTTAAGATATAATTAAATAAATTGGCCTGCCAAATTAAAACCCCCTACTAAAATCAATTTAAAAACTACGACAGGCCGGCAGCACGAAATAAATGGGTCTTCAGGGCCCGACGGAAGAGGCGTATGTCGGTGATCGTCCGTAGTTCAGGGGGTAGGTCATTCCAGAGGGCGGGAGCTGCCACAGAGAAGGCTCTCGCCCTGGGAGTTGCCAGCCGACATTGCCTGGCCGACGGCACCCTGAGGAGGCCCTCTCTGTGGGAGCGAACTGGTCGGTGGGAGGTATTTGGAAGCAGAAGGCGGTCTTGCAGATAACCAGGTCCCTTGCCACGGAGCGCTTTGAAGATGGTCACCAATATCTTGAAGCGCACCCGGAAAGCCACAGGCAGCCAGTGCAGCTCCCACAGGAGAGGTGTCACATGGGAGCGTCTAGATGCTCCCAAAATCCCCCGCGCGGCTGCATTCTGAACTAACTGGAGCCTCCGGGTGCACCTCAAGGGGAGCCCCATGTAGAGAGCGTTGCAATAGTCCAGACAGGAGGTGACGAGGGCTTGAGTGACCGTGCGTAGAGCGTCACGATCCAGAAAGGGACGCAACTGGCGTATCAGGCGAACCTGATAGAAAGCCCCCTGGCCACGGCCGTCATATGGTCCTCTAGATTTGTATATGTTATATTTTATACGTTATAAAATATAACATATACAAATGCACCAGAGACAAATTCCTTGTGTGTCCAATCATACCTGGCCAATAAAATATTCTAATTCTAATTCTAATTCTAATTAATTCTAATTCTATTCTATAACTGTCAGAAAGCAAGCCGATTGACTACATTGCTGAAGCTAGAAACAGTCATAACTAACATTTTACTCAGCAGAGTAGAGTAGGGTAAGGTAGGGAGCAATGCTGGCTGAGGAATTCTGGGAGTTGAAGTCCACAAGTCTTAAAGTTGCCAAGGTTGGAGACCCCGTCTTGCGCACTCTGGTAGTTATTGTGGGCTTCCTTCCCTTCCATATTGGAAAACGGCCTTCAGCTTCAAGGGGGTGGGTGGGTGGGGGGAGGCAGGATTTATATGGAACGAAGGATATTAATAATCCAACGTAAAAGAGGAAAACCAACTTTGAAAACCACAAGAAAACAGCTGGGAACACTCAATACAATTAATTGTACAAGTCACTCGCACCAAAATGAGGTTATCGGAGGGACGGGCACTGCTTTGTCTCTAAAGTTGTCTCCAAAAAAATCTATAAAGCTTTGACTACCATCCATGTCTTGTATGATCTAATGGAGATCTCAGATGCTCCCTGGCCCAATTGTAACTACGTGGATGATGTATCTGGCACCCAGGGAAGTATATTTTATTTTCTCCTCCATTTTCCTTCGCATCCATTTTTTTAAAGGCTGGTTACCCACCAGAATCTCCTTGAGAACGGGCAGTCATATGGGTGGGTGGGAGGGAGGGAGGAAAAGAAATGGAGGGAAGGAAGGAGGAAGGAAGAAAAAGGGAGGGAGGGAAGTAGGAAAAGAAATGGAGGGAAGGAGGGAGGGAGGAAAAGGGAGGGAAGGAAGGAAGGAAAAGGCAGGGAGGGAGGAAAAGAAAGGGAGGGAGGGAAGGAAGGAAAAGAAAGGGAGGGAGGGAGGGAGAAAAAGGAAGGAAAAGGGAGGGAGGGAGAGGGAGGGAGGGAGGAAAAGAAAGGGAGGGAAGGAAGGAAAAGAAAGGGAGAGAGGGAGGGAGGAAAAGGGAGGAAAAGGGAGGGAGGGAGGGAGGAAAAGAAAGGGAGGGAGGGAAGAAAGTTAAAGGGAGGAAGAAGAGAGGGAGGAAAAGGGAGGGAAGGAAGGAAGGAAAAGAAAGGGAGGGAGGAAAAGGGAAGGGAGGGAGAATGGAAGGAAGGAAGGAAGGAAGGAAGGAAGGAAGGAAGGAAGGAAGGAAGGAAGGAAGGAAGGAAGGAAAAGGGAGGAAAGGAGGGAGTGGGAAAAGGGAGGGGGGGAGGATTAACCAGCATAACCAGGGATCATGGGAGGGTATTGTAAAATTTAGCAGACAATTCTAAGCCATTAAGGGACCAATAGAAATGTCCATATGTAGCATGTGAACACAGCTGCAACATTCAACTTTCAAAACATTTAAAGTTTGGAGCCGGATTAGATTTTCCAAAGGTTAGCAGCATCACCTTCCATGTCTGCTTAAGGCACCCTGGAGCTCCTCAACAGCTTCTTAAGGAAACTGTAATAAGGAGAGAAGCTCACCGTAACTCGATCTCCGGAAGGATGAGCCCTTGGAGCTAGAGGGGAGGGTTAAACACGCCATCAGTTTGGAATCATTGTGCAGCCACAAGCGAATCCATGTCCGTTCGCCCATCTATTCCGTTGACCCTGATCTAGTGCCAGTTTCGCTTGGACCATCAGTTGCTCAGATTTATGGCCAGGCACAAATAACCAGGGGCAAGGAGCTGAGTTCAAAGCACTGAGAGTGTATTCTTTCCACCTATACCCAAGAATCTGGGCAACTAACAGTCCAAGCTAAAACGGCGCTAGATAAGAATTCAATGGAATGCACGGGTGGGTCTCGTGTGGCTGTGCAACGATTCCAAACTGATGATGCATTTGACCCCCGCCCTCCATCTCAGCCTGCTCATCTCCTACATCTTCTCTGCCACAGACAGCTGCAAGATGGACAGTCCGTCTCGGGAAGTAGCACACAATGGAGTATTCAAACAGAACAAACCAAACGCTAAAACATGGTGCTATTTATGTAGCTACTTACCAAGCGCATCTAAATTATATTAAAGTAACCAAAATATCAGGTCTCTTCCAACTCTGCTAATCTGTTAAATCTTTGCAATTCCCAAGGCATGGCACAACTTTTTGAGCGACCCCCAATGTTTGGAAGTTGAAAGCTGGAAAATTTGACATGCCCTAAATTCACTTTTGGAATGGGGGGGGGGGGGTGGTTCTTTAGGAAATAGTTTTTAAACCTGGGAGGCCTGGCCTCAAATACCTGAGTGTCATCCAGAAGCTTAAAATGCAAGCATTCAAAAAAAAACCCCACCACATCCATGCTGCCTCCGAGTGTGGGTATTTCCCAAAAATTCACTTCCCGTTTACCTACTTTCGGTAGCATAGCTTATATAATTCAGGAACAGGTTTCATACGTTGCTCATGACTTAAATCCTATTTTTTCTTATGAATTTTTTTTTTTCCCAGTATAAGCATACATATTTTATGGGCAATGCATTGACTGGGTCAAGTCTTTTTTAAGCCACTTAAACAATAGTAACACAGATGATAGACAGACAGACAGACAGACAGATAGATAGATAGATAGATAGATAGATAGATAGATAGATAGATAGATAGATAGATAGATAGATAGATAGATAGATAGATAGATAGATAGATAGATAGATAGATAGATAGATAGATAGATGATTGAGAGAGAGAGAGAGAGAGAGATGATAGATAGATAGATAGATAGATAGATAGATAGATAGATAGATAGATAGATAGATAGATAGATAGATAGATAGATAGATAATTGAGAGAGAGAGAGAGAGAGAGAGAGAGAGAGAGAGAGAGAGAGAGAGAGAGAGAGAGAGATGATAGATAGATAGATAGATAGATAGATAGATAGATAGATAGATAGATAGATAGATAGATAGATAGATAGATAGATAGATAGATAGATAGATAGATCAAATCTTCCAACTTTAACAATATTGGTCTCTTTTCATAATCCTTTATCGTTTTTCCAATTGTTCTTTTAAACATAAACATTTCTTTTTGCCCTATATTTATTAGCCCCTAGCTAAATAATATCATTTAATAGTTTTAAAAATTATTCATTATTCCACCATAACTTCAATGTCCCGAATGGGTAGGGGTTGTGGATAACACCAATTATTAACAATATTTAATCAATCACAGGAATGTGTTTTGAACGCCCCATAATTTCTATTCCTTATTCTGTTCCATTCCTAGATAATGCAATGGTAGTAATAAATATGAATAATGTGTTAAAGTATATTGTGAACTCATGACTTAAATCCTAATGTTATTGCACTCTCTAATCTGACTATTTAAATACAGCCACTTGGTGTTTCACAAAGCAATCGGTTGCCGGAATTTGAGAGCTGCGCTTGCAAAATTTCTGTCTCCAATCATTAAATGTCTTTTTTTCTTACGTTCCTTAGATCTCTCTTTTAACCACCCGTGGTCACATTCCCCTTTTCATATGGCTCTTATGATTAATCCACTACCTGCTTTAATCCACTACCTCCTTCCTCTCTGCCACTGATTTGGAGTGAAGCTAATATAGATACTAATTTACTGCAAGAGAGTTAGGATTTTCTTGGCAATTCTATTCATAGCCTTAAAAAGCGACAGTTGAGGGCCAATTAACACTGTACATGGCAGCCAGCTTGTCCGTTACACTGCAGTGGACGGATAGAATCCAAAGCAGTGGTCGTCAACCTGGTCTCTACCGCCCACTAGTGGGCGTTCCAGCTTTCATGGTGGGCGGTAGGGGTTTTGTCTGATACTGAAGCACTTTCCTTTTTTTAAATTTAATTGACTTCCCTACTTTATAAATCCCCATTCCTGTGGAACTGGTGGGTGGTTAGAAAATTTTAATTTAATTTAATTTATTTAGATTTATAAACCGCAATCTATCTCCCCGGAGGGACTCAGGGCGGTGCACAGGAAGTTAAAACAGTAATAAAATATAAATAGATAAATACAACCATACAAAATATACCAACAATAAAAATTAATTAAATTTGACAAGCCCTGTGCTAAACATTTAATAAAACCCCCTAATTAAAACATCACCCATGTTAACACAGTCGATATACAATGGGTCCGAGGACTAGGCCAAGCCGGCTAGATGGAATAAGTGCATCTTCAGCCGCTGGCGGAAGAGACGGAGGTCCAAGATGGTCCGGAGATCAGGGGGAAGGTCGTTCCAGAGGGCTGGGCCCGCCACAGAGAATTTTACTACTAACAGAGATACAAACGTGGGTGGTAGGTATAAAAAGGTTGACTACCCCTGGCTTAGAAAGTTAACAACCGGTTCTCTCGAATAGGTGCGAACCGGCTGAATCCCAACACTGGCTGTAATGCAAGAACCACTTATATTCTCGTGCATCTTTCTCTCTACAGTTCTCCATAAAAAGTTGGTAGTGATTTTCTTTGGTTGTGAGAGGCAGTTTGCATCCATTCCAGGACCTAATTTTACTACTGACAGCGATACAAAAGTGGGCGGTAGGTATAAAAAGGTTGGCTACCCCTGGAGTAAAGCAAAGGAAGGTATTCACATCTCCCAACACTTTGGAGAAGATTCAGTTTGTCACACCCACTATTAGGCGGCTGTGTGTGTGTGTGTGTGTGTGTGTGTGTGTGTGTGTGTGTGTGTGTGTGAGAAAAATTCAGAACCAAAGGTGTTTTTCAAAACTGAACTTTTCTTTGTTTTTCCTTGCTCTGAAGAAGCTTCTTGGATGAGAAGCAAAACGTCTTCCAACGAAGAGACAAAAGTCCAGTCGCCTTTTGAAAATGCACCTTTTGGGACAACCAAGCTCACCATGGACTCCTCACACCAAAGTTTCATGGTAAGGACCAGCTCTGAGAAAGAACTGTTGGTCCACGCTCTCCCTGGAGATTTGAGAAAACAACCTATTTAAAAGTCCTATAGCTTTTCATGAGATGACGAGATTGAAGGTGGGTGATTTGGATGTGGATTGTTTTCCGATCTGTACTTTCCACAAGTGCAAAAGACGAACACAACAAGCCTCAATATGGCCCAAAGGTGTGTTTGGTTTTTTCCAAGAGGCAACTGGACTTTCTGGTTTTTTTCTTTGAAGAAGATTCGCTTCTAGAATAATAGAATCACGGAGCTGGAAGGGACCTTGGAGGTCTTCTAGTCCAACCCCCGGCTCAAGCAAGAAACCCTATACCACTTCAGAGAAATAGTTGTCCAATCTCTTCTTAAAATCCTCCAGTGTTGGAGCAGCCAACAACATCTGGTGGCCAACCGTTCCACTGATAATTGTTCCCACCGTCGTTTTATCCAATAAGATAAACATGCATAAACAGAGGGATAGAATCTAGATCACGTGAAGTGTTAATGCCACTGTATAGTCCCTTGGTAAGGCCACACTTGGAATACTGCATACAGTTTTGGTCGCCACGATGTAGAAAAGACGTGGAGACTCTGGAAAGAGTGCAGAGAAGAGCAACCAAGAGGATTAGGGGACTGGAGACTAAAACATATGAAGAACGGCTGCAGGAGCTGGGTATGTCTAGTTTGATGAAGAGAAGGACCAGGGGAGACATGATAGCAGTCTTCCGATATCTCAGAGGGTGCCACAAAGAAGAGGGAGTCAAACTATTCTCCAAGGCACCTGGGGGCAGGACAAGAAGCAATGGGTGGAAACTAATCAAGGAGAGAAGCAACTTAGAACTAAGGAGAAATTTCCTGACAGTTAGAACAATTAACCTCTGGAACAGCTTGCCTCCAGAAGTTGTGAATGCCCCAACCCTGGAAGTCTTTAAAAAGATGTTAGACAGCCATTTGTCTGAAATGGTATAAGGTTCCTGCCCACACAGGGGGTTGGACTAGAAGACCTACAAGGTCCCTTCCAACTCTGCTATTGTATTGTATTGTAAGATGCAGTTCAGTGATGAGAAGAATCATTTAGGCAAGAAAAAAAACCCAAATGCACAGGTATAGAAGAGGCAGCACCTGGCTCAGCCGTGGGGCCTGTGTGAGGGATCTGGGAATACTAGTGAAGAAACCACGAAAGCGTGAGCCAGCCGTGTCCTGCCGCTGCCAAAAAGACCAACGCAATCCCTGGCTGCACCAACAGAGGGACAGCATCAAGACCGCAAGAAGTGAGTAATGTTGCTTTATACTGCACTGGTGAGGCCCCATTTAGAATAACTGTGTCCAGTTTTGGTCACCACAACACCAAAATCTGCGGGATCGCATCCTGCCCCATACATCCCTGCGGCCGATTCGCTCCCACAGAGAGGGACTTCTCCGGGTGCCGTCCACTAGACTTTGTCAGCGGGCGACGCCCAGGGGAAGGGCCTTCTCTGTGGCGGGCCCAGCTCTATGGAACGACCTTCCCCCCAATATTAGAACAACTACGGACCTCCACTCCTTCCATCAAAAATTTAAAAACACACTTTTTCTGCTTGGCCGGCCTAGGATAATCAACTTTTTAGGGTTTTTAATGATTAATTTTTAGCTTTATATGGGATTTTAGCGCAGGGTTAGTTTAATTTTATTTTATATTGTACTATGTTTGTATTTTTATACGTATTTTAAATTCCCTGTGCCCCGCCTCGAGTCCCTTCGGGGAGAGAGAGCGGGTTATAAATTAAAATGTATTATTATTATTATTATTATTATTATTATTATTATTATTATTATTATTATTATTATTATTATTATTATTATTATTATAAAAACAGTCACCGGGACCCTAGAAGGAATGCAGAGAAGAGCAACCAAGACGGGAAGGAGACTGGAGGCTGAACTGTATGCTGAACGGCTAAAGGGAATTAGGAATGAATGAACTTGCCACTCAGTGTTGTGGCTGCTCCATCACTGGAGGCTTTCAAGAAAAGATCATTAGTTGTCCTGGATGGTATAAGGACTCCTGCCTTATTTTCATCTAGAAAATCCAGTTGCCTCTTGGAAAAAGCACCTTTGGGACATATTGTTTGCATTGTCGTATCATTCCAAGCTGTAGTATTTTTTTAAAATGTTGTTTTCTCACACGAGCCACATGCGCGCATGCCTTCTGCGCGTGCGTTTTGGCTATTTTAAAAAAGTGCCTAAATGGGACGGCATAGAGCCGGGGCAGGTAGGTGTGCCTACCTGAAATTTCCACTACCGGTTCAGGTGAATCGGTCCGGACAGCAACGCCTTTAAAATCTCCCAGTCGACAACACTCCGTCGCACTGGTCACTAGAGTGCAATTTCCCCATTACACAAGATTTATGGGCTTTTTAAGAGCGATTGCTGCAATTATCTTTCAATCTGCACCGGAGAGATGGATTTCTTCAAACAAAAACACTTCCCTTTGTTTTCATTTGCTGTGCATGCATTTCCTCTTTAGCGATAGGCAACCGTCCACTCTGAACAGGGTTTAGAAAAAGGCAACGCCAGCCAGAATAACTGGGTTTAAATTTTAGATTCGCAGGGTGAGGATGATCCTCTCTGCATTGTTTCGAAAGGGCTTTGAAGTCTTCGGCGTTCTTCTTTATGGAAGGAGGAGCCAATGTCGCTACGGAATGGACGCACGGTCTCGATGCTACGAGACGGCCGCTGATACTTTTGCCGCTGGGCGGTTCAACCGGACCCAAACCGTCCCGCAGACACGGTGAACAGGAGGATTAAACCTTGCTGATCTCAGGGACAGCGCAAAGTCCCTGATTGATCCAAGGGAAGCTCTTCTAGCCGGCGGCAAACAGGAAGCCCCTAGGCTGATGAAGTTGGGACGGGTCCAGAATGTAAGAAAAGTGGAGAGAGAGTGTCCATTTTTCATCTGATTTTATCCACACACTTGTAAGATGCAGGAAAATAAAATGAGCCATGCGAAGCATTTGTTCCTTATGCATTGGCCTGCTCAGATCTCAAATCTTTAGAAAACCAAACAAAGATTAAAAACTGAAACCCAGAGCTACCGAGAGATTGAAATGTTTTGCTGGACGGGCATCCTGAAAAGGTCATTTCTCGAAAAGGTCAGCGAGGCCTAATGAGAAGGGAAGAAGCTGAAGCGGCCTTTGGAAAAGAAACACCCAATTTTGACGTGATGGTATTTCTCTTTCGGGTTGATTAAAATGCAGATGAGTTGCTAGCCTTCCTAATGGAAACTGAAAATGTTCTGAAGGGGCCATAGACAATCACCCGGGAAATAAATGGACCCTCGGTTAGAATTAGACAGTATATATGCTTTTTATGCCCAATTTTTCAAAGGGAAAAAATGTGTTGGTTACTAGTTGTCTACTGATATGCACTGTCAAGTCACATCTGCAGAATAAGTGATATAATTCCTACGGAAATCTTTTAAACCAAGATTTTATAACTGCGAAGAGAAATGTAGTCAGATTGGACTTCAAATTTAATTAGGATCCTTTTTTATCTATCTATCTATCTATCTATCTATCTATCTATCTATCTATCTATCTATCTATCTATCTATCTATCTATCTATCTATGGTACCTACCTACCTATCATCTATCATCCATTTATCTGCCTGCCTGCTTGCCTTTCTATTTGTCTGTCTGTCTGTTTTTCTGTGTCTATCTATCTATCCATCATCTTTCTATCATCTCTCTCATCTATGTCTGTCTGTCTGTCCGTCCGTCTGTCTGTCTGTCCGTCCGTCCGTCCGTCTATCCATCATATTTCTATCATCTCATCTCTGTCTGTCTGTCTGTCTGCCTATCTACATCATATCTATCTATATCTATTCATTCATGCATTCATCCATCCACCACCTTAAATAGATCTATCACCATTATATCTATCATTCATCTCTTTCTCTTCTTCCTTCCATCACCTATCTATCATAACTATCATCTATCTATCTATCTATCTATCTATCTATCTATCTATCTATCTATCTATCTATCTATCTACCTACCTACCTACCTACCTACCTACCTACCTACTTACCTACCTACCTACCTACCTACCTACCTACCTACCTATCTTCTTCTTTCTATCACCTATCTATCACTATCTATCATCCATCCATCCATCCATCTAATTCATATGCCACTCATTTTGCAAACAGGTGGTTCTAGTCAGCTTACAAAGTAAAAACACCAATGCAAGGCATTAAAATATTAAAAACAATGGATATTAACATTAAAATTAACAAAGGTGGTTATGGAAGCAAGCAAAATGCAAATAAGATGGAGGCAGAATTTTCTGTCTACCTCCAGTATGGAATGGCTCCATCTGGACCCCAGGTCAATTGTCAGAGTCAGGTTTGAAGACCTTCCTGGAAAGGGTCGTTTTTTTTAGCATCGCCAGATTTTCAAGTTTTTTAAAAAAAAACCATTTGCTTCCTCCGCCTGTTACAGCGCGTATAATCAGGCTGAGCAAACTATCCATGGAGTTTTTAGGATGTCACTTGCACCACTGGAAATACAGGCCATGCCTGTGAGATAAAGATCTCAGCTGATCCAAAAAGGAGACCTGTTTGCATCTCAGGGGGGATCCACAATTTAAGCCCCTGCAGGGTATTACAGTGAGTTTGGAGGTGGCTACTTGTTACACCTGCAGGACAACAACTGAATTGCAAACTTGGCTTAATGTGGCCCACCAGCGGCCAGTTGAAATGGCAGCAAAGTCAGAGAGTGAGGAGGTTGGGGAAGAACATGGGCCAGTCCTGGAGCCTGGGGAAGGCTCGGATGAGGGCTCGGCGTCAGAGGCAGAGATGAGGCTGAAGCTGTCTAGCAGTGATCTGGTCCCTACGGAGCTAGACAGCAGTGAGGCAGAGGAACAGCTGGAGCCCCTTCCCAGTGTGCGCATGCACAGAGCTGCCAGAAGAAAAGAACAGCTAAGAAATCAGGGTCGACTTGGGAGTAAAGCCACAGCTGGAAGGTGATTGGCCCCTCCCATAGGAAATAAAAGAGGAGCAAAAGGGGAGGTGGCTTTTGCAGGAAACAATTTGTTCATTCGGCCATTAGATTCATTTCAGGAGTGTGAAGATCTGTCCGTGAATCTCAGCAACTCTGTGCCAAGTCTTTCCTTGCATTGCACTGCACTGCATTTGGAAAATACTTACATGGCAGCTTTCCAAGATAGATACGGTCTGTAGTTATAAATCTCCCTTTGAAAGACTGTTTGCCAGGCCTTTGTTGAATGTGAATGGGAGGAATTCACATTCGTTTAATAAAAGGGGTTTTGTCGGGACCAAGACACTGCCTCATGCTTTTTAGGGAAGCCTAGGTCAGAATACCTATAGTCCCCGACTTCTATTAGCATTCAGACCACCTGAGTCACGAGAGGAGTAGAAGCTGTGCAGGAGATTATTTTAAAGGGAAGGACATGGTGGAGCAACAATGGCCAGGATCTCAGTGCGCAGAACCAACCCACTGTTTGACATAGCAGTGTTTTCCAAAGCAGGGCAGCATAGCAGTGGGCGAAACAGAAAACATGCTCGCTGATCCTTGCAAGGGATCTCTACAACTGCAATACAAGGAGGGCATCAAAAATCATTATCCCCGATACACGCAAGACATGAAGCTCTAACTAAACCGCTGAAGGTGAAGCCAGTGGTTAGGTGTCATCGTGGCTTACGCTGTTCTAAAGTAAGGGGTGTCAAACTCAAGGCCCGGGAGCTGGATCCAGCCCGCGGGGCGTTTAGATCTGGCCCATCCGGACGGCCCTCCCGAGCGCCGTTTTGGCTGGCAGAGGTTTGCAGGAGGCTGTCGCAGCCGAAAACGGAGCTCGCCTGTTTTCTCTGGCAGAGCGCTCGGGTGGCCACAGGTGCTCCAACACGAGTGACGTTGAGGTGCCAACGCCCCCCCGGGCCGTGTCTCGCCGCCGAGGTCCAACGTAACCCTGATGCAGCTCTCAATGAAATCGAGTTTGACACCCCTGGTCTAAAGGGCTTTGGGCAGGTACCACCACAACAGTATGAGACAAGCCATAATTCCTCTAGTTTGTGGGACAAATGGCTACATGGCGGCTAAATGGCTAAGTTTGGTCAGAATAGAGAAATATGACTTGCCTTGAAGCAGGGAAGGAGAGAAGGAAGAGAATGAGGGTGGAAGGGGAAAATAAAGGCAAAAAATAGGGGAAAATATGATATGAGCCGCAGCGGCGCGGTGGTTAGAGTGCAGTACTGCAGGCTACTTCTGCTGCCTGTCGCCTGCCTGCAATTTGGCAGTTCGAATCTCACCAGGCTCAAGGTTGACGCTTGTGAATGCTTGTAACCTATTAAGACGCTTCAGCTTAATCCTGCTACTGTATAAACTGTCAAACCCATGACAGGCACATCAAAAGTGACACATCGTCAAGATTCGGTTGGCACGCCAGCATTTACTACCGCCCAACAATGACTGTACTCAAAACCGCACCCCGTTCTCGTGCAATTTTTGGAGGCCATCCTTAAAGAAGCGTGCTCTCACGCAGCCTCCAGACCTTCCGAAAATTATTTCACGCACGTTTCATTTTTTTTTTTTTGTCAACCATTTCACATTTCGTTATATCATACGTCGCACCACGCTGGATGGTGGGTTGTATTTTTTTTTTCAAATAAACATTGTGTATGTGTTTTTTTTAAAAAAACACGTTTCTCTTTTGTTTGGGGGGGTGGGAGGGTGCGCACGAGAAGACGCCAGCAGGATTCAATTGGGTGTTTTCCCGAATTTTTGACACGCTGAACGCAAAAGGTTCGCCATCAATAATAATAATAATAATTTTTATTTATAACCCGCTCTCTCTCCCCGAACGGACACGAGGCAGGGCACAGGGAATTAAAAAACAGTTAAAACAGACAGAATACAAAGTTAAAAACAAATTAAACTGGCCCTGCACTAAAAACTCCTATAAAACTAAAAACTATCCCTAAAACCCCTAAACAATTTAAAATTTACATTACCCTAGGCCAGCCAAGCAGAAGAAGTGTGTTTTTAGTTTCTGTCGGAAGGAGCGAAGGTCCGTGGTTCTTCTGATTTCGGGGGGGAAGGTCGTTCCAGAGGGTCGGGCCCGCCACAGAGAAGGCCCTTCCCCTGGGCGTCGCCCGCTGGCACAGCCTAGTGGACGGCACCCGGAGAAGTCCCTCTCTGTGGGAGCGAATCGGCCGAAGGGATGTATGGGGCAGGATGCGATCCCGCAGATAGCTAGGTCCCGTGCCATGGAGCGCTTTGAAGATGATGACGAACACCTTGAAGTGCACCCGAAAGACGACATGCAGCCAATGCAGCTCGCGCAAGAGCGGTGTTATGTGGGCAAACCTCGAGGTTCCCATAATTGCTCGCGCGGCTGCATTCTGGACAAGCTGAAGTCTTCGGGTGCACCTCAAGGGGAGCCCCACGTATAGAGCATTGCAGTAGTCCAGTCGGGATGTTACGATATATACATCCCGATCAGTGATGTATATATCCTAAGCTCCGAATTCCAGTGGTCTGTTTTCATCCAAGAAAGGCTCGGACCGTTCAGAACAAGGGGACCGGCCAGCCCAAATTGGTTGAGCAGTCGAGATCATCATTTCACGGGAAAGGAAAGGTGTCGCAAAAGGAGGAAGGGAGCGCTAATTGGTCAGCACTGTCACTGGGCAACATTCTTGGATGGCGCCTGAAGCCATTTTGTTTCTTATTCACTGATTTTATCAAAGCTGCCCTAGGGGGCTTTTTGGGGGGGAGGGGGGTGGAAAGGGGAGGGAAGGTAGGATCAGAACGCTTAAAACAGATTTGTTTTATTGGCTAATTAAACTCCCTGCTCTCACTTAGGCAAAATCGATAACATTATTAAGTTTCTGCTCGTCTCCTCCTCCTCCTTGCAATTTTGTTCAGGCGGCATTTCCCACCGATTTTGATAAATAAAACCCATAAATTAATGCTCGCAGGGCGTGAGTGGGGCATACAATCCGTAACCGTAACCGATACAAACGCCCGCAAAGGATTTGTTTAGAAGTCTTTTGTTTTACTCTGCTCCAGGTGTTTAGGTATGCATTGATACTCTGCTCAAAAGGATAATACGGGTTATTTATTTGTTCGGTTTGTTTGTGAATTCGGGTGCCAGACGCTACTGTTTTTAATCTCCATTTCCTCCCACAAAAAATACCCTTGTGAGGAAGGAAGAAGCTCTGAGATGAGACATTATAATTCTGAACAAATGGAATGACATTCCGGAGAAGGAGCTGTGTAAACATTTTAAAACATAAATATATTTCACCAACGTTTCCACTTCCTACTTTTTTCAGTGTTTGAGGACTACAGTAATCACTTTGAAACTTCATTTATGTTTGCTGCTTGAAATTTAAAACAAAGGAAAGAAAGAGGATTTGTCTGCTACAGAATAACAAAATAGCAGAGTTGGAAGGGACCTTGGAGGTCTTCTAGTCCAGCCCCCTGCTCAAGCAGGAGACCCTAAACCATTTCAGACAAATGGATATCTGCCTCTTTTTAAAAGCCTCCAGTGATGGAGGCTTTTAAAAAGACCCACAATTGGGCTGGAGGGTTTGGAGTCCCATTCTTAAATTTTAATTCATGGCCCAGATCTGAATTTGGGATGAATATGAAGCTAAATTCAGGGTAAATCCACATAAGACAATATTATCCGAACAAAGTAAGTTATTAACCAAAATTCCATTGCTGCTTTCCAGCTGGTTCAGAAATTTCTGAACCCTTCTGAAATTTCTCAGAAATAAACTGCTCTGAGCTGAGATATTAAATGTTTTTAGTATTAGCTTCGTCCAGTGAGGATAAACGCAGAAATCTGAGTTTTAAAGGTTATGAAATGTCTCATAACCCTATAAACCACGCTCTGTATACAGAAAAATGCAAAGCGATAACAAACAATGCTTCATATTTTCTGGACTAGCCATCCTGGCATTCATATCATACTTCCCACCAAATGCATGTTTTATGAATGGCCACAAAACACCATCCTTGGGCAAATGCCCAGGCGTAATTAGCACTTCCTCGGGTTTCTCCAGCCAAACAATAATAGTGATAGAAGCGATAACCATTTGATTTATAAGGCTGCTAATCAAAATTAATTCAAGGAAATCCGAACAAATTCCCATCGCGTGAATCAATGCACCTTCTCAGAACTGGGAAATGCCAGAACTAGAGTGAATAATTTAGTCTGGTCCCAGGAATCATTCCTCACCAACAAGATTTAAAAGGGGTTTTTCCCTCCCGTGTATTTTATTTATTTATTTATTTATTTATTAAAAGGAATTCCTTCTGAATCTGGAGCCAACGTGATCCGAACTAGCCAGACCAGCTTTCTCTAAATGAACAGGGGGGAACGCCCTAAATCAACTCAAGTCGTTTTGTGATGCCATTTTATGGCGTTGTGCTGCCATTTTAGTAGTGCGGTTACTAGAGGGGAGTATTTGGGTGGGAGGAGAGAGAGAGAGAGAGAGAAAAGAAAGAAAAATCATCTCCTTCGGCATGCTTCTCCAGTTTATTTCGTTCCTGCTGGTTGTGTTGAGCTCTGCACTTAAAAGTTTGCAGGGCAGAAAGTCAACGGCTGATCGAACCAAGGACCCCGCCTTAATTCTCCGCAGTCGAGAAATGCCCATTTACCCAGGTATCTAGAAAGTGGAAGGACCACTCTCTACCTCTGCCCCACCCTAGACCGCCCATAAAAGTCTTTTTCTTGAAGAAGGGAGAGAAAAAGGAAAAAGATGGACTTGCTTCCTCTCGTTCCTCGCTTCCCAATCTGGAAGAAACAGATCTCAAATGTTTACCGAGGGACTTTGGTTTCTTTGTTCCACAGTCCAGATTAGACGAGTTAGCGGTTTCGGGAAATCTTGGGTGCTCTTCGGTGGGATGCCAACGGAGCACGTTCCCGTGGGGTACATTTGATCCGAGTGGTAGGTACGGCACACCCTACTTATTTCGTTTTATTTTATTTGGAAGCCCATCCGCCCAAAGCCATTAACGCGGCAGCCAGACCCCACACACCCCACTCAATTTCTGAGATATAAAAGGCAAGGGATCCCTCTTCGTTCTCTGCCAGGCCACCCCCACTTTTATATTATTATTTTTTTAAGACCGAGCCCTTCGGGTGTTCTCTCTGGAAGGAAGACTTCGGCACCTTTTTCTTAAAATTAAAAAAAAGTACAAATCACCGCTACAGGCTGATTTGGATAGCAGAGGTGTGTTCCTGCACGTGGGCAGGGTTCAGAACTTCACATCCCCACCCCACCCCATCCTCTTAAACATATCACACGTAGGTGCTCCATGCTCTTTCTCCCCCCCCCCCTTGTCCATCCTACCCACTCGTTCTCCAAGCGATGCTGGGTTCCCTTAAGCTTCAACGCTTATGGCTTGTTTTAAATAGGATGCTTCCTTTTCCCAGGGCAACCTGTTTGCCGTGGAAGCATTCGAGATTTTTGTGAAACGCGGAGATTGGCATGGTGTGTCGTTCCCGCTCCACCACCACCCTGCCTGCCCCCCCGCCGCAAACACCAACACCCCTCAAATCACCAGCACCATGCACATCTCAAGTGCTCGGCATCTGCACACTGACTGGGCCACGCCTGTGATTCCGTGAAAGCTCCTTCGACGGCAGCTAGCATCGAAATAGGATAACTAAGTTGAATTTTTTTTTTTAAAAAATGGCAAAATCCAGGACCCGGATCGAGACTCAAATGCAGCACTTTTGACAATCCTCGTTTGTGGAAGTGTTCTTTTGGGAAAAGACAGCAAGGGTTGGAAGGGGATTCTTGCAATGCTCAAAACTTTTGAGGCTGTAAAGAATTATTTGAATAGGCTGTTATGATGGGGGCAAATATAGGCGTAACAAAGAGGCAGCCAGAACAAAAGCCTTAATTACACTGGTTAAGATTGTAGGAAAGGTATGTAAGAAAAATTATACATACATACATACACACATACATACATACATAGTCTTTTAAGCCATCTGAAGCGATGCAGTGAAGCTATCTCTGAAAAGTCTGAATTCAAACAATTATAATCGGAAGAATACTGCTGAAAATTAATACTTCGTCTGTTAGATTGGCTTGTAAAATAAATATTGCTTCCATTAAGCAGGGAAATCTCTCTTGATTAAAAAGAAAAGTTTTTTAAAAGAAGGTAGTCGATTTAGATTTGGCTTTAAACCCAAACCAATAATATTAATTCTAAAACTAGAACATATATGTTCACTGATGCTTCTTAAACACTGTTGTTTCCCCCCCCCCAAAAAAAACCTACAGGTTTGGAGAAATTTAATATATTCTAGCCCTGTTTAAAATGCTCTGTGATGTTTAAATTACCAGTAATTCCCACATTTTAACCATTCCTGTTTTAAAAAAGATTTATGCCAGCAAACCAAGATATAGAAGATGGCATACATCTATTAAATACTCAAAGCTTTAAGGGAAGAAATGCCATTTCTATGATGAAATAGCAGATTTAAAGTTTTTCCACTTAAGATCAATATGGGAAAAGCTTATCAAAGACAAAAGGTTTCCATTTTTTCTCCCTTAAGTGTATGCATCTCCACACCCCTCGATGTATGTGCTTCTTAAACAAACCGCAAAAGGGGAAAAATCCCTTCCTCCATAACGTGCAAAAGACACATCACAAAGAAATATGAAGTGAAATAGGCAAAGTACACACAAAAATGACACTTGTGACCTTCAGTGAAGACTGTACAATGAGAAAGCGACTAGAAGGGAACCCCAAGAGAGAATAAGGTGGTTTTTCTTCCCCCCATCGTGTGTTTTCCTTAACACCGTTTCCCACCCACATCAAACAAAGGAAAATAATTTGAGAAAAACACAGCATTAAAAACTGCAGGGACCATTGAGACGTCTCCCACCGAAGGGACAGTGGCAATGAGTCCTTTCATCTTTATAGGTGCCTTTCATTGTCTTTTCTCTTTGGTCAAACCGTGGGACTCACTGCTCTCTGGAAATGCCCTTTTCAAGCAGGCTAAACACACCTACACAACTGTTGGATCACACAGTACCTGTTTGCCAGACCAGCAAAGATAGATGGATGGATGGATGGATGGATGGATGGATGGATGGATGATTTTTTTCAGAAAAAGGAAAGGTGCTTTGGAAGGTGATAAAGCAAATTTTCCAGTCTGTACATTTTCTGTCTCTGGAGCATCGTCTCCAAAGTGAAGCCAGAGTCCTAAATCTGGTTTTTTTTTTCTCTTACCAGGAGTGGTCTAAAATGACACCACTTCCTTCAGTCCGGTTTATTCATCAGGTTAAAATACCTAGGTTCACTTGATCGAACAGCAGTCATAAACTCAGATATGTATGTATGTATATATGTATCTAGGTGTATGTATATGTATATATATCTGAGCATACATACATACATACATATATCAAGCAGTCACAGCACTTATGATACGTTTCTTGGGTCATTTTAAATGGCTGGGAAATTTACAGCTTAAAAGTACTGATTTATCTTTTACATCCAAGACTATTAAAGATCACTGAGCATCCCATCCATTTGTTTCCATAGTTTTCACTTAATAGAAGAAAAGAAAAGAGAATTGACTCTTCTCGGAAAACCCAAGAACAATTCCAGAAGATCAGGTATGAACTTCGTGTTTTAAAATGAAAAGACCTTGATCACATTTTTTCCAAGAAAACCTTTGAAAATATAAAGCAAGATTACCTTTAAAAAAAAAGAAAAAGAAACAAGACACAATACATATTTGACCACAACTCACGTTGTAAGCCCATTTTACACACACATATACACACAAAATGCCTTTTCTATACTTTTTTAGCCAATGATAAGGGGTATCTTTAATAAAGCCAGCAAGTTATCACCTAGAAACCTGACACTTCTGACTGCTACTAGATGTTTTAAAAAAAGGAAAGTCCAGTGGGGGTCTTTTCTAAAAGCAGACAACAGATGCCCCACCCTGCAGCTAATAAAAAGGGAGAGAGAAAAAGAACGAACGCAAAGAAAATAAATAAATCACGATCATTTAAATACATCCTTGGCTATCCACCTATATTAATTTCCCATTTCTTTCCAAACAATCTACAGTGGTTTCTTTGCAAGTCGAAAAAGGAAGATGCTGAGCTGATAAGACGTAGTCTTTTTTAATATATATGTATATATATATATATAGATGGGTGTGTGTATATGCAAATATATATAAATATATATATATATATACATATATACACATGCATACATTAGAGAAATAATTTCCTAATCTGAGGATTATTAGAGAAATTGAAACAATAACCAACCTTTTAAGGGTCAGCCGCAGCTGCGATATTTTAAATGCCGGCTATCTGATTCTTTAGGCAGCTCCATTCCTCTGCTACGGATGCTGAGTTTTTCTTCTTAAGGGAGGGGAATATATAAAAAAACAAACCCTCTTCAGGCTCTGATATAGCTGAGACAGCAAAGAGGGCAGCAAACAATAAGAAGGCAGCTGTTCTCATAGATGAACACCACTGGCCGGCAAGCATCTATGGCATTTGCTCGGGGGGCGTTCTAGACCAAGGATAGGACTGGTGTGAAGCCAGTTATGGAATAGAGCATCTATAGGTTAGAGAAGGATATTTTATTGTCAGTGGAATGTACCATGTAAGATTTAAGAGTGGGGAAGGGAGAAGGGGTTGGGGGGGGGGAGGAGGAAGGCAAGGAGATGGGAGGCAAGCAAAGGGGAAGATTTGGCTTACGTTCCTCCCAAGTAGCCCCACATCCACCCACCCCTCCCACTGCAATTACTCTGATGTGAATTTTTGATGACTTCCGACATCTTGCATGCTTAATAACCATTTCAGCTGTCATGTTTGGTTAATGTGGAAAATGCGCCGGCTGCAACGGGAGGTTGCAGGGGCTGTGGCCACAGACTGCAACCCCACTTTGGGGGGGGGGGGCTATTCTCTCTCTCTCTCTCTCTCTCTCTTTTTTTTTTTTTTTAACGGGGCGCCGCGAGAATTTGCACAGCGCAGGAAAGCTGGAGTCAGAAGAGGCATCAGAGACAAGCCAGCAAGAGCACCTCTGCCATCTTTAAAAATGTCGCAGGAGTGCCCGGCACAATGCATACGTTCTCTCCCACCCACCCCCGAACGAAGGCTAGGGTGCTGATTGGCACCTTTGTTCGTTAAAACAAGATGCCTGCACTGTTATTCCCCGGTGGCGTGGATGCCATGTTGGTCAATGCACGCTCAAATCTGCTGCCGAACGACGCCGAATAATAAATACGGTGCCTTTTAACCGTGTACAGACACACACATACAAACACACACACACACACACACACACACACACACACGCACGCATGCATGCCAGGCAGACATAAAAGAAGAAGGGCGAAGGGGAGACGACGGACGATGCAAAACATGGAGGTGACAATCCTGCAGGAAATGCAAAAATAAAATAAAATTAAAAAAGCATGTGCAACGTACCGCAGGCACAGAATGTGTATGGACAGGGAGAGAGCGTTACACCCCTGTAGCGACAACAATAAAATTTGAGTTCTATAGATAATTAACAAATGAAGGGGGTGGGGAGGGGGCTGGGGTGGGGTGGGGGGAAATACCCTCTCTGGATTTAGCGTCGTTATTAGTAGGAAATTCTATTCGGGAGGAAGGACATAGATACAAGGATGCGTGAGAAGAAGGAGAAGGAGAAGGGGGGCGGGCGGGCAGGCGGTGGAAGAGGAACCAAGAAGGAGGCTGAGATGGCCAGTCACCCCATGATTCAAGTCAGGCCAGGCTGTACCAAAAAGTCAGGTGATGGCACCACCATGACAATGCAGAAATCCGGAGAACAATCGAGAAAAGTGGGTGTTTCTCTCCCCCCCCTTCTTTCTTCCATCCCGCCTCACCCCAGCTCCAAGGAGCATCAAAGTGTTAACAGATGTAACTGCAAAGATGCCGGATGCAAGGCCCGAAGAGCGGGGTGGGGTGGGGTGGGGAGCATTTTACAAAGCACGGCTAATGGCTCTCTGCCCTCCATTAATGCATTACACTCCTAATTGATGCGGGCTCTTTTCACCTGCCCCGAGGAAGCCTGGCCTGTATTGTCTTTTGTTCCGTTTGGTGCAGACAGGCACGAGTCGGGCGACGAGAGACCGGCTTTTGCGAGGAAAGAAGGTGGCTGGTCTGGGGTGGGGGGGGGGGGAGAAGGCCGTTTCCCAATAAAGCCCGTTCAGATTTATCGCTAAAAAGCCACCCGCCCAGATGGGTGGCTTCGCCTTCCGTCCAGAAAATACCTCTGCGTGACTTTGTTTCGGAGCGGGTCTCAAAAGAATTAGGCGGTTCGCTACACGAAATGGATTGTTTTAAAGCAGGGAGAATATGTTAGGATCCAGACCAATTCAGGCTTCGTAGGTCCAAGCTAGCATTTTAAATAGTTTGCAAAGAATTAAATAAAGCTAGTGGAGATATTAAGAAAGAGGAGGGGAGGGATGACTCCTAATACCTTTACGTTGAAGCAATCTCTATGGGGAGAATGTGGCCGTGCATCTGCTAAACTGAATATTCCCATACAGGCATAAGATTTCACCTCTTTATAATAATAATACGTTATCTCAATTTGCTAAGGCAAAAAATGGGAGGTAAGGTATTTGGTGGAACAACACGGCACAGCCTTCCTTAAATTTATGGTTCTGACAACATTCTGACAGACAGCATAAGGCAAGCAACTCTCGGGCTTAACTCAGCAAATGACAGTTTCCATGCACTACGGCCGTTATGGCTGCGTGCATCCTATTTGGAAAAGGCTGGCTGGGAAGCTGTAGGAATGGCCAAGGCAGCCCTTACCTGCAACTGGCTAAAGCTTGGGAAAGAGATAGAACTGAGGGGCAAAGTTCCCAGCCTTCACGCCCTGAAGGTTCTTGGTGGAACTGAGTCCCTGAAACATACAGCTCTCCTTTGATGGAAAATCAAAGTTTTCCCCTCTTTTTTTTTAAAATTCCTACAGGAATTTCGAAACACTTCCGATTCCACGATATTTCTACATGGCAATCCCCTTTTTCTGGAAACCGTTTTTGGACTTTGTGCTTGAGGTGAAGGGGAAATGAAACTGGATTTGGTCGATTTAGACAGATTTGTAGTTATAGAAATGGCTCGTATTCTAACTATAGTATAAAAGAGAAAGGTTGAGGTTTCAGGTTTCCTACCTTATTCCACTGCACCAAAAGGGGTCAGGAGTCAATGCTTTTCTTTTTCGTTTCCTCTCTATCCTACACTTTTCTCTCACCCCTTTCCCTCTCTTATTTTTATTTATTTTTATTTTTTTTTTTTGCACGCCTGTATTTCGATGAACTAACAAAATGGTGGATTGCAATCCCCTTTAACGCTTTAGAGAATCTCGTGGTGGTGTGACTAGTATAAATATGATAAACAAACTAACAAAGGCATAAGGCTGTGGGTGTGTTCTAGCATTCATACGGACAGTATAAAGGCCCATCAGAAGAAAAAAGACGGAAGAAACGGTGGGCATCTTTAAAGAGACTGAATAGGCTAGAATTCTACATTCCGAAAGTATCGAGACAAAGACCCAGGAGGAAATTGCATACATGTTAAGTGAAATTAATGTCCGTGCTTATTTGGGTGGGAAACAAAATGATTTGCTGAGATCTACAAAAGATATCCCCACGCTTAACCTTTCGTTGGTTAATTACTTTCAGTGCATTTGCACAAGGGGCACAGAGGTAATAAGCAACCTATTCTGTTAATATCCCTGCCCCTCCGAAAGGTCTTTACTAATAAGCATTATCTCGGGTTATGTTGCGCTGCCTTATATTTGTGAAAACACACTGGTCATTTTGCAAATTGGAAATGCATTCTAGAAAAGCTTTGCAGATTTTTGGGAAACCGGAAATTGGTGACTGCAGACAACACCACATGAATAACAGAAATGCAGGCGATGGTTTGTTTTCTGGTTTTATGCCCCAGTGCCACTATAAGGGTCAAGCAGAAACAAAACATTTTAAAAATCCTTGATGGACTGGAATTCTATTTTATAAGGGGGAAAATGTTGCATAGCTTCATACAGTAGTTAGGTAGGCAGACTGGCAGAATAGTAATACCAGAAATTTCAATTCCAAATACAGTATAGGTTCGCGAACAATCTTGAACAACTATCTCCCACTTGTAGTTTCTTATTTGTAAATTTGGGGGATGGAGGAAATTGGGTCAGAAATCGAGAGAAGAATGCAACGCAAGAAAGGACCATCTTAAATCTGTCTTAGTCATTTATCTTTCATTTTGCCATTACATTTGTAAGATGCACATTAATAACTTTTCATTTCTAACGTGCATTGTAAAACAAATCTGTAAATTAGAATACAGACTACTCAATCCCTTCGTCACAGAGTAAAAGCTTGCTTTTGGTAACATAACAAATATTTCTTCCATTTGAAAATAAGGCTTCACCTGCCTGAAAATTGGCTCTTGAATCAGAGTGCCTTGCTAGCATGTTATTCCTTTCAAATTAGCAAAACCTATTTTTAACTTAAAATAAATCCTGGAGGAAGAGGCTTCTAAGTCAGCCTCTTGGGATTTGATGTCAAACAAATACGTTCAGAAGCCAGCTCTTAGTTTTACAATCTCGAGGATGAGCAGATGATCTCTCACACAGATCTTCATGAAAGGGGAATCCAAACCTGCCCAAATTAACACCCCACAATAACCCAGCCCTGTTACAGTTGGTGTATAGGAATACAGCAATAAAACCTAACCCAGGTTTTTCCTAATTCGGATGGATTTAATTAGTCATTGGCAATAAACGCAGGTTTTATCAACCCATGCTCCAAAGTTTGCAGTAGAGTCGAATGGTTTCAAAACGTACGCAAAACAATCCATTCTCTGTCTCAAGGGCAACCAGATCCTAGGCAATTTGATAACCGAATCAATTATGCAAACAAAGGAAAATGTCTACGTGGCATATTTTATTTTATTTTGGCATGATTTATTTCCATCCTTCCTCAAGACTACCGGGCCTGATCTATGACCGGAAGCAGAACGCAGGAAATTCAAGACATCTCATGAAGAGAGTGGTACTTACTGGGTAAGAAATTGAGCACAATGTGCGTAGTACATACCCGCTGGCGGTGGGGAATAGAGAAGAAGAGAAGGAAGATTTATTTTGTTTTTTTGGGTTAAAAAACAAAAACAAAACCAGAATAGACTCGATCCACTGTGCTGGAAGAGTTTCAGAGCTGAATGTCAGGACTTCTGCTGTAGAAGGAGTAGATTCCAAAGATCAGCAGATGGCGTTGAGGAAAATTCCTACTTGGGAGCCAGAGAGACAATAATTCCAAGCTTTTCAAATTGTGAACAAGGAATTTTCCAGGTTGTTCGAACTGTGCAAATGTCAAGCTTTCAAGGCGGTCCACACAAGCACCAACCAGGAGTCCTACTACCAAAATAAGACAGGGTCTTATATTAATATTTGCTGCCCAAAAAACGCATTGCGGCTTATTTTCCAGTGAGGTTTTATTTGGGGGGGAAATACAGCACTAAACGCCTCCATCTGCTGATTATCTTAACTGGGGCTTATTTTGGGAGTAGGGCTTATATCAGGATCATCCTGGAAAAAATCATGCTAGGGCTTATTTTCCAGTTGGGTCCTATTTTGGGGGAAACGGGTATTATTTTATAATAATTATTATAATACAAGGTATTTGTTTCCTAGTATAATTTGATCGCTTATTAGTAACCTATGACTATCACTAAGTGTTGTACCTTATGATTCTTGATGAATGTATTCTTTTTTTTTTTTTTACGTACACTGAGTTTACGCACCAAAGACAAATTTCTTGTGTGTCCAATCACACTTACTTGGCCGAATAAAGATTCTATTCTATTCTATTCTATTCTTTGACACAGAAAGGGCTAGATCAGGGGTCTCCAACCTTTGCAACTTTAAGTCTGAAGGACTTCAGCTCCCAGAATTCTCCAGCCAGCAAAGCTGTCAGTGTCAAGGCCTGGGCCAGGGGCCTCCAACCTGCTTTAAAAAGCTGGCTGGAGAAGTCTGGGAGCTGAAGTCCTTCAGACTTAAAGTTGCAAAGGTTGGAGACCCCTGGGCTAGATACACAACCATTTCACCTAGCAAAAGGCAGCTTCTTGTGCGTCTTATCATATGCCCCATATTCTAAAATCTCAAAATAAAATATTTCAAGTTATCAGTGGACTTCAACTCCTAGAATTCATAGCACAGCTTAGCTTATTTTAGCTTATCTTGGCTTATTTTAGCATAGCATAGTAGGAAGGGACCTTGGAGGTCTTCTAGTCCAACCCCCTGCTTAGGCAGGAAACCCTACACCACTTCAGATAAATGGTTATCCAGCATCTTCTTTAAAACTTCCAGTGTTGGAGCATTTACAATTTCTGGAAGCAAGTTGCTCCATGGATTAATTGTTCTCACTGTGAGGAAATTTCTCCTTAGTTCTAGGTTGCTTCTCTCCTTAATTGGTTTTCACAGTTTCTTGTCCTACCTACAGGTGCTTTGGAGAATAGCTTGACTCCCTCTTCTTTGTGGCAGCCCCTGAGATATTGGAAGACTGCTATCATGTCTCCCCTGGTCCTTCTTTTCATTAAACTAGACATACCCAGTTCCTGCAACCGTTCCTCATATGTTTTAGTCTCCAGTCCCCTAATCCTCTTGGTTGCTCTTCTCTGCACTCTTTCCAGAGTCTCCACATCTTTTCTACAAGGTGGCGACCAAAACTGGATGCCGTCTTCCAAGTGTGGCCTTACCAAGGCCTTATAAAGTGGTAGTCCTATGCATGGCTGGGTCAGGAATTCTGGGATTTGAAAGGCATAAAATTGGCCCACTAATCAGTTTTGTAAAGAAGAATATGAACTGAGCTAGCTGGTGTTGCGTTACCAAAGGAAGCAGCTTAACTCAATTCCATATGTTCGTTGCCTGGCTGGGAGTATGCAACGAAGCTCCAATTTTCCAATTCTGATAATTGTGTTATCTCAGAGGCCCCAGATTGCACGTAACGGAGAAGGGTTGAGGTCCGGGTCCCCCTCATCCAAGACCTTGTGTCAGAGGGGGACCCGGACCTGGTAGGTATTACGGAAACCTGGTTGGGCCACGAGGGAGGACATCCCCTCGTAGAAATGTGCCCACCAGGATACCGAGCCTTTCATCAGCCTAGGGCCCTAGGGAGGGGTGGGGGGGTGGCGATTATGGTTAGGGAAGGTCTTGAGCCAAAGGAGACCACGATCCCTCAGACGACCGGGTGCGAGTCCCTCCTTGTGAAGTGGGGCCTAGGAAGGCAGTTGGGCGTGTTAGTTGTATACCTGGCTCCTCGCTATACAACTACAGCCCTGCCCGAGCTTCTAGAGGTGATAGCCGAGGCGGCGGTTGAGACCCCCAGACTGTTAGTCATGGGGGACTTTAACCTGCCGTCAGCAGGCGAAACCTCTGGGTTAGCTCGGGAGTTCATGGCTTCCATGACAGCCATGGACCTGACCCAAGTAGTTGTAGGCCCTACCCACGAGGGCGGACGCACCCTGGATCTAATCTTCGTCTCGGGACAGTGGAGTCGTGATCTGGGAATAGGGGATCTAGTCATCACACCCCTGTCATGGACAGATCACGCTCTCCTTCGGCTCGACTTTCCGATCGCCGCACCTCACTGCGGGGAGGCGGAACCGGACATTCCTATATGGTTCCGCCCCAGGCTCCTGATGGACCCGATAAGGTTCCAAAGGGAGCTTGGGCCAATTCCTGTGGACTTGCCCCGCGACTCGACTGAGGACCTAGTGGCCGCATGGTTAAGTGCGGCCACGGGGGCCTTGGACCGAGTCGCGCCCTTGCGGCCTCTCTTGCGGCGACGAACCACCTGGGCTCCTTGGTTTACCGAGGGGCTTAGGGAGATGAAGCGCCACAAGAGACGCCTAGAGAGCAGATGGAGATCCTCTCGCTCCGAAGCCGACCGAACACTAGTGAGAGACCATATTAGGACTTACTTAGTGGCGATAAGAGTGGCCAAACGTGAGTATTGTGCCACTCTTATTGCATCCGCAGATAACCGCCCTGCCGCCCTGTTTGGGGTGACCCGCTCCCTCCTTCAACAGAGGCCGCGGGAAGCCCCGTTACAGGGTCGAGCAGAGGAATTTGGGACTTATCTGCAGGAGAAAATCACTCGGATTCGGACCGAGCTACCCTCCATCGACAGTGGTCCAGTCGAGAGGGCCGAGGCTGCTCTTGTGATACCATCTTGGGAGGAGTTTGATTTTGTTACCACCGAGGATATGGACAAGTTGTCAAAGAGACTTAGGGCTACCACATGTTTATTGGACCCGTGTCCCTCCTGGCTTGTACTGGCATCCTGGGAGACGACACGAGGCTGGCTCCAGGGCATTGTCAACGCATCTTTGAGTGAGGGGTCCTTGCCTGCCGTCTTGAAAGAGGCGGTAGTAAGGCCTCTCCTCAAGAAGCCGTCCCTGGATCCAGCATTATTAGAGAAATATCGTCCTGTCTCCAACCTCCACTTTCTAGTGAAGGTTGTTGAGAGTGTGGTGGCTCAACAGTTTCCGCGACACTTGGAGGAAGTTGATTATCTAGACCCGCGCCAGTCCGGCTTCCGACCCGGGCACAGCACCGAGACGGCATTGGTCGCGTTGGTTGATGATCTCTGGAGGGCGCGGGATAGAGGATATTCCTCTATCCTAGTCCTATTAGACCTCTCAGCGGCTTTTGATACCATCGACCATGGTATCCTATTGCGCCGACTGGGGGGGTTGGGGCTGGGAGGCACCGTTTTGCGGTGGTTCTCATCCTACCTCTCTGGTCGGTCGCAATATGTGTTGGCAGGGGGGCAGAGGTCGGCCTCGAGACCCCTCATATGTGGGGTTCCTCAGGGGTCGGTCCTCTCGCCCCTACTGTTCAACACATATATGAAGCCGCTGGGTGAGATCATCCGTGGTTTTGGGGTGGGATATCATCTGTACGCTGATGATACTCAGTTGTACATATCCACCCCAGACCACCCCAACGATGCCGTCGAGGTTATGTCCCGGTGCTTGGAAGCCGTACGGATCTGGATGGGTGGTAACAAACTCAAGCTCAACCCGTCCAAGACTGAGTGGCTGTGGCTTCCGGCACCCCGGTTCAGCCAGATTACTCCAACTCTGGCCATTGGGGGCGAAACACCGGCCCCCGTGGAGAGGGCGCGCAATTTGGGTGTCCTCCTGGATTCCCGGCTGTCTATGGAAGATCATGTGGCAGCCGTGGCCAGGGGGGCGTTTCATCAGGTACGCCTGATGCGCCAATTGCGCCCCTTACTGGACCGGGGTGCCTTACGCACAGTCACTCAAGCACTCGTCACCTCTCGACTCGACTACTGTAATGCTCTCTACATGGGGCTCCCCTTGAGGTGCACCCGAAAGCTGCAGCTAGTCCAGAACGCAGCCGCGCGGGTGATTACGGGAGCCCCCAGATGCTCCCACATAACACCGATCCTGCGCGAGCTGCACTGGCTTCCTGTGGTCTTTCGGGTGCGCTTCAAGGTCTTGACGACCATCTTTAAAGCGCTCCATGGCTCGGGGCCTAGTTATATGCGAGACCGCCTCCTGCCCCATACATCCCTCAGACCGATACGCTCCCACAGAGAGGGCCTCCTCAGGGTGCCGTCGGCTGGACAATGCCGACTGGCGACACCCAGGGGAAGAGCCTTTTCTGTGGCGGGCCCTGCCCTTTGGAATGACCTACCCCCTGAACTCCGCACCATCTCCGACCTCCGCCTCTTCCGCAAGTGTCTGAAGACACACCTATTCCATCTAGCCGGCCTAGCGTAACCTCCATACTGATTATTAGATAGTTTTAAATTTGGGATTTTAATTCGGTTTTTAGCGCAGGGTTTATTTATTAGAATAAGTATTTTAAATTTTGATATATTTTATATATTTTGTATCTATTTTAACATCCCTGTGCGCCGCCCTGGGTCCATTTGGAGAAGGGCGGGGTATAAATTTAATAAATAAATAAATAAATAAATATGTCTACTTGGGAGGCAGGAGAGAAAGAAGCAGACTGGTGTAGAATCTGGACTACCTTTGTTTAGAAAAAAAACCATTTATTTTTTTTTAAACTCTCCAAATAAAAAAAATTGCAGCCAAAATTAGATGGCCCTCAACTTACAACAGTTTGTTTAGTGACTTATGACCGTTTTTCACACTTTTGACCATTGCGGCCTCCGCATGGTCACGTGATTCACATTTGAACACTGGTTCATATTTATGACGGTCGCAGTGTCCCGGGGACATGGGATCCCCTTTGGCCACCTTCCGACAAGCAAAATCACTGGGGAAGCCAGATTAACCATCGTGCTATTAATTTAACAATTGCGGTGATTTGCTTAACAAGCGCGGCAAGGAACGTCGTAAAAATGGAGCAAAACTCACGTTAACAAATTTCTCACTTAAGATCATAAAATTTTCGGAGTCTATTGTGGTCGTAAGTCGAGGACTACTTGAACCGAAGAACAATATGCAATGGCCATGTATAATTTATAAGAAAGACATACAACGGCAACAAACAATCACAGGAGTTAAGTCTAATAATTAAGCCAAGGAATCAAAAGAGGCTTGCTCCTGGGGAGGAAAGCTATGGCAAATCTAGACAGCATCCTAAAAAGCAGAGACATCACCCTGCCAATAAAATGCGTCTAGTCAAGGCTATGGTTTTCCCAGTTGCCATGGATGGCTGTGAAGGTTGGACCCTAAGGAAGGCTGAGTGCCAAAGAATGGAGGCCTTTGAACTCTGGTGCTGGAGAAGACTCCTGCATTGAGTCCCTTGGACTGCAAGGCCATCCAACTGGTCAGTCCTAGAGGAGATCCACCCTGACTGTTCTTTAAAAGGCCAGATCCTGAAGAGGAAACTCAAGTACTTTGGCCACCTAATGAGAAGGAAGGACACACTGGAGAAGAGCCTCATGCTAGGAACGATGGAGGGCAAAAGAAGAAGGGGACGGCAGAGAAGAAGGGGGCTGGAAGGAGTCACTGAAGCAGTCACCATGAGCTTAAATGGACTTCAGAGGATGGTAGAGGACAGGAAGGCCTGGAGGAACGGTGTTAGGAGTAGACTCCTAGTGATGGGTAGGCAATATATAATACCATGATGACAAATGGTCATTGTTGCTTTAAGAAGTTTGAATGCAATTAGAGACTGTAATTATCTCAGCAATAAGAGGAAGTCAGCAGAGCGCAATCTCTCTCTCTCTCTCTGCTCGATCTCTCTACTGATTGCTCTCTGCTCACTGTTACTGACTGAAGGAAGAAGGGGGAAGAAGGAAGAATCGTGAATTGCGACTGTAAGCAATTGTTTGTTAAGGACTTTAGTTTGACTCACTATATACTATCACTGCTTGTGAAGCAGTAGTTTAGTTTTACACCACCAGTAAAGCTACTTGTTTTTTACTAACAGTGTCTGGGATACTATTTGTGTGTTTACTAGCAACGTTTCTCTAGCTGCACATTCCGCTGCACAACTTTTCTGTCTCCTAACACAGATATCCCCCAACACATGGGATCAGACACAACTTCACAACTAACAACAAAAACACGTCTAATAAGCCAGAGGAACATATCCCCAAGCTCAGAAAGGCCAGCCGACCATCTCATCCAGCAAGCCTGGACACAAACGCACAAATGCAGAACAAATGCAAGGATTCCACCCACGTCCCAGAGGTCATCGTGTTCCAGGGATGCCGAGCGCTAACCCAAACAGGCTTCGGCTCGAGCCGCTGTAAATCCAAATGAATTAACTGGATTAATCCAATTTTCATTCGGACCGATAAAATTTAAAGACGTTTCGGGGCCACGTTCCAAAGGTTGAGGAGTAAGCAAAATTATGAGACCCCGAGGAGAAGGAAAACAATCTGGTTGGCATCAAATGTCAGCCTTTGGAGGCAGCCTTTTTGCGTTGGGTTGGGTTTTTTTTTTCCCCTCTTGCAAACTTAAAAGAGTCTGATTGCTGCATAATCAGGATGGAGCACTTCCTTTCTAACTCTGGCAAAACATACAAGGCAGGATGACTGGGCCTAAAAGGCAATGACAACGCTGGAAACTTAACATTTTTGGGGGGGGGACTGTGGTGCAGGGAGACTGCAGTATAAAACAAGGAGGGAATTCTCCCCCCCTTTAGCCACAGGGGATCGTGGGAAGCCTCTAAAAAAGGCTGGCACCGGCCGGGGGGGGGGGGGGGCTCGGCTGTGGAAGCCCCACTCGCCAATTAATGGCATCCTTCCCCAGGCTGAATGCGACTTGCTCACAGTTCAGCAAACTCTCAGAAACGGCCGCTTTTATAAGCGCAAGGCGAAAAGCAAAAGGTCGGGGTTTTTAAAAAAAAATTAATTAGAAGCCTTTTTAACGAAGAACCCGGGGTATTAAACCGTGCTCTTGCCATCGAAATCATCGCTGAGAGGTCATCAATCGAAGAGCAACAAGTGTCCATTCCGCAAAGGGAAATGTTTTTAAAGGATCGATCTTACTAGAAAATTGTCAGAGAGGTTTGGGGTATTTGGGCACGGGAGGGGGAGTCCTAAATTAAGAGGTGCTGTGAATATGCAAAAGCTTTCCCACCCACACCCACCTGCAAAGATGGATCACTTTTCAAAAGATCAGCTCAGGACCAAATGGCCAGCATGCAGGAAATTATGGGAGGGTTTTAAAGTCTTAATTGTGATAAGGTGGGCAGCCAATAAATGTTACAAATAAAAATAAAAACTACTGTAGACTAGCTTTGGTTGGGTGGGGAGAAGAGGGAAGAACACTAAAATCTGCTTCCTACATTCAACCAGCATTGTAAGGAGGCATTTGCAAACTAGTCAGCCGACTCCTGAATAACAGAGTAAGTGAATTGGAAGGGACCTTGGAGGTCTTCTAGTCCAACCCTCTGCTCAAGCAGGAAACCCTATACCATTTCAGACAGAAAGGCTGTCCACTCTCTTTAAAAACCTCCAGTAGTTAAGCATTCACAACATCTGGAGGCAAGTTGTTCCACAGATTAGTTGTTCTCACTGTCAGGAAATTTCTCTCCTGGATTAGTTTCCACCCATTGCTTCTTCTCCTGCCCTCAGATTGCTTCTTCTCGCCGCCCTGGGTCCTTTGTGGAGAAGGGCGGGATATAAATGTGATTAAAATAAAATAAAAATAAAGATGCTTTGGAGAATAGCTTGACTCCCTCTTCTTTGTGGCAGCCCCTGAGATGTTGGAACACTGCTATCATGAGGATGAGATGGTTAGATAGTGTCGTTGACACAATGAACATTTAAAATGGAGTGGAGTGGAGTAGGTGGAAGGGACCTTGGAGGTCTTCTAGTCCAACCCCCTGCTTAGGCAGGAAACCCTACACCACTTCAGACAAAGGGTTATCCAACATCATCTTAAAAACTTGGAGCATTCACAACTTCTGGAGGCAAGTTCTTCAACTGATTAATTGTTCTCACTGTCAGGAAATTTCTCCTTAGTTCTAAGCTGCTTCTCTCCTTGATTAGTTTCCACCCCTTGTTCTTGTCCCTACCCTCAGGTGGTTTGGAGAATAGCTTGACTCCCTCTTCTTTGTGGCAACCCCTAATCCTCTTGGTTGCTCTTCTCTGCACTCTTTCTAGAGTCTCAACATCTTTTTACATCGTGGCGACCAAAACTGAATACAGGATTCCAAGTGTGGCCTTACCAAGGCCTTATAAAGTGGTATCAACACTTCACGTGATCTTGATTCTATCCCTCTTGTTTATTTGGACAAACTGCAGGAGATACAGGTAATAGAAGACAGAAGAGCCTAGTGCAGGGGTCTGCAAAATCGGCTCTTTTAAGACTGGTGGACTTCAACTCCCAGAGTTCCCCAGCCAGCATAGCTGGCTGGGGAACTCTGGGAGTTGAAGTCCACCAGTCTTAAAAGAGCCGACTTTGCAGACCCCTGGCCTAAGTGTGCTATCATCCACAGCGTCACAAAGAGTTAGACATGATTTAACAACTGAACAACAATATAAGCAGCATACCCATTTAAAAGACAATCCCAACAGTTATAAACTCCGACGGATACCAATATTCTGAACAATACTGCTAAGTAATCGAATAGAGTGGGCTACTCTGCGTTTGCAACATTCAGCAAACAATTAGCGATATTTTTGGATGAACGTCAAACCTGAAAATCACAATTCTGAATCCTTTTAACGTGGAGAGCAAAGGCACATCACCCCCCCCCCCCAAGGTTACTTCCTCTGCCAAACAGACTTTCATCCCAACTGTCCTCTGGCTTAAAATGCCGGCTTAAAAGCATTTTAAGGAGCATCATCACAGATATTGAGAGAAGGCAATCAAGATAAGCCTCGTTACATATGATAAAGCAACCCCCCCCCAAAAAAAGGAACATTACGTTTTAATGTGTACTTAAATTGCAATGCTGTCTTCAGGCAGCTAAGCCACTGCTGCCTTCCAGATGTGTTTCCAATCTGCTTCAATCCCATCAACCCAAGCCATTACAGCCGATGGAAATGATAGAAATTAGTTAATGCATAATAGGTTAAATACAGGTAGTTCTCAACTTACAAGCCTTCCTTCAGTGACCAAAGTTGCAACAGCACTGAAGAGAGAGAGACTTATGACTGTTTTTAATCTAAATAAATTAAATTTCACACTTACAATCCTGGACATTTGTGTCGCATCCTGGACATAAATGGTTTCAACTCCTACCCTCAAAACGAGGCTATATGGAGCACTGCACACCAAGACACCTAGACACAAGGACAGTTTTTCCCGAATGCCATCACTCTGCTAAACAAATAATTCCCTCAACACTGTCAAACCATTCACTAAGGCTGCAATACTATTACTATTAGTCTTCTCATCGTTCCTATCACCCATCTCCTCCCACGAATGTCTGCAGGATTGCAACTTTGATGCTTGTATCCTTACAATCTATATTGATATTGGTTGTTTCCTGATTGCCACCTGTGGCCTCACTCCCAAGTCGACCCCTGTTCTTTAGCCGTTCCCTTCGTCTGGCAACTCTGCGCATGCACACACTGGGAACAGGCTCCAGATGTTCTTCTGCCTCACTGATGCCTGACTCTGAAGGCAGCTGATAACTGGCATAGGGCTCTGACCCCCATCTTTGCCTCTGACGCAGAGCCCTCATCCGAGCCTTCCCCAGACTCCAGGACTGGCCCAGGTTCCTCCCCCCCCAACCCTCCTCATTGTCCGAGACTGCAGCCAGCTCCTCAGGCCATTGGTGGGCCACAACACTTCTAGACCAGAGGCGTCAAACACGAGATCTGCAGACGAGATCCGGCTTGCACGGGGCCGCCCTGGAAACAGCGGCCTGCAGTGCCACTGCAAACGAAAACAGAGCTCAGGAGGGCTGCATGCGACTCTCCCAAACTCTGTTTTTGCTGGCAGAGGGTTGCAGGAAGCTGTCACAGCCGAAAACGAAACTCGGGAGCCCGTTTTCACTGGCAAAGCGCTTGGGCTGCCACAGGAGCCCTGACATGAGAGATGTCAAGCTGGCCACGCCCCACCCCCAAAGAGATCAAATACAGTCCTCAATGCCGTCCCTGATGCAGTCCTCAATGAAATCGAGTTTGACACCCCTGCTCTAGACCAGGGGTCTCCAATCTTTGCAACTTTAAGTCTGAAGGACTTCAGCTCCCAGACTTCTCCAGCCAGCTTTTTAAAGCAGGGGTCTCCAACCTTTGCAACTTTAAGTCTGAAGGACTTCAGCTCCCAGACCTCTCCAGCCAGCTTTTTAAAGCAGGGGTCTCCAACTTTTGCAACTTTAAGTCTGAAGGACTTCAGCTCCCAGACCTCTCCAGCCAGCTTTTTAAAGCAGGGGTCTCCAACTTTTGCAACTTTAAGTCTGAAGGACTTCAGCTCCCAGACTTCTCCAGCTAGCTTTGCTGCCCTTTGCTGGCTGGAGAAGTCTGGGGCTGAAGTCCTTCAGACTTAAAGTTGCAAAGGTTGGAGACCCCTGGTCTAGACCCTTTCTAATTTTTGTTGCTCTCTTCTGCATTCTTTCTAGCATCTCAACAACAACTCTCGGGATGGCGATGACCAGAGCTGGATGCAGTCCAGCGCGGTCTCACCACTGCAGTGTAAAGCGATAGGACGAATGCTTCGCGGGAAGCCTGAGACTATCCTTCTGGGGATGCAACCTAGGGCTGCGTTCCCTTTATTTTGGGCAGTGGCTGTTGAAATGTCCCCCATCCCCCCCACCCCACTCCCCGTTTTCATCAGTGCTCTTCTGCCCTCCTAAATTAACCCGTCAATTTTGTCACTCGGGTTTATCTCTCTGCCCTCGAGCCTCCAAGATTTCAGGCACGAGTCTAACGAGCCACCGGAGGGCTGAATGGTGGAGGATTCAAGCCAGAGCCTGCCTGGCACGCTTTGTGGCACTTTGGCTTTTGGCCCTGGCCATTCCACAGACCGGTAGTGTCTCCCTCCGGTCCTTTGGGCTTTGTGATTTTCCAAGCTTAAGCCACCAACCTTGGGCAGACCTGAACTGGAAAGTGGATGCACCCGTTCCAGTAAGGGAGCATGGGTAGGCGTATGGACTGGGAAGGAAGGCCTACCCTAGTAATCAAAAGCCTTTTCAAATCACAAGAAGGGTTTGAGGATAAGGAGAGGAGGGGGGGAAGGGAGAGAAAGAGAAGGAGAGATGGCAGGAAGGGGAAGAAGAAGAAGAGCAGGAGTAGGGGAGAGGTAAGGGAAGAAGGAAGGGGAAGGAGAGGAGAGAGGGTAGGAAGGGGAAGAGGAAGAGTAGTAGAGAGGTAAGGGAAGAAGGAAGGGGAAGGAGAGGAAGAGAAGGAGAGAGGGTAGGAAGGGGAAGAGTAGGAGTAGGAGTAGGGGAGAGGTAAGGGAAGAAGGAAAGGGAAGAAAAGGAATGTGGAAAGGAGAGGAAGAGAAAGGGCAGGAAGGGGAAGAGGAAGAGTAGAAGAGAGGTAAGGGAAGAAGGAAGGGGAAGGAGAGGAAGAGAAAGAGAGGGCAGGAAGCGGAAGAAAATGAAGAGCAGGAGTAGGGGAGAGGGAAGGGAAGAAGGAAGGAGAAGGAGAGGAGGAAGGAAGGAAGCAGAGAAGGAAGGGAAGGAGAAAAGAAAGGGGAAATAAGGTGGTGCTACAACAGGCAGAAGGGATGGTAAATAAAGAAACCCAAACTGCATATTATCACCTTTTAAAAGGAAGAACACCTGTATAAGAATGACAAATGTAAAGAAGAAGAACTATGTGAATGTATACCTATAATTGTATGCAAGAGAATAAAAAACAAATAAAGCTTTTCAAATAAAAAAACAGAGAGACAGAAGGATTTGAGGAATGCAATCAAATGCTGGTCCCTCCGAGGTCTATGAAGGTACCTATTAATTCACCCTCCCGTAATCAGTTTATTATCCCTTACAACAGCAAATAGCTTAAAAAAAAAAAAAAGTGGAGCAGAGCGACCCAAATTGGCACAGTAATTATTTCAGACGATCAATAATCACGGTCACCGAATAAATTAAAACGCCGCGCGACGATCATGTCCCTTGTAAAAACCGAAACCGTTCTCGCTGAAAGGCGTTCGCATCCCGTGCGTTGGGGCAACGTAGCCCAATGCCCTCCGAATATTGGACATTCATCCCTAGAATTCCCGGCCAAAAATGCTTTTAAGGCCATGCCATCTGGGAGAGGGAGGCGAAGGGAAGTGCAACTGAAGGCAATGGAGGAAGGCTGGGAGGCCGTACAATTAACCCTGGAGAGGAGCAATTGCCGATTGATGGAGCGGTGGTGTGGCAGCCTCCCCAGAAACACTTAACGCCGACTCTAAAATCGACTCGGTCATTGCGGGAACGGAAGGAGCCAAGCTGAATTAAGCCAGTGGCTTCATGAGATTAGCACCTTGTTGTTACGCAGGGTCCCAAACGGAGGCTTGCAAATAAGATACGGAGGGCCGACCCTTTTCTTCCGCGGCTCTTTTAACAACTGATCTTTAAAATATGTTGCGGAGGGGTCCTTGGGGCTCTCGGAGCTTGGTGGTTTTCTTGCAGACGTTTCATGACCCAACTAGGGGACATCATCAGTGCTAGGAGAGATGGGTGCTTACAGAGGGGAGGGGGAGAAGGAGGAAGAAGAAGACTGTGTAGGGTCCTTGGTGCTCTCTGAGCTTGGTTGATTTCTTGCAGACGTTTCATGACCCAACTAGGTAACATCATCAGTGCAAGAAGGAAATGGGGACAGGGGAGTTGAGGAGGATGGGGGAGGAAGAGGAGGGGAGGGAAGAGGAGGATGACTATGTTGTCCTTGGTGCTCTGGGGTTTTTTTGCATATATTTTATTACCCAAACTCTGTGTGTGTGTGTGTGTGTGTGTGTGACCCCCTACACTTCTAAATGGTCTTGCATAGATCGCATTTCAATACACATTTATATGATAAGGGAGGAGAGCTTGTGGCTTAGTGGCTAATACAACTGCCTAACATGTAAAAACACCCCAGGTTCAAATCCCAGTAAGGTTGTGGCTAGCTGATGAGAGCTACATAGCTTGCAATAGATCTATACTAGTTTCCCTTCATTTATTTATCAGAACAAATGCTACACACACACACACACACACACACACACACACCTACATACATACATATACACATACGTGTGCATGCACACGCACACACATAATTTTCTATTGAAATGTGGTCTATGCAAGACCATTTACAAGTGCAGGGTCAGAAAATCAAGATATTGACCACCAAGACTCAATTGAGCCCTAATTCTTTATGTACAGGCTACCATACATAAAGTCTGACTCTTAATTTCAGAGTTCCAACCCAATTTAGCTGTTAAGGGATCAGTCAAGGCTTGCTAGATGCTCCTAGCATGCTAAGCATTTAATTTAAAGCTTAATCTGAACGGGGGTTTAAGTATTTTGCTTCACTCCGGTAACTCCTAGTTGGTAAACTATCAATTCAGCTGGTCAGTTGATGCAGGCAATAAGTAATCAAGGATGGGCTCAGCTAACAAGCTCGGAAAGACACTGAGTTACAAATATTCTCTTTTAAAATACGCTGTTCTGGAAGAGATTCAGACAAGAATTGGGAAAGAAGGAAGAAATTTGCAAAAGACGAGTTTGTCAAAAAGTGTGGCTGGTTCTTGTAACATACTTACAAGTAGGTTAAAGATGCAACACTTCCTACGCAAATATCACAAAGTAACCATTACCGAATAAATATATAAACATGCTAAGTATTGGCCTTGGTTGGTTCTTCTTTCTGGCTTTAATGCACATTGTACCAACCAAGCCCATTTAAGTTACTCTGTGGCTGAATATCTTTTTGGGATCCTGAAAATGGGTCAATCTGGGATCCCTTTGGGAGGAAGAGCAGAGTATAAATAAAATTAATAACAATCCCTAAATTAAGCACATCGTGATCTCACGGCGGGTAAGTAGGTTAATTGTAGAAAATCCCACGTTGCTTTTGCGAGAGAGAGAGTCCAATTTTGCATGGTGTGCAGTCTATTGTGCATTCAGGTTTTTATTCCTATTTAGTTCCGATTTGGGAAGGGGGGTGTTTAAGAAAGTATACATATCGTTTAAATCAACATTATACTGAATCGTTTTTTTAAAATTCTCGTCACTGTGGTTATTTTTAAGAGTCGCTTTCTTTTCCGAATGGTTATCCTTAGCGCAGTCCAAAGTTATATTCTATTCTTTATTCAAGGAATATCACAGCTGTAAGTAACCAACGGTTGAAAACAGAAATCCAGCAATACAACACTGCTGTTTTTCATTTAAATATTTATCGCACACGGAGTTTAATCACAAAAAGTGATCATTGCTCAGAGTTTGTTCATCTCTAAACGTTTTAAAAATACAAGAATCTCATTTTTTAAAAACACTTTTAATTCTATTGCAGGAAGGTCAATAACAAAACACTCACCGGCACCAGGTAGATGCAGAGTCCAAAAATTAAGTGCTATTTTTTTTTAAAAAGTTCTTATAAATGTGCTTATTTTTCCCTAGGTTCTGCAAGATTTTAGGCGGAGCGCTAATAAATACAATGATATTTCTGATATAATAAGAAAGTTGAAAAGTGGATGGAAACTCACACTAGATCTTGATGACCATTTGTATTTATTTTGTTCTTATGCCACTGAAGGGGACATAAGTTCATGGAGAACAAGGGTATCCATGGCTATCATTATGGATGCCTAAGGACACCCTCCGGGATGGAGAGATAGGCAGGATATCTCTCAATGCCATTTGCAGGGAATCATAAGCAGGTGAAGACATCTGCTTGGGAAGACCCTGAAGCAAATGGGGAGCCACTGTGTGAGACAGAAGGCTGGACTGTATGGGCTGTGGCCTGTTCCAGCAAGGCTCTTCTTATGTTCTTAAGTAATTGAAAATGATGGTATCAATCCCTTACACAGCAGGACATTAAGTTAAAATGCTTTCCTGGAAATAAAAAAGGAAATGTCATCCATTTCAGGGCTATGAGTCAAAAGAAGGAAAAAGCACAATCTGTTGAGGACTGAATTCGGTGTTAAGTGAAAAAGATTGGAAGAGAAAGTAGAGAATGTAATGAAATAACCCACATAAGTGAGGCTGGTGAAATGTACGAATTGCCTTCATACTATATAACATTCTTTCTTAGTTAGGGGTTGGTGATGCTCATTTAATTTGGCAGCTAAACAAGAGGGAACAGAAAGGATACCTTTAGGTCCCGTTGAAAATAAATCCACCAACAGATTATTAACTTCCTTTCAAAGTGAGAGACCTATTTGCAAACTCTTAAAATGCAAAGGAAAGCTGGGCTGGATGAGGATAAACCTTGGAATACTGTAAAAGAAACCCCGTAACTTTGAAACTCTTGGCAAAATTGCAAAAAAAAACCAAACACCCAACTTTTAGTTTTTTATAAGAGGGCTGTGAAAATATCTACAGACCCCTCGCATCCTGGACATAAATTGTTTCAACTCCTACCCTCAAAACGACGTTATACGGCACTGCACACCAGAACAACTAGACACAAGGGCAGTTTTCTCCCAAAATGCCATCACTCTGCTTAACAACTAATTCTCACAGTACTGTCAAATTATTTACTAAGACTGTATTACTATTATTTTTCTCTCCCTTCCTAGTACCTATCTCTTTCCTAATAGTACCTGTCTCTTTCCTAATAGTACCTGTCTCTTTCCACTTATGACTATAATCATGTTGCTTGCATCTTTAAATTTTATATTGTTTTGTTTCCCAGTATGATTTGATTGCTTATTAGTAACCTATGACTATCACTAAGTGTTGTATCTTATGAACGTATTGATGAATGTATTCTATTTTATTTTTCTTTAGGTACACTGAGAGCATCTGCACCAAAGACAAATTCCTTGTGTGTCCAATCACATTTGGCCAATAAAGAATTCAATTCAATTCAATTCAATTCTATTCTATTCTATTCTGAGATCTTCACTTGCAAGTCATTCTGAAAATCCAGCATAAAGGCAACTAATCATTAGCCAGGGAAATACACAATATATAATTGCAATTCGAATAGGTTTAGGGCGGCCACTTTAACAAAAACGGAAAATGCTTTATCATCTCCACATCCTCATCGGAAGGCAGGGGCTACGGTTTGCATTTTATAGACAAGGAAACTGGCCAAGTGGCCAAGACAGATGCTATTCTCCTAATCCAATTACATTTAGAAGAATCCACATTGCCTTCCACCTCCTCCATTCACAACCTAAATTAAGGTTGAAATCAGAGTTCAACTTGTAACTAAGAATGAACAAGGCTTTCCGTGAGCTATTCTTTAGTGTTGACAAAACACTGCATGATGATGAAGATCTGTGGAGTGTAGAGGTTCATTTATATATGATATTTTCGGGTAGAAAAACTACAGAAAGGGGACCGGGCTGCCTTGATGCCTAAGAGGTTACACCAAGTTTGATTTAAAACTTCAAATATGTGATTTAAGCCGCTTCATACGAATCCACAGCAAAAGGATAAGCATAAACTGACAAGTCTAATGGAGTTGTTCCTTTGTAATGAAAGATTGAGGGGAATAGTGAAAGAGATATGAAAGAAATTTTGGAGGGCCAGAATTCAGAGTGGACTTTTGGTTTTTAAAAAAATGGAGATATATATATATATTAAAAAAAGCAAAGTAATGAAAAAACGAGAATAAAAGACAGCAGACTGTAGGAAGAGAAAATGAGTCATCTATAAAAAAAAGTATTAGAAGGAAGATTAATCTTCCAAAGTAATGAATGGAAAGTGAATGTAGAAGTCCTTGGTTGAAAGTGAGGGGTAAAAATTAAACCTTATAGAATGCAACAAAAGTGTGCAGTCACTACCAGATATGTAGATCTTTATGTCCCTGCATTAATGCTGATGTGGCACACTCTTGATTGATAAAAAGCAAAATTCCTCCATTAAATAGATGCGCTTAAGGTTTCTGTCTGCAAGGGGATGTTTTATTTATAATATCCAACTGTTTTTGCCAGGCTATTTTTTTAAAATAAAGATTAGGAGTAGCTTGGCATGCAGACTTAAATTTACACGGTAAAAAATCCGTACTTTTAACAACTCAGTTTGCTCCTGATAGATAGGAACATCGTCGTAAGAAATATGAAAAAGGAGGCTTGGTGAATTCACGACGTGACAGAGGCTGTGGATGGGGGAAATTCGTCTTTGAGAATTATTGCTGCAAAAAACCGAAGAGAAGATACAGGCTCGTACCCATCAAAAGACGATTGCAAAGAATGTCATCAAACATCCAAGAAGAAAGAAACAGAAACTGCAGGGCTGTTTAGACGGAAATTAAAAAAAAAATATTTCAACCGTGGGCGGAGATGCTAAATAAGAAGCCTCCAAGTACAGTGAATGGAACTAAAAATAAACGATTTGAAAGGAAGCAAGGGAATGCTTTTAGAAGTATTTGCTGGGTGTATACCGGAACACAGCTAGTCCTCAGTTTGTGACCACCATTGAGCCCAAAATGCACATTGCTAAGTTGAAACATTTCTTAAGCGAATTGTCCCATTTTACAAACTTTCTGGCCACGGTTGCTAAGTGAACGACTGTACTGGTTAAGTTAGTAACACAGTTGTTAAGGGAACAGCTTAACAATGAACAGCTGTCTTATCAACTGCGGGGATAACATTTGTTAAAGTTAAAGGTAAAGATTCCCCTCGCATATATGTGCTAGTCGTTCCCGATTCTAGGGGGCGCTGCTCATCCCCGTTTCAAGGCCGAAGAGCCAGCACTGTCCGAAGATGTCTCCGTGGTCATGTGGCCAGCATGACTAAATGCTCAAAGGCACACTGTTACTTTCCCACCAAAGGTGGTTCCTATTTTTCTACTTGCATTTTTTAACGTGCTTTCGAACTGCTAGGTTGGCAGAAGCTGGGACAAGTCACGGGAGCTCCCTCCGTTACGCAGGCGCTAGGGATTCGAACCGTCGAACTGCCGACCTTTCTGATCGACAAGCTCAGGGTCTTAGCCACTGCGTCCATAAAATGGAACATCAAATTCATAAAATGGCCATAAAAGGGCATAAAAACTTGCTTAGCAACAGAAATTTTGGGCTCGGTTAAGTGTTCACTTAACAACGCTGGTGAGAGAAGTTGTAATCAGAGGGAAGACTCACTTAATAACCGTCTTGCTCAGCAACAGAAATGTTGGCCTGAGTTGGGTTTCTAAAGTGGAGGGTTGCCTGCGTTTCACCTTTTCTTAATTCTGCCCATCAGAGGAAAATATATGTACAGTGCATATAGCTGGAGAGCGCCAGGTTGGGGAAGTCGACCCCAGGCTGAATATGATGCTTCAATCTCCCACTTGATATTCTATTTCCACAGGACAAACCTGAGTAAAGTACATTAAAGAGCCCTCTTTCGCTATATCGGCAGAGCAATAAATATTAAAACAAAAGAAACTGCAGGCTTCATCTACTTTTAAAATTAAACCTACATTAGTACTGCGGGATAGATAGCCAATGTACAATATCAACTATAAAATTGCAACTTAGACTGGCCCGGAGCCAAGCCCTTAATGGATGCTCAAGGCACCAACCAAGGAAATAGTTTGGTATTAATGCCTATGAGTAAAGCAACAATCAATGCTTTCGTATTACTGTAAGACATGATTCACCCGTTGAAGCTGGCTCTCCATTAAAAACCCCACCTCCGTTTCAAACAAAGCCAAGAGAAATACTACGGAAAGCTGAAAAATTCAACTTATTTTTCACAGCCATCCAGATAGATTTATTTCCCTAGTCCGCAAAATGCTTTAATTGCTGCAAAAGACTTGTTTTTTTTAAATCAAGGGCCCTCTGGATGCTACGAGCAACACCACGGTTATTTTTTTTTTAAAAAGGGAAAATAATATGGCAGCTCAGCAAGTAGACAAAAATGACAAACGGTTAAATATGTAATTCAAGAAGCGCCTTTAAAACACACACAAACACACGCACAACTCTGGTAAAACACGTTGTTTCTGTGCTGTTTCCAAATCTTAGGGGTGTGAAAATGATTTATTTTTTAAAAAAATAAGATGCACAATTCAAGAGAAGGACCCAGCTCTGTTTACCTTCGGATCTTCTATATAGGCACTTTATACAAGATCAGACACAGCTTGGGTGATCCCACGCCCTTTTTTTTGCAACTATTACCATCTGGCAGACGGTACAGGATAATTTAAACCAGGGCAAATAGACTGAAAAACAGCTTCTATCCCAGGGCAGTCACTATATTGAATGGTACGGTATAGTGAAATATTAATGCAATATCAAGGGTTTTTCAATTTCAATTATATAGCATTTGAAGGATGTTGTTTGTGTTTTTTATAGTTATAATGTACACTGACGATGGCATTTATCTATTTAAACCGTTAGATGGAGAAATGAACTGTTATCTATGTTAAAAGATAACACACAATCTTAACAATAACTATGAGAATGTATATATGTGAATGTATATGTTAAAATTAAATATGTATATTGAAAACGGAATTATAAACACCATCAACATAAAATGGAGCTTGCTCAGAGGCTGAAATACACCAAGTAAATGAGAGGAAGAGTGTGAAGTAGAGGAGGAGGGTAAGGGAAGAAGAGAGGGATAGGAGAGAGGGGGGAAGAGGAGGAGAGAAAGGAGGAGTGGAAAGGGGAGAGAGGAGAAGGAGAGAGGAAAGGGAAGTAGAGAAGGACGACAGAGGGAAGAAAGGAGGTAGGGAAGAGGAGGAGAGAAAGGAGGAGTGGGAAGGGGAGAGAGGAGAAGAAGAGAGGAAGGGGAAGTAGAGAAGGACGACACAGGGAAGAAAGGAGGTAGGGAAGAGGAGGAGAGAAAGGAGTAGAGGAAAGGGGAGAGAGGAGAAGGAGAGAGGAAGGGGAAGTAGAGAAGAAAAGGACGACACAGGGAAGAAAGGAGGTAGGGAAGAGGAGGAGAGAAAGGAGTAGAGGAAAGGGGAGAGAGGAGAAGGAGAGAGGAAGGGGAAGTAGAGAAGAAAAGGACGACAGAGGGAAGAAAGGAGGTAGGGAAGAGGAGGAGAGAAAGGAGTAGAGGAAAGGGGAGAGAGGAGAAGGAGAGAGGAAGGGAAAGTAGGGAAGAGAAGGACGACAGAGGGAAGAAAGGAGGTAGGGAGGAGGAGGAGAGAGGGAGAAGAAAGTGATAGACAAGGTATAAATACGGTGTATGGAGAGCAGAAGAGCCAATCATTGTTTTTGGGAGTTGATGGTAAGACGAATTGACGTAAACATTTAACGATATCATACGATGTTGGTTATGTAATAGCACACATGTGGTTATTTGTTATGAAAATGGAAAAAGTTGGGGACTATCAGCACTTCACTTGGGACTGGCCAGTGAAACGGTTGTCTAGCGCTGGACAGAAAAGTGAAGAAGGAATTTCCGTAAAGAATTACACATCAATTCAATGAGAAAGGCCGTCGTTACAATAAGGAACTCGCCTTTCTTTCTTTCTTTCTTTCTTTCTTTCTTTCTTTCTTTCTTTCTTTCCTTCCTTCCTTCCTTCCTTCCTTCCTTCTCTCTCTCTCTCTCTCTTTCTTTCCCCCCCCCCAAAGCAGGCATTGACAAAAGTGCTCAGTTGCAAAACCGACAACAGGATATCACATGGTCTTCATGGCTCCCAGAGGAACCTTCTCAAGGCAGGAGAAACGATCGCTCCATCCCATAGAAGCACTCAAGGTTTTGTGTGTGTGTGTGTGTGAGCAACCGAACAAATGAACTCCACCAAGTACTGACAACGTGGGTTAAAAGGAGGCCGAGGGGGTGGCCGAAGGCGATGGGGCTTTTGATGTGCCTGCCGGCCAGCCGGAAGTTGTGCACGACACTCGTGTGAACAAATGTAATACTGTAAAACTAGAAAGAGTGCAGAGAAGAGCAACCAGGGTGATTAGGGGACTGGAGGCTAAAACATATGAAGAATAGTTGCAGGAACTGGGTATGGCTAGAATTCAGGGATGTTAACCTCAATTTCATTGAGGGCCGCATTAGGGCTGTGGTTGACCTCGGGGGACCCGGGTGGGCATGGCTGGACAGGTGGGCGTGGCCAGCTTCATACCACTTCCCAAACTGCTGGCATGTTTCCTCTTACCAGATCGCCTTCTGCCACCGAGAGCCTCCCACCGGCCAGTATGCTCCCATAGAGAGGGTCTCCTCATGGTGCCGTCGGCTAGACAATGTCGACTGGCGACACCCAGGGGGAGACCCTTCTCCCTGTCCTCTGGAACGAGTTGCCCCCGGAATTAAGAACTATCCCTGACTTAACACACCTTCCACTGTGCTCTCAAAACCTTTTTTTTCCAACAAGCCAGGCTGGCATAAAAATGAATCTTTAAATTACAAATTTTTATCAATTTTAATCAAGGTGGTTGGGTTTTTTTCATTTTTAGGCCAAATTGTTTAATATCTCTTTTAAAAACTTTTTTTTAACTTTTATATATTTGTTTTACTCTGGCTGTACACCGCCCTGAGTCCTTCTGGAGTAGGGCGGTATAAAAAAAACCAATACAACCTAAAACCTAAAAACCTAAACCTCTTTGCATTGGGTAGAATGTAGCAGGTTCTAACAGGTTCTGGAGAACCAGTAGCAGAAATCTTGAGTAGTTCGAAGAACCGCAAATGCCACCTCTGGCTGGCCCCAGAGTAGGGAGGGATTGGAGATTTTGCAGTATCCTTCCCCTGGAGCGGGGAAGGGAATGGAGATTTTGCAATAGCCTTCCCCCTGCCACGCCCACCAAGCCACTCCCACAGAACCCGTAGCAAAATAGTTTGAATTTCACCACTGGTAGACCTGGGGCCGAAGCTGCACTGGGTAGGCCATGTTGAAGCAATGAGGACTGGCCCCTTACATTTTCCAGGATGGCCCCGTGGGCCAGATGCAACCACATTAAGGCCCGGATCCAGCCCACGGGTGTTGTGTTTGACACCCCTGTTCTAGATCCACCAAGGTGTAGTTCTCCCTTTGTCTAAAACAGAGGGCTAGCTATTTTGAGTAAAGGTGTATTTCCATTCATTATAGTAGCACGTCAGAGCACCTTGGTTATCAGACAGTTTTTAAGGCCTTTTCTCGGGCCATTTTCAGGCTGGTTTTGGGCCAAAAACAGCCTGAAGCAGCCCCAAAATAGCCAAAAATGTTCCAAAAAGAGGTATGCATGCACCAGCCAGCTGGTCGTCAGGTTTCGGGCGTGCTGGCACATGCAAATGCCCCCGCGTTGTGGTTTGTGCACCACTGATATAGCTGGTGTTGAGTTTCTGAAACAATATATAGTACCCTCTTCGTTTTTAAATTATCCATCTGTGTCACTCAGTAGGCAAGGAGGTCTAGTTTAGAAGTCATATTAAATTGTATGAACATGACTCAGGTTTCTTGGCTCCTCTGTATTCTCCCAGAAGAAAAACAAGGAGACTAAAAGCTTTCATTTCCAGTAATTACATTTTAATATATAAACCCAAATTATAGCTCATACCTCTGACGTAGACATCGCATCTGATGCAATCCAGCGTTAAATGCAAGCGGGCTGCTTTTTTTTGCAGAACAAATCTGGGGAAAGTTTTCCCTGTTACTAATGTTCTCTTATTAATAATCGCATAGAAAACTATTTTAACTTCCTCTAATAGGTCTAATAAATTTCAGTCTTATATTCTTCTACAATGTATGCAGGTAATCCTTGACTTACGGCCACCATCTATTATCTACCTACCTACCTACCTATCTACCTACCTATCTACCTACCTACTTATATCTCTTCATCTTTCTTCTTCTACAATGTATGCAGGTAATCCTAGATTTATGGCCACCATCTATTATCTATCTATCTATCTATCTATCTATCTATCTATCTATCTATCTATCTATCTATCTACTTATCTATCCATCTATCTCTAATCTATCTATGTACCTACCTACCTATCTATATCTCTCCATCTATATTCTTCTACAATGTATGCAGGTAATCCTTGTCTTATGGCCACCATCTATAAACAATCAATCTATCTACCTATCTATCCATCCATCCATCCATCTCTAATCTACCTATCTACCTATCTACCTACCTACCTATATCTCTCCATCTATATCTCTCTATCTGTGTGTATATGTATATGTACATACATGCATACATACAATCTACCTATCTATCATCTATCTCTCAATCTATATCTATATCTTTCTATTTCTATCTATCTCTGTGTATGTGTACGTATATGTACAAACATACATACATACATACATACATACATACATACATACATACATACATACATACATATAATCTCTATCTATCTACCTACCTACCTACCTACTTACCTACCTACCTACTATCCTATCTCTATCTATATATTTATCTATCTATATCTATATCAAATAAATTATGCATTAATTTGATAGGGACAAGGACACGACAGGACAGAATAGGGAATAGAATAGAATAGAGTAGAGTAGAGTAGAGTAGAGTAGAGTAGAGTAGAGTAGAGTAGAGTAGAGTAGAGTAGAGTAGAGTAGAGAGGAATAGGAATAGGAATAGGACAGGACAAAACAAAACAGAACAGAATTCTTTATTGACCAAGTGTGATTGGACACTCAAGGAATTTATGAATCAGAAGAACATGCAGTGCTTCCATCGTAGGACTTACGAAGGAGAAATATACTAAAATATCAAGGTCATTTTCATGCATAACAGTCTTGGAGCAAAAGTATCATCAAAAACTACTGAAGATGAGACATAAAATGGCTTCAACCGCTACAAATATTCAGAAGCAGAGAACTCCTCTTTAACCATCTCTGGCTGGACAACAAACCGAAGCTCTTTTTATAAAACGGGTAAAGTTTCAAGGTGAAGAAACGCGAGACGTCTCACTCTGAAAACGGGCTCTCTTCTCAGCCAAGAACATGGCATAAAATGCTAATGAAGTACATCAGTGTGCAAAAGTCTGCTTTTTTGGACAAATGCTGAGTCTTACCCCTATCTTGCATTTCAAAGAGCTGACAGACCGGCTCGGCTTTTCAGAAGCCGAACCCTGGTGGAGAAAACAAAATAAAAAATAAAAATAAATTTAAAAACCACCATTCTGGCCAGACCGACAATTGGAAAGGAGGATGCAATTATTAATTATCCGTTTAATCTTCTTGGCACCCGCAACAAAAATTACAGTGAAAAACCATAAAGTAAAGAAGTACTTAAGGTCAGTGGTGAAATTCATTTTTTTTTACTACCGGTTTTGTGGGTGTGGCTTGGTGGGCGTGGCTTGGTGGGCGTGACAGGAGAAGGATTCTGCAAAATCCCCATCCCCACCCCACTCTGGGGCCAGCCAGAGGTGGCGTTTGCCGGTTCTCCAAACTACTCAAAATTTCCGCAACCGGTTCTCCAGAACCTGTCAGAACCTGCTGAATTTCACCCCTGCTTAAGGTCATAAAATGGGGCAAATTTCACTTAACAAATGTCTTGCTTAGCAAGATTGTGGTCATAAGATGTGGAATATCAGTACAATAATTCTTATATCCTCCTGTAGTTGTGAGGCTGTGTCTTATTTTATTTTATTTATTTATTTAATTTGTAGACCGCCCCCTCTCCCCGAAGGGACTCGGGGCGGTACACAGGACTTTAAAAACGCATTTAAAAAGTACAAACAATACAATATTTAAATAGAATTAAATAATTTACCTGCGCTAGAATGTAAAATCTAAACACCTTAAAAACCCTTAACCCTAATTCCCGGCAAACCCTATTAAAACATTTTAGATTAATATTACAGTTTAGGATGGATAGATTAGGCCAGGTGAAAAAAGTACGTTTTTAGCTTTTGGCGGGAGGAGAGGAGGTCCGTAGTTGTTCTAAGATCGAGGGGTAGGTCGTTCCAGAGGGTCGGGCCCACCACAGAGAAGGCCCTTCCCCTGGGCGTCGCCCGCTGGCACTGCCTAGTGGACGGCACCCGGAGAAGTCCCTCTCTGTGGGAGCGAATCGGCCGGAGGGATGTATGAGGCAGAATGCGATCCCGCAAGTAACTAGATCTCAAGTGGCTTTTGCCATCTACCCCTGTGGTCCCAATGAAGGAACAATCCAGATGTCTGAAATTTAAAAGGAAAGCAGGAACGCAGCTCACTCTTAAAATTTTCAATCCATAAATCACTGCCGGGGGGAGGGCATGGGGGGGGCACATTTCTATATCCGAGTCTTGTGGCACCATCTCTTTGCAAATTGCCACCCTAAATTCCCGATTCCTTAAAAAGTAGAAGATGCAACCAATTTTCTGGCATCAGAGATTGTTGCAAAGAAACTATATTCCCGTTCCTGGGGAAATTTTATGTTCAATGGAAGCCAAGTACTATAGAAGAAAATATGTACATCTCCACTTAGAGCACTTTACAGATATGGTTGAGGAGGAGGAGGAGGAGGAGGAGGAGGAGGAGGAGGAGGAGGAGGAGGAGGAGGAGGAGGAAGGAGAAAGAGAAGGAGAAGGAGAAGGAGAAGGAGAAGAAGAAGAAGAAGAAGAAGAAGAAGATTATTGTATTCTATTCTTCATTCCAATATTCCAGCGTTTTTCAACCACTGTGCCGTGGCACACTAGTGTGCCGTGAGATATTGTCTGGTGTGCCGTGGGAAAAATTCCAATTTCATCCGTAACATGCGGCTTCGGCTCACAAATAGACCAATCATTAGATTCTTTATTATTTCATAATAAAGTAATTATAAAATAATTTCTTTGTGTTTATTTGATTCCTATTCAAGAGAATTACTTTATATATAGTCAATATAGGCACAGAGTTAAATTTTTTTAACATTTTCTAATGGTGGTGGTGTGCCTCGTGATTTTTTTCATGAAAAAAGTGTGCCTTTGCACAAAAAAGATTGAAAAACACTGCAATATTCTATTCTATTCTATTTTTTTTTATTGCAAAAGTTTTATTGGTTTTTACAAATTATTCTATTCTATTTTTAATTCTACTCTATTCTTATTCTATTCTTATTCCTATTCGATTCTATTTTATACTTAGCCTACTCTATTCTTATTCTACTCTATTCTATTTTTATTCTATTCTATTTTATTCGCAATAATTTAACGACAAATGTCAAAGTAGAAAAGATTGCTGATTGGCTGCACCATTTAGGCAGCTCCAGAAAATATCTCCGTTCTTGTTATTATAAAGATGCATTCACATTTACGGGATGCCTCACCGTGAATTCTAAGGAAGATTAAGTGGGAATGATTTCCAGTACAGATTAATACCCACAAAATTCAGCAGCAATAACAGTGCATAATCTAATTAACATTGCAAGAGAAAATGTTAAGCATGTGAAAGCTAAGTTTTCGTTGTTCCATTATTTGGGATGCATTTCCACATCCAAATTCTGTAGTACAAATAATATATTTTAGAAACACTCTTTGGGGGGGGGGGGGGACCAAGATGCAAGGTTACACCTCTTGGAAGCTACAAACAGATAGTCAACTTCTGTGGAGTTTCTCAGTCCTCCAGGTTGTCTCAAAACTGTTTTTTTCAAAAGGCAACAGGATTGTGGGGTGTTTTTTCCCCTTGAGGAAGAAGACATTTCGCTTCTCCATCAGTTTGTGAAGCTTCTTGGATGAGAAGAGAAACATCTTTTTTTTTTCTTCTTCTTCCTCAAGGAAAAAAACAGACCAGTTGCCTTTTGAAAAAGCAGCATTGAGAGAGACTCCACTTCAACTGGAGGGGCTTAAAGGCTAGTCTGAAGAAGTCCACTTTAGGTGTTTAAGCGTTCAGAAGTGCCTTAATTCTCAAAGACATCCTCCAGACTTTATCAAACTTTGACATGTTCTATCCACTGGAGAGCGTCGTGCTTAGCATTTGCCCTGCTAAGTTGCAAGCTCTTCCTTCGCACTACGCTCACCTAATTCTTGCAGAAAAGCACAATATGATGAGGATTTTCAATTTTTAGCCATTTTTTCATAGAGTCAGAGAGTTATTAGGTCTGAGAAGAATGAGGTACCCAAATTACTCTGCTTAAGGGAGCGTTAGAACCTAGTCTCTAAGGGTAGGCCATCAAAGGCGATGCTTGCTAAGTGCCTTCTAGAGCAGCGGTCAACAACTGGTGGTCCGTGGACTACTGGTGGCCCGCGAGAAATTTTTGCTGATCCGCAGAAAAATTATTTGCATGTTTTATATTGCACTAAATTCAGGGGTCCTCAAACTACCGCCCCTGGGATGGATACGTGCAATGAACGCTTGTGTCGCTGCAGAGAGTCTCCCCCTTTGGGGTCTTTTTGGGTGGGTTGGAGGGGGCCAGAAATTCCAACTTGGGGTCTGCTTTGGCCTCCTGCTGGGGGGCTTTGGGCAAAGGCTGGAGGGAAACGCCACTGGTGGCAAAGAGCCAGAGGGCCACATACCAGTGACTGCTTCATGAATGAATGAATGAATGAATTTAATACTTATAAACCGCTCCCTCTCCCCATGGGGACTCGGGGCGGTGCACAGGTAGAATAAAAACAATAAAAAATATACAAACAGTTCTAAAAGCAAATTAAACTTAACCTGTGCTAAAATTCCCATAAAACTAACTATGCTAAAAGCTACCCAATAAAAACCCCAAGACAGGGAGACTATCCCAGGCCGGCCAGACAGAAAAAGTGAGTTTTTAATTTTAGACGGAAGGAGCGGAGGTCCGTGGTCATCCTAATATCGGGGGGAAGGTCGTTCCAGAGGGCCGGGCCCGCCACAGAGAGAGCCATTCCCCTGGGCGTCGCCCGCTGACAAAGTCTAGTGGACGGCACCCGGAGAAGTCTCTCTCTGTGGGAGCGAATCGGCCGTGAGGATGTATGAGGCAGGATCCGATCCCGCAGATAGCTAGGTCCCGTGCCATGGAGCGCTTTAAAGATGATAATTAACACCTTGAAGCGCACCCGGAAGACGACAGGCAGTCAGGGCAGCTCGCGCAAGAGCGGTGTTACGTGGGTAGACCTTGCGGTCCCCATAATTGCTCGCGCGGCTGCATTCTGGACTAGCTGAAGTCTCCGGGTGCACCTCAAGGGAGGGCCACATTCCAGAGACTGCATCATGGCCTGGAACCTGCTGAGCCTCCAGGCACCTGGCCTTGCACTGCCGTAGGTCTTCCCTCTGCTTGGAAAGCCTATGCTGGTAGTCCTCAGTGAGGTGCTTCCGCTGAGCCTCCTTCTCGGCCAGATCCAACTTGAACTGAGCTGTTCAAGAGTTGCCAACTCTTTCTGGTGGTGGCTGCTTAGGCTTCAGCAACTGCTTCCTGTTCGGGACCTAGGGAGCCCGCGCGGGCAGGCGAGGAGTGGCTGGGAGGGGAGGGGTGAGTAGAGATTGGCGAGGCACCCCTCGATGTGAGTGCCTACCCAGTCACATGACCACCTAGCCACACCCACCCAGTCAGTCATTAGGCAGAACATATTAGTGGTCTGCGGGATTTAAAATTATGAATTTAGTGCTAGTCGTTCCTGACTCTAGGGGGCGGCGCTCATCTCGGTTTCAAAAACGAAGAGCCAGCGCTGTCCAAAGACGTCTCCGTGGTCATTTGGCCGGCATGACTCAATGCCGAAGGCGCATAGAATGCTGTTCCCTTCCTACCAACAGTAGTTCCTATTTTTCTACTGGCATTTTTACATGCTTTCCAGTGGTGGGTTTCTGCAGCCTCGCACCTACTCGCGAGAGCCGGTTGGTGAAATTTAGAGAACCGGTGAGAGGGGGTTCCACCGGCGTATCTGGAAGTAAATCTGGCCCGCCACTGCCAATGACCCAATGGGAAGGAAAGGAAAGGAAAGGGAAGGGAAGGGAGGAAGGAAGGAAGGAAGGAAGGAAGGAAGGAAGGAAGGAAGGAAGGAAGGAAGGAAAGAAAGAAAGAAAGAAAGAAAGAAAGAAAGAAAGAAAGAAAGAAAGAAAGAAAGAAAGAAAGAAAGAAAGAAAGAAAGAAAGAAAGAAAGAAAGAAAGAAAGAAAGAAAGAAAGAAAGAAAGAAAGAAAGAAAGAAAGAATTTATCATCACAATTGAGTCCAAAATTTTGGTTGCTAAGCAAGAGCGTTGTTAAATGAGTTTCACCACATTTTAAAAGGTGGCCACTCCCACCCTGTCACATGACTGCCAAGCCACGCCCACAAAATAGGCCACACCTACAGAGTAGGTTCTAAAAAATTTGAAACCCACCACTGATGCTTTCAAACTGCTAGGTTGGCAGAAGCTGAGACAAGTCACGGGAGCTCACTCTGTTACGCGGCACTAGGGATTCGAACCGCTGAACTGCCAACCTTTTGGATCGACAAGCTCCACATCTTAGCCACTGAGCCACCACATCCCCTGAACAATATAAGCGGCATGCCCATTTAAAAGAGAACCCCAACAGTTATAAACTCCGACGGATACCAAGATTCTGAATAATACCGCTAATAGAGTGGGCTACTCTGCGTTTGCAACATTCAGCAAACAATTAACGATATTTTTGGATGAATGTCAAACCTGAAACTCACAATTCTGAATCCTTTTAATGTGGAGAGCCAGCCACCGAGCCAGCCACCTAGTAATAGCATCCTAGTAATAGGTCTATCAGTGAGGAATGTACTACGAAGTTGCCCCCAGGGCAATCGGCGAGAAGTGAGGGAAGAGTCTTTCAACCTAGCCCGCAGCTAGTTACTATCAAACGTCTTGTACCCATCCAGCAGAGCAAAATGGATCTCGGATACAACAAAAAAATACTTAATGTTCTCTCCCTTGGTTGGTTGCATGAAACCCAAAGCAAGCAAAAACCAATTACTGTGGAAAGGCTTAAGAGATAATATGGAGCCAACAACTGCAGTATTTTTCTTCATTAATCATTACTGCATTCACGCTGGAGATCCAGAAGCATCAGGAGGAAGGAGGAGGAGGAGGAAGCAAATATGGTTTGCTTAAAATCTCAAATGTGGAAAGAAAAAAAATCTTGCTTTCTTCCCATTGTTTTTTTGTTTGTTTGTTTAGGAAGCCTTTAAAACAGAATTCAATGTACTCAAGGACTGGAATATCTCAATGGGGGGGAAAAAACCATTGGTTTTATTTGCATTATCATGCGTTCTCTACATCAGGGGTCTCCAACCTTTGCAACTTTAAGTCTGAAGGACTTCAGACTTAAAGTTGCAAAGGTTGGAGACCCCTGCTCTACATTGTGAAAGTACAATACAATACAATAGCAGAGTTGGAAGGGACCTTGGAGGTCTTCTAATCCAACCCCCTGCGTGGGCAGGAACCTTATACCATTTTAGACAAATGGATATCTAACATCTTTTTAAAGACTTCCAGGGTTGGGGCATTCACAACTGCTGGAGGCAACTTCTGTTCCAGAGGTTAATTGTTCTAACTGTCAGGAAATTCCTCCTTAGTTCTAAGTTGCTTCTCTCCTTGATTAGTTTCCACCCATTGCTTCTTGTCCTGCCCCCAGGCGCCTTGGAGAATAGTTTTGACTCCCTCTTCTTTGTGGCACCCTCTGAGATATCGGAACACTGCTATCATGTCTCCCCTGGTTCTTCTCTTCATTAAACTAGACATACCCAGTTCCTGCAACCGTTCTTCATATGTTTTAGCCTCCAGTCCCCTAATCCTCTTGGTTGCTCTTCTCTGCACTCTTTCCAGAGTCTCCACGTCTTTTCTACATCGTGGCGACCAAAACTGTATGCAGTATTCCAAGTGTGGCCTTCAGGGGTCTGAAGTGTAGAGCAGGGGTCTGCAAAGTTGGCTCTTTTAAGACTGGTGGACTTCAACTCCCAGAATTGAGCGAGGCTGGCTGGGGAATTCTGGGAGTTGGACTAGAAGACCTCCAAGGTCCCTGGTATAGGTGGATGGAGGAAAGAAACAAGAACCAATGAAGGAATACAGCAAAACTTAAAAACAGGAGTTGTGAGTAAAATAAGAGGGTTCAGAATGGTGAAATCCAAATGAAATATAACAGAAGGGGAAACAATATAAGACGAGCGGCTTCGATTAACAATGGCTGTTAGAAAGAACAGGACGTTCCTGTTCATATCGTATGGTGTAAATGTAGTGTATGTCTTAAGTTTTGTGTGAGTGTATTTGATATGCATTTTATATGCTTGTAAATAACATTTATTTTTAAAATTAAAAACAAAAAAAGAATTTTTTAAAAGGATGAGGGGTTTGCTTCCAGCTTTTTGTAAGCATTTCTGCCTGGGAGGGGGGGGGGGGGGGGGAAACAGCCAGAGCTGAGCTGCGAGGAGTGGAAGAAGGAACATCTAAAGGGCACCGAGGAGAGAGTGTGGAAACCAATCTGGCCTTCTGGAATAAGCATATTCTGGAATATGGACTTTTTAGTTATAAATTTTAATTAGGGGATTGTAAAATGTTTGAGCAGGGGGTAATTTAATTTAATTGGGTTTTAATCATTGGTTTATTTATGTATGTATGTTCTGGTTTTTAATCTTCCTGCGCGCCGCCCTGGGTCCTTTTGTAGGAGAAGGGCGGGGTATAAATTTAATAAAATAAATTAAAATAAATAAATAAGCGAAATAATTGTGTCGGCCGTAGCAGCCATTTTATGAGAGGAGGCTGCATATGCCCCCCAAAAGCCCCCCCAAAAGCGTCTCTCCGAAATGCCCATCCTTCTCCTCGCTTACAAGACCTCCGCAGAGTCAGGCCCACCCCCCGTCTGCCTTGCGACGCCCCCAGAGGTCTGTCTGTCTGTTGAGGATGGGATGAGTCCCTGATCTGATATAATAAACGCATTATTCTCTTTCTGCCCCCCCGCCCCACACACACACGTAACGGGAATCGCTCGCCCCAGGCCCAGAATCAATTACGAGATCCGAGGGGAGACATCTCCGCTTCGTTTTCCTCTCCTATCTATCAATCTCCTAAGTGTTATTACCGCTAAATAATTCACAAAAATTAAGACGTCCATTGGCACAGCTCCTGCGTCGGCACTAAAATAAATAAATAAATAAATAAATAGATAAATAGATAAATAAATGAAATCCAAAGCTTCAAATGCCGTTTCGGAGAATAAAGACGCCCGGCTAATTATTACAACAGGCGCGAGGTTTTTAAAAGAACACCCAGGTGTCGTCGGCGGGTTCCAATCCTTGTTCTAATAGGAAAAATACACGAATTGCCGCCTGCAAAGCTGAACGTTGAGGCTCTCCGAAACCACCCAAAATTGTGCCAGTTCCTAGAATGTAGAAACTTTAAATCTGACTGCTAGTGAGAGTTTGAACCTTGTACGTTGATAGGGCCTATGGCGGTGGTGGCGAACGTATGGCATGGGTGCCAGAGGTGGCACGCAGAGCCCTCTCGGTGGGCATGTGGGCCATGACCAGTTGGGTTTTGCAGGCACCGGAGAGCTGGAAAATGGCCTGAAAACGGCAAAAAAACTGGGCGGGAAAAAGCCAAAGAACAGGCCGTTTTTGGGACCATTTTCCAAGCCGTTTTTCGGACCTGAAAACGGCCCAAAAAACAGCCAAAATACAGGTATGCGCATGCTGGTCCCTCTCCTTTATCATCCATTACATGTTTTGACACCCCCTTCTTTTCCCTTTCTTTTCTCCCTCCCTCCCTTCTCTTCCTTCTTCCCTTGCCTCTCCCTTACTTCTCTCTTCCTCTCCCCCATTCCTTCCTCTCTCCTTTTTTCTTCCTTCCTTCTTCCCTTGCCTCTCCCTTACTCCTCTCTTCCTCTCCCCCTTCCTTCCTCTTTCCTTCTCTCCTTTCCCTTCCTTCTTCCCTTTCCTCTCCTCCTCTCTTCCTCTCCCCTTCCTTCCTCTCTCTTTCTTCCTTCCTTCTTCCCTTTCCTCTCCTCCTCTCTTCCTCTCTTCTTTCTTCCTTCCTTCTTCCCTTTCCTCTCCTTTACTCCTCTCTTCCTCTCCCCCTTCCTTCCCCTTTCCTTCTCTCCTTTCCCTTCCTTCTTCCCTTTCCTCTCTTCCTCTCCCCCTTCCTTCCTCTCTTCCTTCTTCCCTTGCCTCTCCCCTACTTCTCTCTTCCTCTCCCCCTTCCTCCCTCCTTCTCTCCTTTCTTCCTCTCCTTTCCCTTCCTTCTTCCCTTCCCTTTCCTCTCCCCCACTTCTCCCTTCCTCTCCCCCCTTCCTTCCTCTCTCCTTCTCTTTCTTCCTCTCCTTTCCCTTCCTTCTTCCCTTTCCTCTCCCCTACTTCTCTCTTCTTCTTCCCCTTCCTGCCATCTTCTCCCCTTCTCCCTTCCTTCTTCCCTTTCCTCTCCTCCTCTCTTCCTTCCTTCCTCTCTCCTTTCTTCCTTCCTTCTTCCCTTTCCTCTCCCTTACTCCTCTCTTCCTCTCCCCCTTCCTTCCTCTTTCTTCCTTCCTTCTTCCCTCTCCCCTACTCCTCTCTTCCTCTCCCCCTTCCTTCCTCTTTTTCTCTCCTTTCCCTTCCTTCTTCCCTTTCCTCTCCTCCTCTCCTCCTCTCCCCCTTCCTTCCTCTCTCCTTCTCTCGCCAATCAGGGTGCCTCTCCCTAGATTTTAGCATGAAACTCTGAGTATTTCAGAGACTGAATTTTCATTAGGATTAAACCGCCACCCGTTTTGCTTGTAACAGGATGTTCCTGGCTTTGCTGATTCTGCTGCCAACCCCCCCCCCCTTCCTGTCTGCCTCAGTGCTGTATAATGGTGTTTGAGATGGTTTTATCAGTGGGTATTTTTGTAATGGAAGATGAGCGTTATCATGTCCCCAGCATCCTTGTTTATTTTCGTTTTTCTACATATCAGCAGGGCACATCCTTGTTTTTTTTTTTAAAAAATCAATACAATTGCATTACAGGGAGTCCTCGACTTACGACCTCAATTGAGTCTCAGGTTTGTTTGTTTTGCTTTGCTCGCCGAGCCATCCGTTCAGCGAGCTTTGCCCCATTTTACGACGTTTCTCGCCGCAGCCGTTCAGCGAACAACATGGCTGTTAAGTGAACCTGGATTCCCCCTTGATTTTGTCTGAAGGTCACAAAAGGGGACCGGGTGTAACATTGCCGCCGTCATAAGTATGAGACGGTCGCCAAGCCTCTGAAATTTGATCCTGTGACCTTGGGACCGCTGCGACGGTCGTAAGGGTGAAAAACGGCCGTCAGCCACTTTTTTTTCAGGGCCCTCGAAACTTCGGACGGTCACTAAATGAATTGTTTGTAAGCTGAGGACCGCCTGTGTATCTTTCCCGATGCATTTAATTGTTTCGCCTTCAGTCGTATTTAGAGTTTCTGCATTATTATTATTTTATTATTATTATTTTTTAAAGAAATTGGTTTATTTTCAACATAAAACCAAGTAAAAACGTTATTCATCTTAAACTTTGTACAACATGTCGTTCGGTCATATGTTTTGTGCTTAAAAATTGCAAACATACTTTTCAATTTTTCTTCCAATAGATATATATCAGCTCATTATCCACCTAATAACAGTATTATTTATCAAATCCATTTTCCCCCCCTGCAATTTACTCAATATATAAAAGGAACAATTTTTTAAAAATCCACATAAATTCCTGTTTTGTAACATCATTTTCCAGTACCTCTAGAAGCCACTTTTATTCCATAAAGTACATACCCCTAATGTTTGCTTCTTCTAAGACCAGGAATGTATCCAAATTTTCCTTTATCTATGTATTTCATTATTAATCTAGTCAAAATACAAAATGTCTTTCTAGACTGAGTAACATAATCTCAATTTATTACTATCTTTCAACAAATTTTTTCCCCAACCATTGATAAAACATATTCCATATTTTATAGAATTGTTCATCCTCTTGTTCTCTAATTTTGAATGTCAATTTGCTCATTTCTGCACAATCCATAATCTTACGAATAATTTCCTCTTCAGAAGCTAATTTCTCATTTCTCCAATTTTTGGCAAATACAATTCTAGCCGCTGTTATTATTATTATTATTATTGATTGACTGATTAGCCTAGAGGCCAGGGATGGCAAACCTTTTTGGCACTGAGTGGCCGAACCAGTAAGTGTGTGCATGTGCGTGCCTTGGAGCATCGGAAGCCCAAATACCAGCTGGCTGATGTGCATGTGCGTGCTCTGGGTTTCTGGCACGCGCACGCGCCAGCCAGCTGCTCTTTGCGCCAGAAACCCAAAGACCAGATGACCAGCACAATCATGCCTGTTTTGGGGCTTTTGGGGCTGTTTTCCGAGGAGAGAGGAAGAGGAGGGAAGGAAGATAGAGGTGAGGAGAGGAAGAAGGAAGGGAAAGGAGAGAAGGAGAGAGGAAGGAAGGGGAAGAGGAAGAGAGGAGTAAGGGAAAGGCAAGGGAAGAAGGAAGGAAGGAGAGAAGAAGAGAGGAAGGAAGGGGGAGAGGAAGAGAGGAGGAGAGGAAAGGGAAGAACTAAGGGAAATGAGAGAAGGAGAGAGGAAGGAAGGGGGAGAGGAAGAGAGGAGTAGGGGAGAGGCAAGGGAAGAAGGAAGGGAAAGGAGAGAAGGAGAGAGGAAGGAAGGGGGGAGAGGAAGAGAGGAGTAAGGGAGAGGAAAGGGAAGAAGGAAGGAAGGAAGAAGGAGAGAGGAAGGAAGGGGGAGAGGAAGAGAGGAGTAAGGGAGAGGCAAGGGAAGAAGGAAGTAAGAAAGAAGGAGAGGAAGGAAGGGGGAGAGGAAGAGAGGAGTAGGGGAGAGGCAAGGGAAGAAGGAAGGAAGAAAGAAGGAGAGAGGAAGGAAGGGGAAGAGGAAGAGAGGAGTAGGGGAGAGGCAAGGGAAGAAGGAAGGAAGGAAGAAGGAGAGAGGAAGGAAGGGGGAGAGGAAGAGAGGAGGAGAGGAAAAGGAAGAACTAAGGGAAATGAGAGAAGGAGAGAGGAAGGAAGGGTGGAGAGGAAGAGAGGAGTAAGGGAAAGGCAAGGGAAGAAGGGAGGCAAGGGAAGAAGGAGGGAGGAAGGAAGGAGAGAAGGGAGAGAAGGAGAAAAGAAAGGGAAAAGAAGGTGGTGCCAAAACAGGCCGAAGGGACTGTAAACCAAGATATTATAACTCTATAAATGGAATGACTAATGTATAAGAACGACGAACGTAAAAAAATAAGAATAGTAACAGTGTGGAACGTAGAATTCTAATTGTATACAGAGAACAAAAAAATAAAAATAAAACCTCTTCTTCAATTAAAAAAACAAAAAAGGATTCAGCTAGAGGAAACCCCAAAAGGAAACCCAGAAAGCCCACCCTCTGTAAATGGAGACCACTGCAGTGTTGTCCTTCGAACGAATATGTACACCAGCTCTGTCAGTCAGTAAACAAGCCAAGGTAGGGGAGCCTTTCAACAGAGCCTCCACCGAAAACAACGGCATGCACAAAGACCATGCCCACAAGGGGGGACATCGAAAACATCGAGGCACTTAAGCATTCAATGCAGAACGCAGGTTTGTTTGTTTTCCCCCACTTCAACAAATAAGGGCCTTCTCCCCACGCTTAGCAGCCTCTCTCTCGAACAAGGCAATGGGCACGTCGACCACGCCCGCCAAGCACTGCAAAACACACGCGCTTCTCCGATGAAAGTAGAACATACTTTTTGTCACGTATGGCCCTGACCTGTATATCGGTGTCTTTCACCGGCTCGAGAGGTTCGAAGGTCGTGGCAGCGCTCAAGCTCTCCAAGCGCTGGGAGATGTGAGAGATGTCGAGGCCTCTGGATCCGAGAAGGACTGATCTGGAGGACAGATTTAAAAAAAGAAAATAGAGGATGAAAGGCACGGAGGTAATAAACCAAACGGCATAGTCATTTCTTCCCAAGGTAAAAAAGGTAAAGATACGTCTGTGCTAGTCATTCTTGACTCTAGGGGGCGGTGCTCATCTCCGTTTCAAAGCCGAAGAGCCAGCGCTGTTCGAAGACGTCTCCGTGGTCATGTGGCCGGCATGACTCAACGCCGAAGGCACATGGAACGCTGTTCCCTTCCCACCAAAGGTGGTTCCTATTTTTCTACTTGCATTTTTTAATGTGCTTTCGAACTGCTAGGTTGGCAGAAGCTGGGACAAGTCACGGGAGCTTCCTCCGTTACGCGGCGCTAGGGATTCGAACTGCCGACCTTTCTGATCGACAAGCTCAGTGCCTTAGCCGCTGAGTCCCCATTTCTTTCCAAAGCAAAATGTTCATCCAGAGGTCTCATAATGCAGGTAGTCCTTTGACTTACAAACATTAGAAGTGATAATGGCATTGAAAAGCACTCTTTTCAACGCCATTATCACTTCTAATGACCGGTCCTCGCCTTTACGACCACTGCAGCATCCCCGCGGTCACATGATCAAAATCGGGCCACATGTACATTACTTAGGACGGCTGCAGCCTCCTGGGGTCGTGTGATCAGATTTGGGATCATATTTCCCCACCAGCTTCCAACAAGCAGAATCGATCGAGTCCGGTTCACTTAACCGCTGGATGTATCGTTTAAACCAGGGGTCTCCAACCTTTGCAACTTTAAGTCTGAAGGACTTCAGCTCCCAGAATTCTCCAGCCAGCTCCCAGACTTCTCCAGCCAGCAAAGCAAAGCTGGCTGGAGAATTCTGGGAGCTGAAGTCCTTCAGACTTAAAGTTGCAAAGGTTGGAGACCCCTGGTTTAAACAATAGTAGCGATTCACTTAACAACCCTGGCAAAAAGGCTGGCATCATTGGGTGTGACTCACTTAACAACTGCCTGGCTCAGGAATCAAAACTCTGGCCCCAAATTGTAGCTCTAAGTAGAAAAATTATCTGTACTAGTTTTTGATCTTGGAGCTTCTTCAACCAGGGGTCCCCAACCTTTGCAACTTTAAGTCTGAAGGACCTCAGCTCCCAGACTTCTCCAGACAGCTGGCTGGAGAACTCTGGGAGCTGAGGTCCTTCAGACTTAAAGTTGCAAAGGTTGGGGACCCCTGTTCTACACAACCTGGATTGAAATAAGCTTTAGTTTAGTTTTAGATTTAATTCGATTTATATCCCGCCCTTCTCCACGAAGGACCCAGGGCGGCGCACAGTTAAAAACATATAAAACAGAATATACAAAGCACATAAAACATATAAGCATATAAAACAGAATACACAAAGCATTTCAAGAAACGTTTGCTTAAAAAGTTAAGCAAGAAAAGCCTCGCTTGAGGAGGAGAGTGTTGACAAGACTTCTAAAATATTTTTCAACATCTGCTGATTGACAGCCTGCGCATGTTCCCCAAAATGTGACCACATGTGAGCCTGGCACAACAGGCCTGCCAATGTTTCAACAGCCATCTCTCCCTCCCTCCCTCCCTCTCTCTTTTGGCATTTTTCTTCTACCGGTTCTCAATTCGGTCTGATGAAAGAAAAGCTGCTTTAGAAATTATCTCAATCAAGGAGAGAACTTCCAAGAAATTCCCCCCTCCCCGAGGGAAATGTGGAGCTCTTTCGCCAACGAATGCCAAAGGATCTAAACTGAGATAAATAACGAGGAGGATGTAGAAGTGAAAGAGTTGGGGACAACGGACCGGGGGGGGGGGGGGGGGGAATAAAACTTGAACACAGCAGAAATGGTGCACAGGTAAGTACGACCACAACTGAGCGCAAAATCTATAAGGCTGTTGTGGCCCGCCAGTGGAGCAGACAGTGAGGAGGCTGCGGAGGAAGATGGGCCAGTCCTGGAGTCTGGGGAAGGCTCTGATGTCGGAGGCAGAGAGGGGGCCAGGGCCGTCCGACAGTTATCAGCTGCCTTCGGAGTCGGACATCAGTGAGGCAGAAGAACAGCTGGAGCCTGTTCCCAGTGTGCAGCTCTCGCTCCCAGGCAGGGCGCCCTACAGTCCTTGCTATGAATCCATGATGCCTCTGACAGATTTAGGTTTTAGGTTTAAGGTTTATTAGTTTGTTATACCGCCCTACTCCCGAAGGACTCAGGGCGGTGTACAGCCAAAGTAAAACAGATATATAAAAGTTTTTAAAAAAAACAGTTTTAAAAGCATATTAAACAATTTGGCCTCTCTTAAAATTAAAAAAAAAACCAAACAGACCCCGACTAAAATGAATAAAAATTCGTATTTAAAGATTCATTTTTACGCCAGCCCGGCTTGTTGGAAAAAAAAAGGTTTTGAGAGCACGGCGGAAGGTGCGAAAGTCAGGGATAGTTCTTAATTCCGGGGGCCATTCATTCCAGAGGACAGGGGCTCCCACGGAGAAGGCTCTCTCCCTGGGTGTCGCCAGTCGACATTGTTTAGCCGACAGCACCATGAGGAGACCCTCTCTATGGGAGTGTACGGGCCAGTGGGAGGCTCTCAGTGGTAGAAGGCGATCTCGTAAGACAGGGGGCATAACCTTTCCAGAGAACAAGGCGTTGTAGCTGCCCTCTGTATACCACCTGGTAGCTAGTATATCTTCATAGTGCAACTCTACCCCGTCTACAGTGAGACCGGGGCTGGCGGCCATAACAGGTCTGATATCAGATGCACTGTGACGGGGTTAACAACCCGCACGATGGGGAAAGGCCCAATGAATGATGGCAGCAGCATCGTGGGCTGGACCTTCACTGATTCCAGGCCACCCCTGCGGGCCAGACCTAAGCCGGATCCGGCCCCTGGGCCTTGAGTTTGACACCCCTGTCCTAGACCCTTCGCTGGGCTTTGCTCTCTGGCGGTGCAATTCCAGCAGCCACCCACAGGGGGTTTTAAGCCACCCGAGCACTTACGCCTTGACGTCTGCTGTTTCTTGCGAGGTGCGGGTCAGGGTGCGGGAACGCAAGCGCTCCCCAGCCTGTTGGATCTCCTGGAGGTTGCGCTCAACGTGAGGAAGCTCCGCGATGCCTTCGGTCTCGGCGGCCAGCTGCTCCGCCTGCTGCAGCAGCTCGCCAAACCCTTCGGCGTCCATCTGCAGGCCTGGGCGCTTCTGTGGGAGACCTAGAGGAGCAAGCAGGAAGAAGAGACGTTAGAATCGAGTCAGGTCCGACCAAAAAGCCAATCGCTGATCTCCTCTACCTTTTCTGATTGCAGGTAGTCCTTAAGTTATGACAATTGGGGCCAGAGTTTCCATTACTAAGCAAGGCAGATGTAGTGCCCAAACTTACTAACTTACCATGATCGGGCGGGAACCTGGAAGAGCAGCCCGCCCAGCGCGCATACGCATGCCAGGAAAATGATTTGTGTCTGGCAGGCGCACTGGCCAGCTGGCATTTGCACATGCACCCACACCAGAAACTGGAAGACCAAGTGGCCAGTGCACATGCGCATAGCAGAACCCGCAAAAGCAACTGCGCAGCGCATGCACGCACACCAAGCAACTACTCTTCTGGCTTCCAGCAGGTGCATGCTAAGTTAATCACTTACTGCATTAAGTTAATAACACGGTTGTTAAACGAATCTGTAAGTCGAGGGCGTACATGCTGGGTGCAGTGAATTCATTGTTGGTGGTACTGTCTGTCCTACATTGTTCTACCTATCTTACCAAGAACTAGGCTATGGTCTACTCCAGGAGTAGTCAACCTTTTTATACCTACCGCCCACTTTTGTATCTCTGTTAGTAGTAAAATTTTCTAACCGCCCACCGGTTCCACAGTCATGGGGATTGATAAAGTAGGGAAGTCAATTAAATTAAAAAAAGGAAAGTGTTTCAGTATTGGACAAAACCCCTACCGCCCACCATGAAAGCTGGAATGCCCACTAGGGGGCGGTAGAGACCAGGTTGACTACCACTGGAATAGATAGATAGATAGATAGATAGATAGATAGATAGATAGATAGATAGATAGATAGATAGATAGATAGATAGATAGATAGATAGATAGATAGATAGATAGATAGATAGATAGATAGATAGATAGATAGATAGATGATAGATAGATAGATAGATAGATAGATAGATAGATAGATAGATAGATAGATAGATAGATAGATAGATAGATAGATAGATAGACAGATAGACAGATAGACAGATAGGAAAGAGAATGATAGATAGATAGATAGATAGATAGATAGATAGATAGATAGATAGATAGATAGATAGACAGACAGACAGACAGACAGACAGACAGACAGACAGACGCAGATAGATAGATGCAGATAGATGATAGATAGGAAAGAGAATGATTCAGATAGATAGATAGATAGATAGATAGATAGATAGATAGATAGATAGATAGATAGATAGATAGATAGATAGATAGATAGATAGATAGATAGATGAGAAAGATAATAAATTAGATAGATAGAAGATAGATTAGAGCAGGGGTAGTCAACCTTTTTATACCTACCACCCACGTTTGTATCGCAGTTAGTAGTAAAATATTCTAACCGCCCACCGGTTCCACAGGAAGGGTGATTTATAAAGTAGGGAAGCCAATTAAATTTTAAAAAAGGAAAGTGCTTCAGTATCGGACAAAACCCCTACTGCCCACCATGAAAGCTGGAATGCCCACTAGTGGGCAGTAGGGACCAGGTTGCCTACCACTGGTCTACTGTATCAAATTCCTTACTGAGATCAAAGTATACCATATCTAGAGCATTTCCTTGATCCACTAATTTAGTCTTTTTACTGTCAAAGAAGGCAATCAGGTTTGTCTGGCATGATCTGCTTTTCGCCAACCCCCATTGTATCGCCCGGAAACAGAAGAGAAAGGATGGAGACCAGCTTCCCCAATCAAATTATCTGCCAGGCTGCGAAGAATTTTATCTACAAGTCTGCTTGCTGGCATGCAGCCATATTTTAATGAATGGCACTCACAGAAATTTAGCGCCAATGAAGGATCAATATAAGGATAACTACGAGCTAAATAATGGAACCGGTCAGGTCTGGATGCAAAGATAAGACCCACTTCTTATGCTTTGGGAAATTTAGGGTAAGTACTGGACGTCCATAAACCACCTGTCACTCAAGGTAAAAGAAGATTAAATCTTTAATTTCTTCAAAATATCCAAAATGCCAATAGGACTTAGGACTATTGGTGACATGATAGCAGTCTTCCAATACCTCAGGGGTTGCCACAAAGAAGAGGGAGTCAAACTATTCTCCAAGGCACCTGAGGGCAGGACAAGAAGCAATGGGTGGAAACTAATGAAGGAGAGAAGCAACTTAGAACTAAGGAGAAATTTCCTGACGGTGAGAACAATGAATCAGTGGAACAGAAGTTGCCTCCAGAAGTTGTGAATGCTCCAACACTGCAAGTCTTCAAGATGTTGGATAACCCTTTGTCTGAAGTGGTGAAGGTTTTCCTGCATAAGCAGGGGGTTGGACTAGAAGACCTCCAAGGTCCCTTCCAACTCTATTCTATTCTATTCTCCAAAGTACATAAGCAATTTAGAATTATATTAAATAGATGACACAAAAGCCAACTAGGATATAGCGGCAAGTCATAAAACAGTACAAACTCAAGAGTCAACCAAGATTAAAGGCCAGCATGGCATAACACATGGCCCTGCCTCATTTTTTAGTGCCCTCATCTAGGGACTATTGAGTTTGCTCTACATACATGAGGGGATGTGGTAGGACTGGCAGATTTTTCATACAAGTAATCCTTGACTTACAACCATTCATTTAGTGACTGTTCCAGCACTGAACAAAGCGACTTATGACCGTTCGCCAACCTTACGACCACTGCAGCATCCCTGTGGTTACGTGATCAAAATTTGGACACTTGGCAACTGGCATATATGATGTGGCAGTGCCCTAGGGTCATATGATCCAGACTAGGACTAGGATAGAGTAGAGTAGAGTAGAGTAGAGTAGAGTAGAGTAGAGTAGAGTAGAGTAGAGTAGAGTAGAGTAGAGTAGAGTAGAGTAGAGTAGAGTAGAGTTGGAATGGAATGGAAATCTGGAAGGGACCTTGGAGGTCTTCCAGTCCAGCCCTCTGTTCAAGCAGGAGAACCTATACCATTTCACATAAGTGACTGTCTAATCTCTTCTTAAAAGCCTCCAATGATGGAACGCCCACGATTTCTGGTGGCCAGCTGTTCCACTGGTTCATTGTCCTCCCTGTTAGGAAGTTTCTCCTTAGTTCTAAGTTGCTTCTCTCCTTGATTAGTTTCCATCCACTGTCTCTTGTCTTGCCTTCTGGTGCTTTGGAGAATAGTTTGATCCCCTCTTCTTTGTGGCAGCCCTTCAAATTTTGGACCACTGCTATCATGTCCACCCTAGTCCTTCTTTTCACTAGACTAAGTATTGTATATCCAATTCCTGCAATCGTTCTTCACACGTTTTAGTTTCTATGACCTTAATCATTTTTGTTGCTCTTCTCTGAACTATTTCCCAAGTGTCAACATCAATTAAGTTGAAGACTATCTGTATTTACCTTTAGGACTATCCCTGTCTGATCTAGAAAGATCAGAAATGTGGCAAACCATTTGCTTTTCCCATTTCAAAAGCTCCAGCAAACCTCATTGAAAAGCTGGTTCAGCCACGCTTGGCATTCTTATATTTGAGGAAAGACGGGCAGGTGAAAGAGTTTGGCCAGAAATGTAAATCATCCAATCACAATTTTCTTCTGGAAAATCCCCCAGGGGTTTCCATTCCAACACGAAACACTTTTCAACATCTACGTATCTCTGCGTAGGAGTCTCGTTTCAAAAGTGGTCTCAGGGTGGGAGCCGCTGTGCCAAAACAAGCAACAATCTGCTAAGTGCTTTAAAAGCCAAATTTACGAGGGCTTTTATTTTCACCGTGCCAGCCTCGCAACGGCACCGTTTTAAAATTTACTTTTTCCCCCTTCCGATTTCCCTTTCCTCCCCCACTGTTCTTCTCGGAGGATGCTTTATTGTCATGTGAAGTTGGGGTCTAATTTTTGACAATCTTGAAGAAATCCCCAGGGGCGTTTCCAGCCAGCTTCTTTCTCTCTCTCTCTCTCTCTCTCTCTCTCTCTCTCTCTCTCTCTCCCCCCCCCATTGTGTTACGGAAAACATTCCCGCGATTCGATTGGGAGGGGAACCAACGCAAGCTTTATTTGACAAGTCAGACAAAGTGGGAAATGATGGGCATAAAAAATTCCCTTCAACCAACATTCCTTTGCATCCAAAAAATGAACAAGCGGGTGGTGGAATCTGGCAGCTGAGCTGCAAGAAAGAAACCAAGGAAGGGATCCTCCCTAAATCTTCCCGGTATTTCTCTGACAGCTACGCAGAGTGTGCTTTAGTCTGGCAAGATTCCGGGTCTGTGGGTGGAACGACAAGAAAGAAACTCCTCCGAGCAGTTCATCCCTTCGTCCAGTCGGCCGGGCAATGCCGGTTGGCGACACCCAGGGGAAGGGCCTTCTCTGTGGCGGGCCCGGCCCTCTGGAACGACCTACCCGCCGACCTTCATACCATCTCGAACTTCCGCCTCTTCCGCCAACGCTTGAAGACTTACTTATTCCAACAAGCCGGCCTAGCATAGCCCCCCGTTTCTGACTATATTTATAAATTTTTAGGGTTTTAAAGGGTTTTAGCACGGGTTTTAGGTTAATTTAATATGCTTTTAAGAGTTTGTATTGTTTTTGTAATGGTTTTTTAATGATGCCTGTGCGCCGCCCTGGGTCCTAACAAGGAGAAGGGCGGGGTATAAATTTGATAAAATAAAATAAAAATTGTGTCTTGTTCTTGGTTTCTGGTGCCTATTTAATCGAGATTTAGGGACAACGCCTTCTCGATCTCTCTCGGCAAGTCTTAACTCTGCATTCTCAACTCTGATGTGCGCTTCTCGGTTTTAGAGCAGGCGATTCGAAGTTACGACGGCCCTGAAAAAAGGTGACTTGGGATGGTTTCTTTCACACTTGTGCATACGTAGAAGAGTCGCGCGCCTAAACCGGTAGTAAAAAAATTGCCAGCCCACCACGGAACTGGATGCCGCGTTCCAAGTGTGGTCTTACTACGGCTTTGTACGGGGATAACTTTACAAAGTCCCTGTTTTGAACTTCGCGGGAACCTACATGGCCTTCTGTTACACGAACCAACAGCCCTCTCTGTTCCCCACGAGAGGTCCACTTTGTCAAGGGGAAGGCAAAACAGTCTTTTCTTCGCAGAAATGTCACGCAGACGCCCAACTGCGAAGATCAGGCCAGCGGCGCCAAGGAACGGCGATCGCATGAATCTTCCCCTCAAGGCAAGCCAGCAAACCACCAGCAGCCTTCGATAAGCCAATAAACAGCATGTGCCACAGAGACAGAGAGCTAGGGAGGGGAGCCCAGCCACGGGGAGAGAGAGAGAGAGAGAGAGAGAGAGAGAGAGAGAGAGAGAAAGCATTTTTATGCCCTGCAATGCAGCAAAGGTTCGGCCTCTCTCCGTGAAAGCGGCTTCCCTCCGCTGGCAAAGAAACAACAGCCTCTGCTGGCAGACAGAGTCCAAAGCAAGTCGCATCCTCGCCCCGATGAAGGTGACGCCTGCCAATCTCGGAAGCGGCAGTGCGTCTGTCTGTGACTGCAAGAACGGCAGGGGCTGCTTCGATGGAAGCCGCTCTCTCTCTTTGATTTGGTTTTGTTTTACTTTCTCAGCCATCGGCGCAGCGGCAAAACTTCCCATCGGGCGCGAGAGACGACGACGGCGACGACCAAAAAGGCGCAAGGACAGGAGGCACGTTGGGGGTTTGTTTCTGGCCAAGGCGCTTCCTCGCTCGCTTTTTTTTAAAAGCCCCACCCCCACCCCTGCCCCCAAACGGGAGAAGTGGCTGCAAATTGAGTCAAATGACAGTTGAAACCGAAACGATTAAGCCAAGAGGAGATTCAAGGGGAAGTTGGGAGATGCTGAATGGCTGCCCCTCGGCTGCCTGCAAGGACTTGCAACAGTTGGTTTCGCGACCTTGTACATTGCCATGCGGCGGCGGCTCAGCGACTAAGGCGCTGAGCTTGTCGGTCAGAAAGGGCGGCGGTTCGAATCCCTAGCGCCCGCGTAACGGAGGGAGCTCCCGTGACTTGTCCCAGCTTCTGCCAACCTAGCAGTTCGAAAGCACGTAAAAAATGCAAGTAGAAAAATAGGAACCACCTTTGGTGGGAAGGGAACAGCATTCCGTGTGCCTTCGGTGTTGAGTCATGCCGGCCCACATGACCACGGAGACGTCTTCGGACAGCGCTGGCTCTTCGGCTTTGAAATAGAGATGAGCAGCGCACCCTAGAGTCGGGAACGACTAGCCCAGATGTGCAAGGGGAACCTTGACCTTTGCATTCCCGTGAAGTTCTAAAGCGGGACTTCGTAAATTACCCCTTGACAAAGCCTTAGTAAGGCCACGCTTGGAATACAGGGAGTCCTCCCAACTCCCAACTACAATCGAGGCCAGAATTCAGCTTGCTAAGTGAGACATTTGTAAGGGTGAGTTTTGTCCCGTTTTACGACTTTTTGGCACGTTACGTGGATCACTGCAGTTGTTAAATTAGTCCCGCGCTTGGTAAGCGAACTTGGCTTCCCCGTTGACTTGAGTTGTCAAAAGGTTGGGGAAGGCGATCCCGTGACCCTGGGACACTGCAACCGTCATAAGTGTGAGTCGGTTGTCAAGCACCAGAATGTAACTCATGCTATCAAGGAGATGCTGCAAATGTCCTAAGTGTGAAAAATAGGCATAAGTTCCTTTTTTTTCAATGCCGTTGTAACTTCAAACAATCACTAAGCGAACTCTTCTACAGGACTACCTGTACAAATGATCAAAATTCAGACGGTTCGCCACTGACTCATATTTATGACGGTTGCAATGTCCCATGGTGGTCATGTGATCACCTCTGGCGACCGTCTGAGGAGCAAAGTTAACGGGGAAGCCAGATTCATTTAACGACCGGGTTACTAACTTAACAACTGCAGTCATTCACTTAACAATTGTGGGGGGAAAGGTTGTAAAATGACCCCCCCCCCCAAATCACTTAAGAAACGTTTGGCTTAGCAACAGAAGCTTTGGGCTCAATTTTGATCGTAACTCGAATACTGCCCATATTTATAAAAATAATAATAAAGAAGGAATAACAAACAGAAATCCATTAAAAAATAGCTTTTAATCATAAAAATAACTCGCCAAAACTTGTACCCTTACAAGTTCATTTTGTAAATCTTACAAAATAAAGATAAAAGTTGGCAAACACACAGACAGTTGTGAGCATTTTAACAGTGGATTATCGTGATGTTGTGTGCCACGTTAGGCCAATAACTTATTAGCTGGCACACCAGTGTAACGCACAAGCGAACTGCAAGAAATTTAATTCAGGCACCGAATTGGGACATGGTACATTGAACTAATCTTTTTTCTTTTCTTTTAATGCATTGTGTTCCTAGAGCAAGCCGGGTCAGTTCCGTAAATACACAAATATAAATTAACTCAAAGGCTCACTGGGATTCCGAGCTGGAGTCAAGATTTTTTTAAAAGTGTTCTAGCAGAGAATGATTTAAGGAGTGGGTCAGTGCTGGCTTCCCCCATATGTCTGTTTAATTGACCATCCTTCTTCTAGGTTTATTGAGCCTATCTAAAAGCCTTCTTATCAGCGTAGGTTGCTATTTTGTTGTCTGTTGAAAAGTAGCAGAAAAGTATGTTGTCTCCTATTTGGTTCTTTGTAGCCAAATTTCATCCCAATAATCTTGAGCAGCCTGAAAAGGCAGAAGTAATCCCTTTCGATGTACAGTAAATTAATATTTTAGGATGACCCTCTGCCCCCCAGGTATGCTTGGAAGCAAAATGAAAATGGGCAAAGAGATACAATCTATATCCCCGGAACATCTTTATGTGCAAGTCTGCAATTATCCCATCTTCTGCTTTATTTGCGGAATGGCAACGTGATTCAGTGAGAAAAAATAATGAAATTAAATTGTCGGTGTAAATCAAATGGAAAAAAAACCAACCAAATTTGACCTTACTGCGGTCATTAACCAGCGCACGGAAATCGGTGTGGCAAATATTCAAAACTAAATTGATAACGTCGGGGCAGTTAGGAAGAATACATTCAAACAATTTTGGCTTTTTAAAAAAAAAAAACCAAATGCAAGGAAGAAAAAAAGGGACGAGGTTACTTATAAATAAAAATTAGGTTCGGAGATTGCTTGCTTCAAAACTAGACTGATCTCATATTTTAAGATAACTGAGTTCAGAACTGTGTATTATGGAGTCTCCAAATATATTTATATATATTTAAATATAAATTTTATATATATATATATATATATATATATATATATATATATATATATATATATATATATATATATATATATATATATATATGTGTGTGCATGTACATATACATTTTTGTGTTGCATTTGTGCTGATAAATAAATGAAGGGAGACTAGTATAGATCTATTTCAAGCTATTCAGCTCTCATCAGCTAGCCATACCCTTGCTGGGATTTGAACCTGGGCTGTTTTTACATGTTAGGCAGTTGTATTAGCCTCTAAGCCAATGGACTAAAATGTAAAAACAGCCCAAGTTCATCCCAGTAAGGGCATGGCTAGCTGATGAGAGCTAAATAGCTTGAAATAGATCTATACTAGTCTCCCTTCATTTATTTATCAGCACAAATGCAACACAAAAATGGTTTCCTGCCTGGAAGGCTCCTAGGGTGGAGCTGAAAGGCAAAAGGGAAGCAGTATGCTCCCCTCCCATATTTCGGCATACCAGGTGCTCTGACATAACACTTACATATACATATACATATGTTAGGTTTTGAGCTGATAAATAAATAAACAAGGGAGACTAGGATAGATATATTGCGAGCTATTTAGCTCTCATCAGCTAGCCATACCCTTACTGGGATTCGAACCAGGGGAAGTATTACATGTGAGGCAGATGTAATTGCCACTAGACTACTGGTTCTTATCCTGATCAGCTGAGACAAGGGAATAAGTACTTATTAAGTATATACTTATATAACACGTGTGTGTCTGTATATGTGTGTGTGTGTGTGTGTGTGTGTGTGTGTGTGTGTGTGTGTGTTAGTTTTAGGAGCTGATCATTATTGATCAGCTCATAAAACTACCGTAACACACATATCTAAAAAATTACACAACGTAATTCTTGGCTTGCTGTCTAGATGGTCTCTGGTGATGAGCCGAAAGGCAGCAAAGGAAACAGTATGTCTCCTCCCTTAATTGGGGCCTAATAACAGGTTTTTGTGAAACAATTACATATATATACATGGCCAGCTGATGAGAGCTAATAAGCTCGAAATAGATCTATCCTGGTCTCTTCTAATTTAATTTATTGATCAGCTCATAAAACTAACACACATATATATAACACGTGTGTGTGTGTCTGTGTGTGTATACATATACATATACATATATATATGTGCTGGTATTGCCATCCTCGGGTGTTTTCCCGTGTGTGTGTGTGTGTGTGTGTGTGTGTGTGTGTGTGTGTGTATGTATGTATTTTTGCTTTCGGGTATTTTCACGGGTATAGGTATGTAGGTTTTGGTTTATTCGGGTCTTTTCCAAAGCCAAAACACTTTTAATTTTACACAGGAAAAGACCCGAATAAACCAATACATACATACATACATACATACATACATACATACATACATACATACATACATACATACATACATAAACTTCTTCACAAGCTACTTCTCACACACATTCTGAAGTCAGAATCCCGAGACCCAATATTATTTTCCAGCTTTGCAACGTCACTCCAAATATAAATTATAGGGAAACCATGGTTGGGAGAAGGGTATAGCTTGATTTGATGCTTGCAAGCACCAGTTCATCATGTGAGAAATAAAATGCTGATCTAAGATGGCTTTTGATCTGATCCAGCAGGGCTGCTATTATTACGTGGAGGGGAGGAGGGCTGTACCACAATCTGAACTGATTCTTTGATGTTAGGTTAACATACTCTCTTCCATGAGGCTAAAACAACGACGCCCCCTGGATTGGGGAGCATATTCCTAGAACTGCATAGAATTACAACTAGCCGAAATTAAACTAGGCTGGGCTAGACTAGACAGAGTTGGAAGGGACCTTGTAGGCCATCTAGTCCAACCCCATTTATTTATTTATTTATTTATTTATTTATTTATTTATTTATTTATTTATTTATTTATTTATTTATTTAATTCAATTTATATCCCACCCTTCTCCAAAAGGACCCAGGGCGGCGCACAGGAATTTAAAACAACATACAAAAATAGTACAAAATACACAAATTCAAAACCTATTAAATAACAAAAACTTGCGCTAAAACCAATTAAAATCCCCCATTTAAAACTATCTAATATTAGTCACAGCGGAGACTATGTTAGGCCGGCTTGATGAAATAAGTGTGTTTTTAAACACTGGCGGAAGAGGCGGAGGTCGATGATGGTGCGGAGTTCAGGGGGTAGGTCGTTACACAGGGCAGGGCCCGCCACAGAGTGGGTGTCGCCAGCCAGCATTGTCCGGCCGATGGCACCCGGAGAAGGCCCTCTCTGTGGGAGCGTATCGGTCTAAGGGATATATGGGGCAGGAGACGGTCTCGCATGTTAACTAGGTCCCGAGCCATGGAGTGCTTTGAAGATGGTCGTCAAGACCTTGAAGCGCACCCGAAAGACCACAGGAAGCCAGTGCAGCTCGCCAAGCAGGAGACCCTACACCCTACAGATGTTAGATGTGAGTGTGAAGGCGACGACAAATTTAACAGGAGCTGCCAAAATCAATGCAAGCTCATTCAAGGCATCTGACCTAATAAAGTCGCTGCAAAAAACAGAATATAGAACCGTGATGCCGAACCTATGGCAGGGGTGCCAGAGCCCTCTCTGTGGGCACTCGCCCTGTTGCCAGCTACTCTTCCTGTTTCTGGTGTGCAGCTGGTCTTCATGGGCACCAGAGCACCAGAAAACAGCACACAAAAATGGCCAAAAGACAGCCTGAAAAGGAGCCAAAAAACAGGCATGGCGCACCAAAGGCCAGCTGGTCTTTGGGTTTCCGGTGCTCGAGACCAGCTGGCCACAGATGGCGCTAGCGGTTCCCCCAAACCGGAGAGAACCGGCTGAATACCACCTCTGATCTGAATATTGATCGCATGACCACAGGGATGCTGCAACGGTTGTAAATGTGAAAAACGGCCACTTTTTTCTGGTGTAGCTTTGAGCAGTCACTAAAGGAACTGTCGTAAGTCGAGGACTCCCTGTGCAAAGCATTTCGGATTTAAGGTTGACTTGAAAAAGGCAGGAGTGAGTTGGAGAAAGGAGGGCGTGGTGGAGCAGCCTCTGATTCCACTTCTATTGTTTGCAGGGCGCATGTTTCTATTGTCTAATGGCTGTTCATCCCCCCCAGCTGATCGAGACATACGGCCTTTCCTTCAAATTGACAGCTTTCAAATATATTTTTTTTCCAGACCATCAATGCACAGACGTGGAACCTTTACAATGGAGAGGGAGGAGGGGAGGAGGAGGAAGTTTACTGCATTCAAGAGACTGCAGGCAGACAGGGGAAGATTAGCAGAGTCATCCTGCCAGGAGATTTGAGGAAACCGCAGCAGCACAGATCGGAGTGACAGAGAAAGAAAGAAAGAAAGAAAGAAAGAAAGAAAGAAAGAAAGAAAGAAAGAAAGAAAGAAAGAAAGAAAGAAAGAAAGAAAGAAAGAAAGAAAGAAAGAAAGAAAGAAAGAAAGAAAGAAAGAAAGAAAGAAAGAAAGAAAGAAAGAAAGGAGAGAGAGAGAAAGGAGAGAGAAAGGAGAGAGAGAGAAAGGAAGGAAGGAAAAGGAAGGAAAAGGAAGGAAGGAAGGAAGGAAGGAAGGAAAAGGAAGGAAGGAAGGAAAAGGAACGGAGAGAGAGAGAAAGGAGGGAAGGAAGGAAAGAAAGAAAAATGGAGAGAGAAAGAGAGAGAGAGGGAGAAAGAAAGAAAGGAAAGAAAGAAAGAAAGAATAGAGAGAAAGAAAGAGAGAGAGAGAGAAAGAAAGAAAGAAAGAAAGAAAGAAAGAAAGAAAGAAAGAAAGAAAGAAAGAAAGAAAGAAAGAAAGAAAGAAAGAAAGAAAGAAAGAAAGAAAGAAAGAAAGAAAGAAAATGCCAATCAATTACAGATCCAAAACCCAGAGAAGGCAAGGTTGGTTTTTTTAAAAAATAAAAAATAAAAAGAATGATCTGTCACTAGTAAGACCCCACCTGCATCCAGTTTTGGTCACCACACTATAAAAAAGATGTGGAGACTCTAGAAAGAGTGCAGAGAAGAGCAACCAGGATGATGAGGGGACTGGAGACTAAAACCTATGAAGAACGGTTGCAGGACCTGGGCATGGCTAGTCCAGTGAAGAGAAGGACCAGGGGAGACAGGATAGCAGTCTTCCAATATTTGAGGTGCTGCCACAGAGAGGAGGGGGTCAAGCTATTCTCCAAAGCATCTGAAGGCCAGACAAGGAAGAATGAATGGAAACTGACCAAGGAGAGATTCAACCTGGAAAGGAGTAGGAATTTTCTGACAGTCAGAACAATTAAGCAGTAGAATGAATTGCCTTCAGAAGTTGTGGGTGCTCCATCACTGGAGGCTTTTAAGAAGAGACTGGACAACCATTTGCTTCGAATGGTATAGGGCAGGGGTCAGCAACCTGCAGCTCTGGAGCCACATGTGGCTCTTTCATCGCTCTGCTGCGGCTCCCTGTCACTGGTCAGTAAAAGGAAAAAGGATGCAGCACTAGGAGGAGACACTATGGTGGGGGAACCAGATTTCCAGTCAGCTCCAGAATTGAACGGGGGGCTTCCGGTTAGGACCTTTGTGACTCTGAGTGTTTAAGGTTGCCGACCCCTGGTATAGGGTCTCCTGCTTGAGAAGGGGATTGGATTACAAGACCTCCAAGCTACCTTCCAACTCTGCTATTCTGTTAAATTACAGGTAAAGTGAACAGTGGCGTGCTGAAGTTCAGGTGTTAGAATAACACAGGGGTCTCCAAACTTGGCCACCTTAAGACTTGTGGACTTCCATTCCCAGAATTCCCGAGTCAGCCATGGGAGTTGAAGTCCACAAGTCTTAAGGTGGCCAAGTTTGGAGGCTCCTGGAATAGCATTTAAGGGACCCAACCATGGAAGTTCACCCATGGACTTCTAACCACGACACCTAACCATAGACCCAACTATGGAAGCTTACTGGGTGATTTTGGATAGGTCCCTCTCTTTCAGCCCAATCCAACTCGCAAGAGTTGTTTTTAGAGGGAAATGGGAGGAGGGAGTGTGAAGTTCAATGCCTTGAGTTCTTGAAGGACACCCAACAATAAAATGAACTGTTCCTATCACTCACCAAAAGTAATGGTAGTTATATAGTGTCACATGTCTTACAGATCCCGATTCGGGAAGTGGGTTGCGTCAGAAATACTAAAGCTCCCAACTTAAAAGAACTGTTGGGGGTGGGGAGGAATAGAGACGACCAGTTTGCAGTGATGAAAAGGGAAGGCAGGCATTCCATTAAGCCCTACGCATTGCCCACATAATTTAGGATTCATCAGAATTCAGCTCTGCAATGCAGGCCTACCTAGTGGACATGCATAATCGCCAGCAGGTCAGTACGTATTTGCAATGCAAACAAGCCCAAGTAGGGTTTTTTTTTAATGATCCTGTGTAACTCGAATGCATAGCCCTGTGCCCAGGAAGAAGAAAAATGGCCCATGAGTCCCATGTGCTAATTTCTGAAGCTGCACAGAAAGAAGGAGAATAGTTTGTTGATCCTGTGTACTGTGTTTCTGAAGCTGTATAACCACAGGGGTCTTCAGGCATTCATAAGAGCAAATCTATATACCTTATAGTCCAACGAAGTTCAAACAACCTGCCCTAAAAAAACAATGTTAAAAGCTTCCTAATTAATATTGTGGGCTTCAATATTAGACACCAAAGGCATGCGAGCAGAAACAAAGCAGCTCTCGCAGAGAAAAACTCCGATCAAAATGTTGGAAAATGAATGGTTTAATCCAGCAATCTGAAATTCATCACAATGCACAAAACGTATTTGTGCAAAAATGCCTTATGAAGGTCTTCTGCTATAAAAGAAAATTATTAGTTCAATTTCTATCGCGTATTTCCTTGGGAGGGTAATTTGACATATCCGTAACTTGGTTACAATGAACGAGGACTATCTCAGAATCACATTGGGAAACTTCAACCTGTAAGGATGGACTTTACCTATCTCCCCAGGTGGACTACTTCAAAATCTGGATCATTTTAGCACATTCAGGATGTTGCATTCACACATCATTCACAACCACAAATTAGCCAACCACATTTAAGGCCAACCACTCCAGAAATCCAAACGGCATAGTTCATTTATGGATGATTTTATTGTGTTAACCCACAAAACTGGAGTCATCGCATCAACTGTTGTTTACATCAATGGTGTATCTGGCTCTTGAGCCTCTGCTTCACCATTATGGGAAAAGATAAGGGAGCTTAGCTTAGCCCTGATCCACCCTTTTTAAGTCTGTCATCTGCACCTCTATAACTGTTTGGTTTGGCTCTGCAACCCAACAAGACAGACACAGACTTCAGAGGATAATCAGAACTGCAGAAAAAACAATTGCTACCAATCTACCTTCCACTGAGGATACTATACATGGCATGAGACAAAAAGAGGGCTGTGAAAATATCTACAGACCCCTCACATCCTGCACATAAATTGTTTCAACTCCTACTCTCAAAATGACGCTATAGGGCACTGTACACCTGAACAACTAGACACAAGAACAGTTTTTTCCAAAATGCCATCACTCTGGTAAACAAATAATTCCCTCACCACGGTCAAACTATTCACTAAGGCTGCATTACTATTACCATTACTATTCTCATTGTTCCAATCACCTATCTCCTCCCACTTATGACTGCAGGGCTGTAACTTTGTTGCTTGTATCCTTGTATACTTACCATTTATATTGATATTGTTTCCTGATTGCTTATTTGTACCCTACGACTCTCATTAAGCGTTGTACCTTTTGATTCTTGACGAATGTATCTTGTCTTTTTATGTACACTGAGAGCATCTGCACCAAGGACAAATTCCTTGTGTGTCCAATCACACTTGGCCAATAAAGAATTCTATTCTATTCTATTCAAGTTCTTTTTAAAAATGAACACTAAGTTTATAGGGGACTACAGATTTGCAGCATAGTCCTATTCACCAATTGGAATATACCCTAAAGGTTCTGCAACACAAACCTATTTTTCAGAAAAGAGATTCATTGAATCTCTTTCAATGAAAGAGTGGCACGGTTTTTATAAATCTAATAAATAAAAATAAATAATGGGACATTGTCCCAAATAATACTATCGTAATCAATAACAGCAGAATGGCCTTTCCACGTAAGGATGCTTTTCTTCTCAACAGGTGTTTCTCAAATTTGGCAACTTTTAAGATTCATGGTCTTCAACTCCCAGAATTCCCCAGCTATGCTATGCTATATGTTGGCTGGGAAATTGAAAATTTGCATACCTTAAACTTGCCAAGTTTGAGAAAGGATGTTTTCAGCAACACAACAAGACAGACACGGTGGATAATCAATGATCATCCACTGTGTCAATGATTTTTCTGCAGTTCTAATTATCAGTGGATAATTAGAACTGCAGAAAAAGCAATTGCTACCAACCTGCCTTCCATTGAGGACCTGTTGACACTTGGCCAATAAAGAATTCTATTCTATTCTATTCTATTGAATGTATCTTCTTTTTATGTACACCGAGAGCATCTGCACCAAAGACAAATTCCTTGTGTGTCCAATAAAGAATCCTATTCTATTCCATTCGACTCTTCTTATTCTATTCCATTCCATTCTGCATTCCATTCTATTCTTTTATATTCTGTTCTATTCCATTCCTCTCTATTCTATTCCATTCTTATTCCTAATGCTATTCTATTCTATGCTATTCCATTCCATTTCTCTATTCTATTCTATTCTATTGAATATATCTTGTCTTTTTCTTACACTGAGAGCATCTGCACCAAAGACAAATTCCTTGTGTGTCCAATAACCCTTGGCCAATAAAGAATCCTATTCTACTCCATTTCATTCGACTCCTCTTATACTATTCTATTCTATTCCATTCCATTCTGCATTCCATTCTATTCTTTTATATTCTGTTCTATGCCATTCCTCTCTATTCTATTTTATTCCATTCTTATTCCTAATGCTATTCTATTCTATGCTATTCCATTCCATTTCTCTATTCTATTCTATTGAACATATCTTGTCTTTTTCTTACACTGAGAGCATCTGCACCAAAGACAAATGTCCAATCACCCTTGGCCAATAAAGAATTCTATGCTAAACGCTAGTTAGTCAGATGACAAAATTCAGGGGAAATATTAACCCAAATTAAACCTCCATGTCCTGGTACCAGGAAGGTCTCCTTCCTGCTTCTGGGACTCCCAAGAGAAACAAGCCTCTGGGAGTGTCAGGCACCTGCTTTTGGGGGGAGAGGGAGTGTCCCAGCAAAATTAAAAAGCGGGGGGGGGGGGGCTGCTGCTTGTTCAAGTGGCAGGCAAAATCCAACCCACGCCTTCTTTATCCTCCATGTGCTTTTTGGGGGGGGGGACTTCAACTCCCAGAATTCCCTGCACGGCTCAGCCATTGGCTTCGCCGCTTAGGGAATTCTGGGAGATGAAGTCCAAAAGGCTAAAGGAAGCTGCTTTGCGGAAAAATGGACGCCTCGAGCTACGACCGCGGCATTCCGGGAAGGCCGGAGGGAAGAGGAGCCAACGGGCTCGTCCACGAAGCCGCGTGTTCTAAACCTCGCCGCGGCCACACTTACCGTGCTCTTCGTTCCGCCGGCGGCGCTCTCACGTCGACTGCGCGCCGCTGCCCGCCGCGCGCAACGATTGGTTGGAGAATCCGGCTTCTCCCATCAGCCCTTGCGGCGGCGCGCCAAGCCGGCCCCGCCCACGCCTTTATTACGCTAAAGAGGAAGGGATGGTGGGGGGGGGGGAATAGGGCGCAGGAATAATACGAAATAAAAATGAGACTGGCTTAACATGGGAAATGCTTGGTTTCCTTTCGTTCTTTCTTTCCTTTGTGTGGATCTTTCTTTCCTTTGTGTTCTTTGCCCGGCGTAATGAGATCTGGGTGGCGGCCGTGAGACGCCTCCCTCAATCACGACTAGCCAGGCTTCGTTGCTATGGAAACAGCAGGCCGTACAGCTTCCATTCGGTGGCCATGAAAAATCCAGGGACGGGGGCGGGTGGGTGGAAAACCCATCTGCAAAAAGGAAGAATAAAACGTGCATTAAAGTCAAACCAAAAATCCAATCAATGATTATAGGTAGTCCTTGACATGAGCCCAATTGGGACCAGAAATTCCATTGCTAAGCAAAGCAATTATCCTTTTTTTTTTTTGCATGATTCCTATGTGCATCATGCAGTTGTTAAGTGAATCACGTGGTTGTTAAGTGAGTCCAGCTTCTCTCCTTGGGAAAGTGGGAAATGGCACGATCCTAGGATGCTGCCCTCATCATAAATACATGCCAGTTGACAAATGCCTGGATTCCGATCACCTGACCATTAGAATGCTGTGCTAGTCGTAAGTACGAGGACTGACCATAAGTCATTTTTGTCAGTGCCATTCGAATGGCTGCTCACTTAAGCTTGATTTAGACTTCTGCATCACAGCGCATCAGGGAATGTATGTGTTTGTCGTTTGAAGATACCTGCGTAGCTGTTGCATCTCTGCAAACGTTTAAAGTTGAATAATAACAATGTGCAATTCTTTCTCTTCTGCAGGTTCCAATATTGAGGGGCAAGTTTGCTTGTACACACTGCAAGAACATCAAAGCATGCTACAACATCAATTAACAATGGTTGAGGCTGCCAGAACTTTGACACTCTCTCGACACCCAAAGCAGTAAAAAAATATGATGATAGCAGGAGGACAGATGATAGGGAAGTCCTTTAGGATTCTGACTGCAAGATGGTGGATTCTTGGGCAGCCCATAAAGTTACCCAGATAAAATCTCTGATGTTGCTCTTCGCAATCAAGTGCAGCATAATGTAAGGTTCCAGCAGTTTTCTCCGAGCCACTGAAATGCCAAAGAGAGTGAGACTCCAGACGAGGCTTGCAAAAAGTATCAGCTTTTATTTATGGCCATAGCAAAAGCTGGGTGACAAACTATATCCAGAACATACAAACAACTGCATGTAAGGAATAGCCACCCCCTGCAAGAGTGGCTCAGAATATTATATACATTTTAGGCAGATAGAAACAAAGTTTTTCCAATCAGAGACAAAGATTTGTTACCAACATGATCTTTAAAGCGTTATTTTGTTCAAGGTCCTGTCTCTGTCTACCTTATCTATGGAGTATTCCTATGGCCTTGGGTAGGGGGTGGCTGCCCCTCTTTGCCAAGTTTTTTTTCCAGCAGAAGGCTTTAAGGATGTATGAGCCAGCAAAACTCCCTTTCCTTTACCTATGCGGCCAGTGTAACAATTTCTTCTATGTTTTCAAGAATGTCCCTAGCTTTGAAGCCAGGAATAGAAGCGAGACGCAGCAGTGAGTAACATTTGCAGTAATGCCATCCAGTATTAAGGTTCCAGTTTACTAGGCTAAAAAACTACTTATTTCTGACAGTATATAATAATATAAGCAGAAGCCAATATAGATTCATATTGATCCATATGCTCCTTCAATACCAACAAGAAGAAATGTATCACCTAAGATTGTAGACACTCTTTCAGTGTTGAGGTGTGTGGCACCCTAAACTGATGTGTCAATGTGTAGCAGAAAACTGACACTGCCTAAACCACACACCCTTTGATGTCATCGTCAATAAATGTCCTAATAGGAGAATCTCACTCAGTGTTGTCTTGAATAGAAGTGTACTGCTGCTTTCCTATTGCTTTTCCTTTGTTCTATAATGTAACAACAGCAGTATTCACACATAATAATATTAATAACTAGCCATTCCCGTTGCTGTGGCCCAGTCTGGTTAATTGGCCAATCTGTGTGTAGATCGACATCTACACACACAAACACGTACACACAACCACCGTATAACCCCCAACCTACCTACTCCCTTTCTCCCTCTTTCCCTCTACTTACCTACGTACCTACTGTATTTCTTCCTCTCTTTATCCCTCTCTCAACCTACCTACCTACCTACTTACCTTCCTACCTATTGCATTTCTCCCTCTCTCTCTCTATCCCTATAGCTGCCTACCTACCTACTGTATTTCCCCTTGAATCATATGGACAGAGTATTTTATGTCATAAAGGATGACATAATACCCGTGGCCACTGCTCTCTCTGTATCCATCTACCTACCTTTTTAATGATTTTTTACATTTCCCTTGCGTGTACCTGGCACAGGTGTGACATCTACACAATGTGTGTGTGTGTGTGTGTGTGTTAAGTTTTATGAGCTGATCAATAAATTAAATTAGAGAGAGACCAGGATAGATCTATTTCATCAGCTGGCCATACTCCTTACTGGGATTCGAACCGGGGCTGTGTTGCATGCTAGGCAAGGAGCCTAGCACTTTAGCCAAGCCGGTTCTCCTTATTGCATCAGCTGAGACAGGGTATATTAGTATAGGTCAGGGGTCTGCAAAGTTGGCTCTTTTAAGACTGGTGGACTTCCACCAGTCTTAAAAGAGCCAACTTTGCAGATCCCTGGTATAGGTAATTGTTTCACAACAGCCTGTTATTAGGCCCCAATTAAGGGAGGAGACACAGTTTCCTTTCCTGCCTTTCGGCTCATCACCAGAGACCATCTAGACAGCAAGCCAAGAATTACGTTGTGTAATTTTTTAGATGTGTGTGTAATTTTTTAGATATGTGTTTATATATATGTGTCTGTGTGTGTGTGTGTGTTAGTTTTATGAGATATATATATATATATATATATATATATATATATATATATATATATATATATATATATATATATATATATATATATATATATATATATATATATATATATAATTGGTGCTGTATTTCAAAGGAACGTTGTGTGAAAATTTGGAAGCGATCGGTGCAGGACTTTCGGAGATTAGCGGTTTTGAACAAACTCTTGTTACGTTTTATTCATATATAGAAGATATAGATTATTAATGGAGAACTATAAAGGCCAAACAGGGAAGCCGATACAGATGGCTGTAAAATTACTTTATATTGTTACCTATGCTTTGCCTTTGGTTCTTGTTATGTTTTGTGTTTTGTTGAGGACTTGCGACCGGTCCTCGTCTGAGCTTTAACATTTTGCTTTGTGTTTTTAAAGATGAAGGCATTCAATAAAAATTATTTTAAAAAGAAGGGTGCCAACGCTGCTGCTGTATGTTTGCCTGCATGTAAAGGTGTGATGTTGTTACGGATTTAAACCAAACCACAAAGCTGCCACCCCCAACGGCCGGGGCGAGCGGCGCAGACAGGCGGCGAGAGGGCGCTGCAGAGCCGGCTTCCCAGGCGTCCTTGCAGCGGGTCCTCCCGGGTCGCTGGGAGGCAGGCGAGCGCCCGAGCGGCCAGCCCCGGAGGAGCCAGGGCCGCGGCGGGGAAGGGGAGCCCGGAGCAGCGCCAGCCTCGCCATGCCCTACGCCAACCAGCCCACGGTGCGCATCACCGAGCTGAGCGACGACAACGTCAAGTTCATCATCGAGAACACCGACCTGGCGTGAGAAAAACCCGCGAGGGGCGATTCCCACGTTTCCCCGAACCCGGGAAGGGAGGAGGGGGGAGAAGGAGAGATCCAGCGACGGCCAGCTGGACACGCGGGTCTCCCTCCCACTGGGGCATGGGGAGAAGCAGCGTGGTTGGAAGGGGGATCACGGGGGGCTTTCCCACTGCCCCACCCGCGCGTGGGGATAGCTAGCCAAGGGCAGCCGGTCTGGACACGCGGGTCTTTCCCCCCCAAAAAAAGAAATTGGGGAGGGGGAGATCCAGCTACGGACAGCTGGACACGCGGGTCTCTCCCACTCCCGCTCCCACTGGTGCGTGGGGAGACGCAGCATGGGTGGAAGAGAGATCCCTGGGGTGGAAGGGCGACACGCGGGTCTTTCCCCCCCCCCAAGAAATTGGGGGAGAGGGAAATCCAGCTATGGACTGCTGTACAGGCCGGTCTCTCCCACTCCCACTCGTGCGTGGGGAGATGCAGCATGGAGTGGAAGGGAGATCCCTGGGGTGGAAGGGGCCACAGGTGGGTCTTTCTCACTCCCACCTGTGCGTGGGGACAGTCAGCTAAGGCCAACTGATCTGGGCAGGCGGGTTTTCCCCTCCTAACCTGTGCTGGGGAGGGGGGAAATCCAGCTATGGACAGCTGGATGGGTCTTTCCCACTCACCCATGTGTGGGGCGATCCAGAGTGGGGTGGAAGGGAAACACCTAGGTTCTTCCCTTTCACCCAGGGGAGCGGAGATGCAGTGTGGGGTGGAAGGGAGATCTAGGGGTGGAAGGGTGAGTGCCTCCCACCCACGCGTAAGGAGATCCAAGCATGGTCAGAAGGGCTGGACATATAGGTCCTCCCACCCGTGCGTAAGGAGATCCAGTCACGGCCAGAAGGTCTGGACATGTAGGTCCTCCCACCCGTGCGTAAGGAGATCCAGTCACGGCCAGAAGGTCTGGACATGTAGGTCCTCCCACCCGTGCGTAAGGAGATCCAGTCACGGCCAGAAGGTCTGGACATGTAGGTCCTCCCACCCGTGCGTAAGGAGATCCAGTCACGGCCAGAAGGTCTGGACATGTAGGTCCTCCCACCCGTGCGTAAGGAGAGCCAGTCACGGCCAGAAGGTCTGGACATGTAGGTCCTCCCACCCGTGCATAAGGAGATCCAGTCACGGCCAGAAGGTCTGGACATGTAGGTCCTCCCACCCGTGCGTAAGGAGATCCAGTCACGGCCAGAAGGTCTGGACATGTAGGTCCTCCCACCCGTGCGTAAGGAGATCCAGTCACGGCCAGAAGGTCTGGACATGTAGGTCCTCCCACCCGTGCGTAAGGAGATCTAGTCACGGCCAGAAGGTCTGGACATGTAGGTCCTCCCACCCGGGGCATGAGGAGATGCAGCATGGGTGGAAGGGACACACGTGGGCGATCTGGTATGGGGTGGAAGAGAGACACACGACCCTTCCCTTCCACCCGTGGATGGGGAGGTCCAGCCATGGCTAGCCTGCCTGGACACAAGGGTCTTCCCCTCCCACGTACCCGGGGGAAGAGCCAACCATGCCAGCTGGTGTGGACACGCAGGTCTCCCCACACACACGTGGGGAGACTTAACAGCTGACTTGCTTAGCACTGGAAATGTTGGGCTCAATTGTGGTCATAAGGCAAGAACTACCTGTATTACTATAGGTCTGGATCAGTGGTCGCCAACCAGTGGTCCACGAGAAGATTTTGGTGCTCCACACACAAATTATTTGCATTTTTTATATTGCACTAAATACAACATATTTATCTTTTTTGAAAATAATCATATTAGTGGTTTTAAAATTAGGAATTTAGTGGTCTCTGAGATCCGAAAGGTTGGTGACCCCTGGCCTAGATGGCCCTTGAAGGCCAGCAGTCGAGCTACGAATGGTGGGGGTGGGTGGGTGGGGGGCTCATGGCTCACTCCGGCAGGCTCCACTGCTTTCTCAAACATGACAACTTTACATCGGGTGGACTCCAACTCCCAGAATTCCCCCCTAGACAGCCTGGGAAATGGTGGTACATTTCCCAGTCAGCCAGATATTCAAACTGGATTTGGAATTGTTATCCATCGATCGATCCCTTCCTAAGAATTGAGATCATTTATTACAACTATTGCAATTTAGGTGTTATAAATATTGTGGTGTTTTTTTTTAATTCCAGAGTCGCAAATTCCATCCGGAGGGTATTCATTGCAGAAGTTCCTATCATAGGTAAAACGCTCAACATGTGTCACATTCGCTCATGCATTCAGTTTCAGTTTCAGTTTATTTGGATTTATATTTTATTTATTTATTAATCGTATTTATAAGCTGCATCCATCTCACCACATAGGGCCTCCGGGCCGCTCACAGGCAAATATAAAACAATACAATAAATACAATACAGTGTTAAAATGAAATGAAATTAACTAGCCTGTGCTAAAATCTAACTAAAAACTGTTAAAATCCTCTACCAAATGCAGTTACATTATTTCTAGGCTAAAATCTAGGCTAAAGTCTAAGCTAAAATCTAAGCTCTAAGCTAGGCCAGCTAGGTGAAAGTAGTGTGTTTTCAGTGAATGGTGAAAAAGGCGAAGGTCCATGATGGTATGAAGTTCGGGGGGGGGGGGGGTAGGTCATTCCAGAGGGCCGGGCCTGCCACATTTATTTATTTATTTATTTATTATTCGAATTTATAAGCCGCACCCATCTCACCACATAGGGACTCGGGGCGGCCCACAGGGAATATAAAATATAGATATACAAATGTACAAAAATAAAACATTCTTAAAACTAAATTAAATTAAACCCACCCTGTGCTAAAACCCATATTAAAACCCCCGAATTAAAACTTTGGTAACTAAAAGCAGTACGGTGTTCGAGTAAGATCATGCCAGGCCGGCTTGTTGGAAGAAGTGCGTTTTTAACCGCTGGCGGAACAGGCGGAGGTCCGAGATGACACGGAGGTCGGGGGGGGGGAAGAGCATTCCAGAGGGTTGGGCCCATCACAGAGAAGGCTCTTCCCCTGGGCGTCGCCAATCGGCATTGCCCGGTTGACATCACCCGGAGCAGACCCTCTCTGTGAGAGCGTATTGGTCGTAGGGACGTATGGGACAGCAGACGGTCTCGTAGGTAGCTAGGCCCCGTGCCATGGAGCACCTTGAAGATGGTCATCAAAACCTTGTAACGCATCCGGAAGGTCACAGGCAGCCAGTGCAGCTCGCGCAGGAGCGATGTTATGTGGGATTGCCTTGAGGCACCCATAATCACCCGCGCGGCTGCATTCTGGACCAACTGCAACCTCCGAGTGCATCTCAAGGGGAGCCCCATGTAGAGAGCGTTACAGTAGTCCAGGCGACTACTGTAACATTCATTTTCTCTCTGCATTAATTTGGGAAAGAAAATCACGTGAAGATTTCACGTGATCTAATCTTCACATGAAGATTAGATCACGTGAAGTGTTAATGCCACTGTATAGTGCCTTGGTAAGGCCACACTTGGAATACTGCATACGGTTTTGGTCGCCACGATGTAGAAAAGACGTGGTGATTCTGGAAAGAGTGCAGAGAAGAGCAACCAACATGATTAGGGGACTGGAGACTAAAACATATGAAGAATGGTTGCAGAAGCTGGGTATGTCTAGTTTGATGAAGAGAAGGACCAGGGGAGACATGATAGCAGTGTTCTGATATCTCAGAGGGTGCCACAAAGAAGAGGGAGTCAAACTATTCTCCAAGGCACCTGGGGGCAGGACAAGAAGCAATGGGTGGAAACTAATCAAGGAGAGAAGCAACTTAGAACTAAGGAGAAATTTCCTGACAGAACAATTAACCTCTGGAACAGCTTGCCTCCAGAAGTTGTGAATGCCCCAACCCTGGAAGTCTTTAAGAAGATGTTGGATAGCCATTTGTCTGAAATGGTATAAGGTTCCTGCCCACGCAGGGGGTTGGACTAGAAGACCTACAAGGTCCCTTCCAACTCTGCTATTGTATTGTATTGTAAAATCCCTTGTGTTTACTTCGCTCTTACTTTGTTTTCAGCTATCGACTGGGTTCAGATCGATGCCAATTCGTCAGTGCTACACGATGAGTTCATCGCGCACCGATTAGGTGGGTGGTCATAAAACAGAAGGAAAAAGCTCTTTTTGTTTCCTTGCACGCTTTTATTTTATTTTATTTTATTCCGAAAATGAAAATGCAAGGGGAAAAAATGTGCAACAATAAAACGGGAGAAAAGAACATCATTTTCCCAGCCAGCTCTGCTAATTCTGGGAGTTGAAGTCCACATACTTTCAAGTTGGCAAGGTTGAGAAACACGGATCTAGATGCAATTCGAATTATTGCTATTTGCACATGTTCTGCCAGATAGTTTCTGACTGAATTGGAACTTGGGATGACTCTTTTTCATCGTCAATTTCTCTTCCCTTAGGCCTGATCCCTCTTACTAGTGACGGTGTGGTTGATAAGTTGCAATATTCCAGGGTGAGTCTAATTAAGACAGCGATAAATTATATAAATTATACTGCTAGAGGATCCCTATGAGGAGGGAGTTAAAGACGGAGGATCAAAATTGCTGTTTCGATTCTGTGAGTCACTTGTCAAGCCTCTGAATGTAAATCACGTGAGCATGGAGATGTGGGGCCGATCATACGTGTGAAAAATGTTCGTAAGAGTTGTGGTCCGCTGTGGAGCTGGCAGCCTGCGGAGCTGGCCGCAGATTCGGACAGTGAGGAGGGTGGGGAGGAACATGGGCCAGTCCTGGAGTCTGGGGAAGGCTCTGAGGAGGGCTCTGTGTCGGAGGCAGAGAGGGGGCCAAGGCCACCTGGTTGTTATATGCTGCCTCTGGAGTCTGACATCAGCAAAGCAAAAGAACAGCGGGAGCCTGTTCCCAGTGTGCAGATGCACAGAGCTGCCAGAAGGCAAGTACAGTTAAGACAAGAGGGGCAACTCGGGAGTAAGGCTTGGAGATGATTGGCCCCTCCCATAAGACATAAAAGAGGAGCAGAAGGACGTGAGCCTTTGCAGGAAGCAATTTTGTTCGTGTTGTTCGGTTCAAACTCCGAAGCTCCGTTTTGACTCTGTGCTCCGTTTGGCCTTGCAAAACTAATTGGCCATGAGGTGTCTGGCAGCGTTTCAAGGGAGATAAAGGCGGGCGCTTACCAGCCTTACTTACCTTGAAAGACTGTGGCAGACTTCTGCAGGACTCTTCACAGACTGTGAATCATTACGGGCTGCGAATGAACATAATTCACAGACGTTTAAATAAAAAGAGGGTTTTGGGGGACTAAGCGTGTGATTTTTACTGTCTCAGGAAGCCGATGTCAGAACAATAGGACTCCTTTCTTCAATGCTATTGTAACTTCAAACAGTCACTAAAGGAACAGTTGTAAGTCAAGGACTGCCTGTATTTTGCTCCACTTATAGAGGGCATTTGGCCCGGAGTAGCGCGGTGGCCTAGAGGTGCAGCTCTCACCTCACACTCAGGAGGCTGTGGGTTCAATCCTAGGTAGAGGCAGATATCTCTCTCTCTCTCTGGACACAATGAGAATATATCTGCCGAACAAAACTCCGCAATGGCGACAGGGAAGAGCATCTGGCCAGTAAACCCATTCAGTTGTCCAGATTCCACTCTGCAAGGGATTATGGGTTTTTTAAAAGATGATGATTATAAAGGGCCTCTGACCATGGCCAGTGCAAATTCGGGCCAGGGTTTGACCTAGTTTAGAGGACTGACGGTCCCTGGGTGAGTTGAGTTCCAGAAGGACCCCTCATCCTTCCTGCCTCCCCTTTTTACCAGGACTGCAACTGTGATGAGTTTTGCCCAGATTGTTCGGTGGAGTTCTCTCTCGATGTCCGATGTAACGAAGACCAGACAAGGCACGTCACCTCTCGGGACCTGATCTCCAACAACTCCCAAGTTATACCGGTCAGTGTCCTGTTCTCTGGTCTCCACGCTGCCGTTGGGTCAAGACACAAGCAAAGCCGAGATTCCAAGCAGAAGCAACTTGGTTCTTTGTCTTACCTTTCCTTTGTCCTCTGCAGGTGACATCCAGGAGAAGGGACAATGACCCCAACGACTACGTTGAACCAGATGGTACGTTCCCAAGCATGGCTGGGCTGCGGGAATCCTGGGCGTTGAAGTCCACCAGTCTTCAAAGTTGCCAAGTTTGATGAGGCCCCTGCTTTACGAAGAAGGAGCATTCTGGCTGATCTATGGGCCCTCCCTTGAGTATTTTTTATTTTATTTATTTTTTATTTTATAGTTGAATTTATATAACCGCACCCTCTCCCCGAAGGGACCCGGGGCGGTGCACAGGAAGTTAAAACACACAATATAAAATATAAATAATTAAAATCAAATTAAATAAATATCCCTGTGCTAAAATTTAAAAAGTTAAAACATAATCCATTTAAAAACCCAATTAAAACAATTTATGATACAGACTGAAGGCTAGGTAATTAACTTAGGCCAAGCCGGCCTGATGGAACAGGAGTGTCTTTAATTTCTGGCGGAAGGTGCGGAGGTCCGTGGTTGTTCTGAGGTCGGGGGGTAGGTCGTTCCAGAGGGTTGGGCCCACCACAGAGAAGGCCCTTCCCCTGGGCGTCGCCCGCTGGCATTGCCTGGTGGACGGCACCCGGAGAAGTCCCTCTCTGTGGGAGCGGATCGGCCGCAGGGATGTATGAGGTAGGATGCGGTCTCGCAGGTAGCTAGGTCCCGTGCCATGGAGCACTTTAAAGATGGTAATCAACACCTTGAAGCGCACCCGAAAGACCACAGGTAACCAGTGCAGCTCGCGCAGGAGCGGTGTTACATGGGAATACCTAGACGATCCCAAGATCGCCCACGCGGCCGCATTCTGGACCAGCTGTAGTCTTCGGGCGCACCCCAAGGGGAGCCCCATGTAGCACCTAGCACAGCTGTAGTTGGTAATAGGAGTCCATCAGCATTGGATAGCTATAAGTAGTTTGGGCAGGTGATGGAGGGGATGATCAAAGAAGGTTTCGGGATGGAGAAGACTTTTCTGAGCGAGACATCCAGCATCTTGCTTTATATAACCAATTTCATTGTAATTTTAGTACAATGACAATAAAGATTATTATTATTATTATTATTATTATTATTATTATTATTATTATTATTATTATTATTATTATTATTATTATTATTATTATTATTATTATTATTATTATAGCACTTAGACTTCTGTACCGCTTCACAGTCCTTTCTATGCGGTTTACAGAGTCAGTATATTGCCCCCCAACAATCTGGGTCCTCGTTTTACCGACCTTGGAAAGGACGAAAGACTGAGTCCACCTTGAGCCACTCAAGGTCGAGCTGCTGGCAGTAGGCAGAGTTAGCCTGCAATACTGTATTCTGCATTCCTGGGAAGCCATCACTCCAACAAGACGCGCTGTTGTTCGCGGAAAGGAGAGGGGGATGAGGAGGGAGAGGAAGGAAGGGTAAAGCCGAGAAAGTAAGGGTGGGGAATTAAGAGTAGGAGAGGTAAGTTGGGGATGGCCTAGAGGTGGAGCTCTCGCCTCACAAGCAAGAGGTTGTGAGTTCGATCCTAGGTAGAGGCAGATGTAGGGCCTCCTGCTTAGGCAGAGGGTAGGACTAGATGACCTGCAAGGTCCCTTCCAACTCTGTTAATGTGAGAGGGGAAAAAGAGGGGATGAAGACAGAAGGAAGAAGGCAGAGAAGGAAGGTTGAGAAGATGGAAGGAGTAAGATTGTTGCTAAACAAGACAGAGGCAGGGGGTGGCAAGAAAGTGACCCAAACTGTATTATATATGTTGTGTGTATAAGAATGAATATAGAGACTAATGATGAACAGACAAATGTTAAATAGCAATTATATCTATGAATGAATCCCAAAGGGAAAAATAAAGGAGTTTTTATATAAAAAAGACACACATTATTATTATTTTTTTAGACATCCTGATTGTCAAGTTACGGAAAGGCCAAGAACTAAGGCTCCGGGCCTATGCCACGAAGGGTTTTGGCAAGGAGCACGCCAAGTGGAACCCCACAGCAGGCGTGGCCTTTGAGTACGATCCAGACAACGCTCTGCGTCATACAGTCTACCCCAAGCCTGAGGAATGGTAGGTGGTCCCCAAACACGACCAGCCCTCTGAAGTGAATTCAAAGATTCCTTTATTAGGAGTGTCGGCAGCCCCGACAAATGTTTCTCTCACACAGCAGGCTAACAGGTCCGGCCAGCTGGCCGGAAGATGGATAGTTGTCTACCACATCTGTTCATCTCTGCCCCCCGCCTTTTATCCCCAGAGCTAGGGTGGGGCTTTGCTAGCAGTGGTGGTTCTTCTGTCCCAAGGACCGGCCCATAGATTTCCACTGCTCTCCTCTCCTCTGCCACATCTATTCATCTCCGCTCCCTGCCTTCTATCCCCAGAGCTAGGGTGGGGCTTTGCTAGCAGCAGTGGTTCTTCTGTCCCAAGGACCAGCCCATAGATTTCCACTGTTCTCCTCTCCTCTGCCACATCTATTCATCTCCGCTCCCTGCCTTCTATCCCCAGAGCTAGGGTGGGGCTTTGCTAGCAGCAGTGGTTCTTCTGTCCCAAGGACCGGCCCATAGATTTCCACTGTTCTCCTCTCCTCTGCCTTCTGTGTATCCACGCATCAGACATTGGATCCAGTTGTTCCTCATCAGCCACCTCCAGACCTGGGGGCTGTTGACTCCATCTGAGGGCTGATTGACGGCCCAGGCTCCGTCTCTGTCTCTCTCTCTCTCTCTGTCTCTCTCTCTGTCTCAGAGTCCAAGGCAAAGTACTTCCAATATATTCAGAGAGCCATGCTGGCAACCGTCTGGGGGAACCCAAATCTGAAGCTTCTCAGTTTCCCCCCTCCCCCCCAATTGAAAGTTCAAGATCTCGCCCCCCGCATCCACCAGTCAATCCCATGGTCCATCCTCCCACTGCCATGCTGGCGGTTTCCACCCATCCAGTTCCGTTCAGGTGCAGAGGCGCAGAGACAAAAGATGACCTTGGCTTTCTAGAAGGGATTTTGTTATGGCTACATCGCGTCTAACTCCATTTTCCCACCATAGAAAAGGCATAGTAGATTAGAAGCGTGGCAGGCCAAGGATCCTAAAGGAGCAAGGCTGCACGCCTGGCAACCTGCCTCTCTTGAGTTTCTCTAAGGTCGTTTTTGTGATCAGTGGTACCATCTCACCTCCCTGACCTCCTGCTTTTGACCTCCTCCTTCTAGGCCAAAGAGCGAATATTCTGAAATTGATGAGGATGAAGCCCAGGCACCTTATGATCCCAACGGGAAGCCAGAAAGGTGAGAGATCGGGATACCTTGAACTAGATTTTCCTCCCAACTGCAGCTCAGCTGGTTGGATCATCATCATCATCATCATCTTTATTGTCATTGTACTAAAATTACCATGAAATTGGTTTTAACTTCACTGGTGCAAAATTATAACAGAAACCAAAAAAAAAAGAGAGAACAGAAAAAAGAAAAAAACTAGCGTGTGCATGGAGTGATTGCGGTTGAATTTAAAAGTCTCACAGCCCATGGATAGAAGCTATCTTTAAACCTGTTTGTTCGGCTGTCTATACTTTGATATCTCCTGCCTGATGGTAGAAGGGCAAAGAGATACCAACCAGGGTGTGAATCATCTATGAGAATCTTCCTTGCTGTGCTAAAGCAGCGAGATCTGGCGATGTTATCCAGTGATGTCAGAGGGCAACCGATGGTTTCTTGTGCCGAATTGATGTCTCTCAGTAGTGCCTTCCTCTCCGCAACTGTTAAACCAGCATACCACACTGTGATACAATATGTGAGGACACTTTCTATGGTGGACCGATAGAAAGAGGTCATCATAAGACTACACAGGCAGTCCTTGACTTACAACCGTTCACTTAATGACGGTGGAAAGTTACCACGGGCTTCCCTGGGGGTATTGTCTCAGCTGGAGTTGAAGTTATAATGGTCTACAATGGTCAACAACGTTTTTCCCCCAAAACCAGCATATACTTCCAGTTGTTGTTTTTTTAAACGCCTCCTTGGTTAAGCCTTGGTTTGCTTAATGACCAGGATTCACTTAACAACTGCAGTAAGTCGCATAACAACCACAATAACAGTCATAAAATTGGGTTAGTAATACGAGTGGCCCAGTTTACAACGGTAATGAGTTATAATTGTGATGGGCATACTTCATTACCGTCGTAACTCAAGGACTGCCTGTGCTCTAAACCAGGGATTCCCAACCTTTGCAACTTTAAGTCTGAAGGACTTCAGCTCCCAGAATTCTCCAGCCAGCAAAGCAAAGCTGGCTGGAGAAGTCTGGGAGCTGAAGTCCTTCAGACTTAAAGTTGCAAAGGTTGGGGATCCCTGCTCTAAACAGCTCATCAGGGCGGTGGCATTCTCTGACCTCCCCTGAAATCAATACAGTACTTGGTTCACACTACAGTTTAACCCATGTTTTGTTTTCATCCTGGTTTGTTGAACCCCATAATTAATGGTGCAGAATAGAATGAGAATAGAATATAGAATAGAATAGGGTGGGGTGAGGTGAAGTGAGGTGGGGTGGAATGGAATGGAGAATAGAATGGAGTGGAATGGAATGGAATAGAATGGAATGGAATAGAATATTGGAATGAAGAATATAATGGAAGGAAATGGAATGGAATGGAATGGAATATTGGAATGAAGAATATAATGGAAGGGAAGGGAGTGGAGTGGAGTGGAATAGAATGGAGTGGAATAGAGAATGGAATGGAATGGAGTGGAATAGAATAGAATATTGGAATGAAGAATATAATGGAAGGGAATAGAATAGAATAGAATAAAAATAGAATGGGAATGGAGTAGAATAGAATAGAATAGAATACCCCAATAATGGATCATCATCATCATCATCATAATTTTATTTTTATAAACCGCGTCCTCTCCCAACGGGGACTCGGAGCGGTGTACAGGGGAAAAAAATTTAAAACGCATAAAATACATATACAATAAATACACTAAGTTAAAAACCAAATTAAACTCAATTCAATTGTCCCTACACTAAAATTCCCATTAATTAAAACTAATAATCCCAAACCCTAAAGGTAGAGACTAACCTAGGCCGGCCAAACGGAAAAAGTGTGTTTTTAATTTCTGACGGAAGGAGCAGAGGTCCGTGGTTGTTCTAATGTCAGGGGGAAGGTCGTTCCAGAGGGCTGGGCCCGCCACAGAGAAGGCCCTTCCCCTGGGCGTCGCCCGCTGACAAAGTCTAGTGGACGGCACCCGGAGAAGCCCCTCTCTGTGGGAGCGAATCGGCCGTGAGGATGTGTGGGGCAGGATCCGATCCTGCAGATAGCTAGGTCAATGGCCAGGAGCCCCCTGAATGATCCATCCAAGGGGCACATCCATGCAATAACGACATTAATAAAACCACAGATTACGAACCTCAAGCTCTGGGCTTGAATCGTGGGTTAAATGAAGGTGTCTTCCAACTATTTTTTTTTATCCCTACTCAGGTTTTACTACAACGTGGAGTCCTGCGGTTCTCTGCGTCCCGAGACCATAGTTCTCTCCGCCTTATCTGGGTTAAAGAAGAAACTGAGCGACCTCCAAACTCAGCTGAGTCAAGTGATCCAGAACGAAGTGCTGACCATCAACTGACGATCCTAAGTTTGACCACTTTGGATCAACCCTGATTTCTGGGGGAATTTGCTGAAGGCCGCTGAGATCACAGCAGGGCCCGATTGGCTCAGCGGGGTGCTTTTCTCTCGCTAACTTCGGGTCAAAACAGGTTTTGTTCTAAATGGGCATTGTGTTTTTTCGACCTCAGCCATTTTAAAATATAGGGACTTCAACTCCCAGAATTCCCTAGGCAGCATGCCTAGACCGCAACGCCATGTTGGCTGAGGAATGCTGGAAGTTGGACTGCAAACTTCTTAAAAGTTGTTGAAGTTGAGAGCAGTTCTTCTAAATTGCATTCAGCATTCTCTTAACAAGATAACGGCCTTAGGTCAGAGCTGTCCAACCGTGGCAACTTTTAAAACTTGTGGACTTCAACTCCCAGAATTCCCCAGCCAGCCAAGGCTGGCTGGGGAATTCTGGGAATTGACGTCCACAGCTTTTAAAACGGCCAAGGGTGAACACTTCTGCCTTGGATGTAAGAATATCCAGCTTGAAAACAAAACTACCAACCTTATCTCTTGTTTCCTGGTTTTTGTCTCTTTTGAGGTCTTGGAAAGATTTCCAGTTTGAGGGAAGTCCATGTTAGACCGCCGATGTTTGTTTACTACACAATAAAAATAAATTCTGCTTTGAGAAAGAGGTGTCTGCAATTTTTATGTTTATTTCTCCCATCAGCTCAGAACATACTCCAGAGTTTGGTAGGACCTGTGCAAGGGTATTTAATCTCTCCCCTATCCATTGCACTTTAAATAACATGGTTTCCTTTCCTCAGCCTCAATTTTGATTACGAAGCAGAGATTGTTTCGTGGATCAGGTATAACCATAGGTTTAACAGGTTAGCAGAGTTGGAAGGGACCTTATAGGTCATCTAGCCCAACCCCCTGTTCAAGCAGGAGATCTTCCACCAGAGGTGGGTTCCTACCAGTTTGGCCCAGTTCAGGCAAACCGGTAAGTGGTATGTGTACAAATGTATGGCTGAATGTAAGCAACGATTAACAGGTTAACAGAGTTGGAAGGAACTATATAGGTCATCTAGTTCAGGGGTCTCCAACTTTTGCAACTTTAAGTCTGAAGGACTTCAGCTCCTAGCAAAGCTGGCTGGAGAAGTCTGGGAGCTGAAGTCCTTCAGACTTAAAGTTGCAAAGGTTGGAGACCCCTGATCTAGTTCAACACCCCACCACCATCACTCAAGCAGGAGACCCTACTCCATTTCTAACAGATGGCAGTCCAACCTCTTCTTGAAAGCCTCCAGGGATGAAGCTCCCACAACTTCTGAAGGCAGCTTCTGTTCCATGGGTTGATTGTTCTCACTGTCAGAAAATTCCTCCTTATTTCTAGGTTGAATCTCTCCTTGGTCAGTTTCCATCCATGATTTTTTCTCTGGCCTTCAGGTGCCTTGGGCATCATGGCCGTAGCCCATCACTGTTGGTGATGGGCACAAAGGTTTGGATAGCCATCTACACAAAACGGCCATGCTAAAAGTAACCACTGGGTGGCACCAGTCACTTGTGGATGAAAATAATGTCTTTATCTATGATAAGACTTAAACTACTAGTAGTAAGACTGCCAAGGTAACAAGCAAATTACCTGCAGTTTGGATCATCAATCCTATGTTTGCAAAAGCTAGGAAACTATTATTAACACAAATGTTTTCTTGGAAATACCAACAGAGAAATATATCAGTAATTACAGCAACTGGAAAGTTGTTTAAAAAATAACTTTGGCACTTTAATCTTTTTTTTTTACTCTTCTATGCTTAATGCAGCACATAATTTGATTACATCTATATAAATAAAAATGTAACAAGAGTTTGTTCAAAACCGCTAATCTCCGAAAGTCCTGCACCGATCGCTTCCAAATTTTCACACAACGTTCCTTACAAATACAGCACCAATGATATATATATAGATTGTGTAGATGTCACACCTATACCAGGTACACGCAACGGAAATGTAAAAAATTGTAAAAAAAAGGTAGGTAGATGGATACAGAGAGAGCAGTGGGCCACAGGTATTATGTCATCCTTTATGACATAAGATACTCTGTCCATAAGATTCAAGGAGAAATACAGTAGGTAGGTAGGCAGCTATAGGGATAGAGAGAGGGAGGGAGAAATGCAGTAGGTAGGTAGAGGGAGGGATAGAGAGAGAGAGGGAGAAATACAGTAGGTAGGTAGGTTGGGGCTTATACGGTGGTTGTGTGTATGTGTTTGTGTGTGCAGGTGTAGATCTACACACAGATTGGTTGGCCATTTAACCAGACTGGGCCACAGCAACGCGGGGCCAGGAACGGCTAGTATATATATATATGTGCTAACTTTCTTGAATTCTGAAATAGGACATATGCATGTTATTACCAGATAAATTGTGAATTCTGCTCCATAATCAAGCCTAAAGCTAGATTAAAATATATGGCTTTGTAATTCAGCTTGTTTTTAATCAAATATTCTTTTAAAATAATGGCGACGTTGAGCTGATGTAGGGATGGATTTCGTTGTTGATCATGATTGCTTCTGTTTCAAAGGGATTATTGATACTCTTTATGCTTTGTATACTAGTTTTTAAAATTGCTTTTATTGGAGTGTTACTGATAGCCGATTGGCTCAGATTCTGCGGGCATTTTGTATAATCTTAAAAAGAGAGCTGTTTTCCCAGGGATGGAAAGTAAGGAGATGTTAGTTCTAGTCCTGCTTTAGACATGAAAACCAGCCGGGTGTCTTTGGGCCAATCACCAGGAGATTGTGAGTTCAAGTCCTGCCTTAGACATGAAAGCTGGCTGGGTAACTTTGGACCAGTCCTTCTATTTCAACCTAACCCACCTCACAGGGTTATTGTTATGGGGACAAATAGGAGGATGGAGGAGGACTTAGGCTTGTTCACAACCTTGAGTAACTTATAAAGTAATAAAGATGGGATAAAAGTTTGATTAGACAATGAATTGCCTCTTGATAGGAATTCATTTTTGATTCTTCCTCCCAACACGGAATGGAAAGTATGAAAAAGCAGGGAGGCTGCATACAGTCAAGGAAATGATAGTTCAGACAAAGACAGGTTATTCATTCACACGTGCACAAACACACACAATCCCTTAGCTCTTTAAGGACTGAACAAGAGTTAGAATTTGTTGTTGTTAGTTGTGAAGTCGTGTCCGACCCATTGCGACTCCATGGACAACGTTCCTCCAGGCCTTCCTGTCCTCTTCCATCCTCTGGAGTCCCTTTAAGCTCACGCCTACTGCTTTGGTGACTCCATCCAGCCGTATCATTCTCTGTTGTCCCTTCTTCTTTTGCCCTCCATCGTTCCCAGTATGAGGCTCTTCTCCAGGGAGTCCTTCTTCCTTCTCATTAGGTGGCCAAAGTCTTTGAGTTTCCTCTTCAGGATCTGGCCTTCTAAAGAGCAGCCAGGGTTGATCTCCTTGGTTTGAATGCCTTGCAGTCCAAGGGACTCAATGCAGGAATCTTCTCCAGCACCAGAGTTCAAAGGCCTCCATTCTTTGGCGCTCAGCCTTCCTGATGGTCCAACTTCCACAGCCATCCATTGCAACTGGGAAAACCATCGCTTTGACTGTATGCACTTTTGTTGGCAGGGGGATGTCTCTGCTTTTTAGTATGCTGCCTAGATTTGCCGTAGCTTTCCTCCTCGGGAATTAGAATACACCTGGGAACACGCTTGCAAAAAAAAATATCTCCTCTCCTTTGAGAAAAGTTGTTCAAAGCTTCTTCTCTTTCATCGAATCCCATGAGAACTTTGAGGAGGAGCAGTGACCTCACTGTGCAAATTTCTCTGCAAACAAACACACGGTCCCTCCCTTTTGCCCTGGGCCTCCAAAGCCCTGGATTCTGCTGGAGAATTACCCTGCGCATCTCTTAAGTTGCTGACGGCAGCAATACAGCGGTGAGAAACTGTATCTCAGCCCCCAAGCCATGTTCCTCGTGACCTTGGCAAGAAGGTGCCAGCACGTTTCCCTGGTTCTGTGTGTGTGTCTTACCTGGGCACGGCTCGTAAATAAGGGCTCTTATTGTCTCTGATCTGTAGGGATGAGGAGAACATTCAGCAGCGTGCGTTGAGAAGGCAGGTATCAATGGTTTTTGAGAAGGAATATTCCGTTTCTCGTATTCTTTGCAGATGTTTTGGATGGTTTTAAATAAAGGGGGAGAAAAACCCCTTGAAATGTATCGTTACGATTACGATCACTGATCAAACTTAAATCTATATACATACTATTAAAATAACAGAATAAGCTGGAAGGTGTTCTGACCGAGGCTTCTCAAGAGGCTGAAGCAAACTCCTTGTCCTGACAAAGAAAAAAACCCTTTTATTAATTGACTGTGAATTCTGCTCATTCACATCCAGCAAAGTCTTTCAAGGGAGGATTTACGGTCACAGACCTTCTCTGGCTTGGAGAGCTGCCAGGCGGATATCTGCAGAACTTGGCCAGGAGTCTCGGAGAGTCGCGAACCAATGAAGCGAACTTATTGTCTCCTGCAAACTCCACTCCCCTTCTGCTCCTCTTTTATTCCCTATGGGAGGGGCTATTCATTGTCCACCTGTGGCCTTACTCCCAAGTCGACCCCTGTTCTTTAGCTCTTCCCTTCGTCTGGTAGCTCTGTGCATGCGCACACTGGGAACAGGCTCCAGCTGTTCTTCTGCCTCACTCATGCCTGACTCTGAAGGCAGCTGATAACTGGCATACGGCTCTGGCCCCCACTCTGCCTCCGACACAGAGCCCTCATCCGAGCCTTCCCCAGACTCCACAACCAAGGGCCAAGGGAGTAGGGAAGAGATTCCTTCTAAGACTGGTTCCCATCCTCAGCCTCTTTAAGAAGTGTGGACTTCAACTCCCAGAAGCCCCCATTTAGATCCATGTCTCTCTTATCAGGCAGGTGAAAACTAGACCAGGTAGGGATTCCACCACGTTCTCACTCAAAATGGCGCCTTCGAGAGTCATATTTCTCAATCTCAGCAACGGGGGAATCCTGGGAGTTGAAGTCCATCCGTCTTAAAAGTGACCGAGAAATACTGAGCTATACAGGGACAAGCTTCTACTTGTAGGTTTATCATCTCACCTTGGGATCCACCGCAGGGCCATCCCTGCCCCCAAGAGAAAACTTACCTGCCTGTCTCTCTGGTTTTCAGCCACCCTGTCTCTCCAAAGATTGCTTCCTTCCCACCTCCTGCAGTTCCTCTGGTTTGCCTGCAGCCCAAGCTGTCATCTCCCTTGTTTTTGGAACAAGTTGGTAATTAGGTTGGTGAGACTAAGGCAGTGCTTCTCAATTATTTTCTGTCATGCCCCCCTAGGAAGAAGAAAACATTTCGCGACCCCCGCGCGACTGTAAATAGTATCATTTGTCTATAAAATTGTTATAAGTACACCTCTGCATAACACTGTATCCTTATTAATGTATAAGAGAATAAAAAAAGAAAGAAATGTGGATCAATTTACAACAAAGAATAGCTTTATTAACTGTAGCAGAAAAGATTTAAAGTGCATTAGAAATTTAAAAAAAATTAAATCCTTTGCTGAGGTCAAACGCGCCCCCCTTTACGGAGCCTCGCGCCCCCACTGGGGGGCCCGCCCCACTATTTGAGAAGCACTGGACTAAGGTAAGGCTCTTTGGGTTTCCTACCTGTTTACTTAAGAAACAGATGCTGCCCTTTCTCTTCCCAGAAAGGCAGGGAGGGCAGAATCAGCAATGCAGGAATTAAGACAGGTAGGACAAGAAGCAATGGGTGGAAACTAATCCAGGAGAGAAGCAACCTAGAACTAAGAATTTTCCTAAACGTGAGAACGATCAACCAGTGGAACAACTTGCCTCCAGAAGTTGTGGATGCACCATCACTGGAAGCTTTTAAGAAGAGCCATTTGCCTGAAATATTATACGGTCTCCTGCTTGAGCAGGGAGGTGGACTAGAAGACCTCCAAGGTCCTTTATCTTCTTCTTTATCTTTATTGTATTTCTATACCGCCCTCTCTCCCAGACGGGACTCAGGGCGGTGCACAGGAACAATAAAAATATAAAATATACAAACAATCACAGTAGTTAAAACTGAATTAAATAAAATTTGGACCCGTGCTAAAAACATAATTAAAACCCAACTAAAATCAGCCATAAAACAGCTATGCCAGGCCGGCCGCATGAAAGAAGTATGTTTTTAATGCCCGACGAAAGAGGTGAAGGTCCGTGATTGTACGGAGGTCGGGGGGGCAGGTCGTTCCAGAGGGCGGGGCCTGCCACAGAGAAGGCTCTTCCCCTGGGAGTCGCCAGCCGGCATTGTCCAGCGGACGGCACCCTAAGGAGGCCCTCCCTGTGGGAGCGGACAGGTCTAAGGGAGGTATGTGGTAGGAGGCGATCCTGCAAGTAACCAGGTCCCATGCCATGGAGCGCTTTGAAGATGATCACTAAGACCTTGAAACGCACCCGGAAGGCAACAGGCATCCAGTGCAGCTCGCGCAGGAGAGGTGTTATATGGGAGTGTCTTGAGACTCCCAAAATCCCCCGCGTGGCCGCATTCTGTACTAACTGGAGCCTCCGGGTGGACCTCAAGGGCAGCGCCATGTAGAGAGCGTTACAGTAGTCCAGGCGGGAAATGACGAGAGCTTGAGTGACCGTGCGTAGGGCGTCACGATCCAGAAAGGGGCGCAACTGGCGTATCAGGTAGACCTGATAAAAGGCCCCCCTGGCTACGGCTGTCAAGTGGTCATCCAAAGACAGCCGAGAGTCCAGGAGGACACCCAAGTTGCGGGCCCTCTCTGCGGGGACTAATGACTCGCCCCCAATTGCTAGAGATGGAACCAACTGGTTATGTTGTGGCGCCGGAAACCACAGCCACTCGGTCTTGGACGGGTTGAGTCGGAGCCTGTTCCTCCCCATCCCTTCCAGCTATTCCAGAAGTTGTGGGAGCTTCATAACTGGAAGCTTTTAAGAGATTGTACAGCCATTTGTTTGGAATGGTGAAGGGTTTCCTACTTGAATAGGGGTTGTTATTCTGTAAATAATAGTTGAGGACTATGTGTGGTCAGATAGATACTGTAGATAATGATTATTAGTGTTCAGGATATACAGAATATGAATAATTAAGGTAAAGGTTCCCCTTGCACATATGTGCTACTCTAGGGGGCGGTGCTCACCTCCGTTTCAAAGCCAAAGAGCCAGCGCTGTCCGAAGATGTCTCCGTGGTCATGTGGCTGGCATGACTAAACACCAAAGACGCATGGAACGTGGTTCCTATTTTTCTACTTGCCTTTTTTACTTGCTTTCGAGCTGCTAGGTTGGCAGAAGCTGGAACAAGTCACGGGAGCTCCCTCCATTACGTGGGCGCTAGGGATTCGAACCGCCGACCTTTCTGACCGACAAGCTCAGCGCCTTAGCCATCTATATATATATGTGTGTGTGAGTGCGTGTAGGTGTTCAGGATATACAAGATAATATGAATTATATATGTATATGAAATTAATAAGATATATCTATAATAGTGTTCAGGATACTTCCCTTTGACCGGTCCGCTCCCACAGGGAGGGCCTCCTCAGGGTGCCATCAGCCGGTCAATGCCGGCTGGCGACGCCCAGGGGAAGGGCCTTCTCTGTGGCAGGCCCAACCCTCTGGAATGGCCTACCCCCCCGAACTTCGCACCATCACGGACCTTCGCCTTTTTCGCCGATCACTAAAAACGCACTTTTTCCACCTAGCTGGCCTAGCTTAGAGTTAGATTTTAGTCTATATTTTAGCTTAGATTTTAGATTTGAGGATATTTTTAATGGATTGGTAGAGATTTTAATATTTGTAGTTCAACGTTTTAGCACAGGCTATCTAATTTAATCGTATTTTATCATTGTATTGTATTCATTGTTGTCGTCGTGGTATTTTAATTCCTGAGTACATTCGGAGATAGGAGCGGTATACCAATCCCATAAACTGTAAACTATATAGGATACAATACAATACAATACAATACAATACAATACAATAGCAGAGTTGGAAGGGACCTTGTAGGTCTTCTAGTCCAACCCCCTGCATGGGCAGGAACCTTATACCATTTCAGACAAATGGCTATCTAACATCTTCTTAAAGACTTCCAGGGTTGGGGCATTCACAACTGCTGGAGGCAAGCTGTTCCAGAGGTTAATTGTTCTAACTGTCAGGAAATTTCTCCTTAATTCTAAGTTGCTTCTCTCCTTGGTTAGTTTCCACCCATTGCTTCTTGTCCTGCCCCCAGGCGCCTTGGAGAAAAGTTTGACTCCCTCTTCTTTGTGGCACCCTCTGAGATATCGGAACACTGCTATCATGTCTCCCCTGGTCCTTCTCTTCATCAAACTAGACATACCCAGCTCCTGCAGCCGTTCTTCATATGTTTTAGTCTCCAGTCCCCTAATCATCTTGGTTGCTCTTCTCTGCACTCTTTCCAGAGTCTCCATGTCTTTTCTACATCGTGGCAACCAAAACTGTATGCAGTATTCCAAGTGTGGCCTTACCAAGGCACTATACAGTGGCATTAACATATATATGTGTGTGTGTAAAAGCCACTCTGTGGATCCAAAAGCAAACAAACCACATTGCAAATAGATTCAGACCATGTTTAACCAAACCAAGATACGTTCAAAAGGCTGCCCAGAGTTCCACTGCAGCTGATAAAACCAGGTTAGTAACTTGAAGACCCTCCCCCCCTCCAGAAACAGAAACCCAAAACAGACGATGGTTTGTCTGAAGTCAGCTTTATTTTCATGCTCTCAGGCTTTTAAAAAAAAACCAAGGGCAACACATGTTGCTGTGGCCTGAAAAAAATCATATTGACTGCACAACAGATTTCACCTAATTACAAAAAGAGGAGAGGTGGGCATGGGGGGCTTCAGGGGCAGCAGCTGCATTTATTCAGAGAAGGGTCCTTGCAGACACAGCCTTTTGCACAGTTGTCACAACCGGCGGGACAGCAGGAACAGCAGCCTGAAGAGTCAGAAAAACAGGAGATTAAATAACCTGATTCAAGACTAAAGCAATCAACCCACCAACTTGGATACTCGAAGGCGCAGAATTGGGCTTCCGCGATCAAACTAAACGTCTTACACTGAACCGATTCAATTCCCACATTCAAACGCCATGCGAGTCAGTTGCCAAATGGACAGCCCGTATTTTGCCCGATTTACACACCCTAATAAAACGTGCAAACCAATGAATGTGTTGTAGGCTTCCCTACCTACCCATGCAACCTGCTTAGGTTAATCTTGCTCAGGATAAACCTTCTCCAGAATGCATAGGATTAAACCTCAACTACATCCTAATTGCATATAACCTTAGAATTGAGCCGGAAGAGGCCTTGGAGGTCATCTAGTCCAAGCTCTTACTCAAGGAGGAGACCCTACACACCACTTCAGACAAATGGTTGTCCAACCTCTTCTTAAAAACTTCCAGTGTTGGAGCATTCACAACTTCTGAAGGCAACTTCTGTTCCACTGGTCGATTGTCCTCACTGTTAGGAAGTTTCTTCTTCAGTTCTAGGTTGCTTCTCTCCTGGATTAGTTTCCACCCGTTGCCTCTTGTCCTGCCTTCAAGGTGCTCTGAAGAATAGGTTGACTCCCCTCTTCTTCGTGGTAGCCCCTCAAATATCTCAACACTGCTAGTGTGCCTTTTCACTAGACGATAGACATACCCAAATCCTGCAACCATTCTCATATGTGTTTTAGTTTTCATTTTAATGGGTACTCCATAGAGCAATTACACAAACTAAAACTTGAATATCCTTTAAGAGCATTCACTCTATCTAAACCCATAGACTCTTATTCATGATAGTGCCAAGGACTCCATGGAGTTAATTAAGCCAGGGGTGTCCAAACTTGGGAACTTTAAAACTTGTGGACTTCAACTCCCAGAATTCCCCAGCCAGAAGTCCACGAGTCTTAAAAGTTCTCAAATTTGGGCACCCCTAACTTAGGTTTATGTTGCAAGTCTTGGGTCAACTCAGATGACTTACAACGTTCCCCCCACCCCCACTTCTTCTCAAAACCTTTGCATTTTTAACTCCCCAGTTGATTTCCTAGAAAACAAAGGGCTTACTTTTTTTGCACGAAGTGCATTTGCAATTTTTGCATTTGCATGATCCATTGCAAGAACAGGAGCTGCCTGGAATGTTAAAACAGGGAAAGAACAAAATGTCATCGGCTGGACGGGAAATGATCACAAACCACGATTCAACCCCTTACACTAGGAACAAGGTTATCTACCCATACAGACACCGTCCCCAAATTTCTTTTCCCAGATAAACCTTTTTTTTTGGCCTGCTTTCCAGGCCAAATAAAATTCACGCAGGGCCTTTAAGCAACTAAGACTTGAATTGAATTGAATTTATAAACCGCGCCAGTCTCCCCGGAGGGACTCGGGGCAGTGCACAGGAAATTAAAATAGAAATATAAAACATAACAATAAATAAATGCTAAAAACCAATTAAATACTAATAACCCTGTGCTAAAAACCCTAAAACTATTACCCCTTAAAATCAAATTAAAACAATTTAAGCTTCAGTCTGCTAGCTTGATGGTGTGGATTAGGCCACTTGCTCAAGTTTGACATCAAGATGCAGCATTGAACAATTTAATCTGCTTATTGGGGTTGCCCGTTACATGCCAAGGATCCAAAGCCAGGTTTCTATGGAAGCCCCTGTGGGTAAGACTGGAAGAAAACCAAGTTACTTCTTTTCAAAGGAACTATTGGCAGGAGTAGGCAGATTCACTGGCAACTTTTTAAGTTTCCCCAAGTGAGTTTTAGTCCCACATTTGTAAAAAAAAACAACCGTCACCCAATAATAAATTAGCAGCATGAAAACAAGATTTCCCTTTCAAAACAACTGCTAGGAGACTTGGGAAAATGTTCCTAAAGTTTTATCCTGTCTGGAAGCATTTTTTTTAATTGGAAATTTGAGGGAAATTATCCCTAACAAGATGGGAGTTTGCAAAAGTTCTTAAAGCAAAATAGGTTTAGGCCTTAGATTGTCTTAAAAGGCTGCAAAAAGGTTTAGAAACCAATCTTTCTAAAAACTGTAACATTTCAGCTTAGTGAAGTAGCAGTTTAATAAATGTAGTCATGTAGTCCTGGGAAAGGAAATTGATGGGCATCCTAGTTTATTTTTAAACCAGGACCTGGGAGATTTATTTTCTCTTTGAAGTTTCTCTAGTGCACCCAAAAACTCTTCAAACTTAAGTTTGCGCGACTACCAGCTGCACGGAATAGTGTGTAGGAGCTTCGGTCTGTGTGTTTTGGGGGGGAAAGGGGGCTTACACCCCTGTTAGAGACCCCACACCGACTTCCAGAAAGTGTTCCTGGGGTTTTGTGGGGGGAAGAAACGGGTCTCTCTCTTGGAGGACAAGTCTTCGGAAGTTGTGGGGGCTTCATCACTTGAGACGTTCAAGAAGAGACTGGACTGCCCTTTGTCAGAAACGGAGTAGGGTCTCCTGCCTTGGGCGCGGGGGTTGGACTAGATGACCTCCAAGGTCCCTTCCAACTCTGTCCATCTGCAATCAGCACGGACGGAGAAGGAGAAACCTCGCTCCCCTAACCCATCGAGGTCCGGCAAGACTCCACCTCAACGCCAGCAACGGAGCCGGGGAGCCATAGGTTCCCTCCGCAGCATTTGCGCGCATCTCCTGCGCTCAATAGCCCGGCTTACTGGATACGGGTTGGGGGGGCAGCCAAACCGGGGTTTCTAAAGGGAGGGGAATAAGAGGTTTGTTTTAGGCAATGCAACCCCTCCCCCCTCCTTGCAAGGCTGGTGGGAAAGTAGAAGCAGAGACTTACCGGTGGCGCAGCCGCAATTCTGGGGATCCATCGCAAGTCGAGAGAGAGAACGAGACGAAAAGAAGCGCAGACAGCCCAAGGCGGAGGAAAGATGCGCGGGTGCTGGAGGGCTGCCTGCCGCCGGCTTTTTATGGAGGTCAGCGAGGCGTGTGCAAAGCGCCCATCCCTCCCTCCCTCCCTGTCCTGCGCACGGGCCGCAGCCGCCGGTGAGGATGGGCGCAAAAAACAGGAGCCGCTTCAAGCGCCGCGCGCAAAGCCCCCGCGTTTGCAAGCGGGCGCCCGCGGGCATCCTCTGCATGCCGTATGGGGGTGCAGCACAAACGCTACGCCACCCCGAAAGTAGCCTTACTTGGTCCCCCTGGAGCGAGTAGAGGAGCCGGGGGTGGGGTCTCATTGGTTCAAAACGGGGTCTGGGGGGACCTCCAGGCAGCTGTTAAGGGGATCGCCTGTGTCCCCCACCCACCCACCCCCGACTGTCCTGGGTCCTCATTTTCTGCAGGTGGGGGCTCCAGGTTGGATCTCGGTGGCGTTGATTGGGGGAAGGAGGGGGATCCCTGGGATTTGCAAACATCCCAGGTGGGGTGAATGGGGCTTTCTCCCATGTCCATCCATCCATCCAATTCACTCCAATCAATCAGAATAGAGTTGGAAGGGACCTTGGAGTTCTTCTAGTCCAACCCCTCCTTGCTCCACTGGGGAAGAGTCCTGCTCTCCCTTCTCTAACCAAACTGGGAATGTCCCAGTTGGACTAGATGACCTCCAAGGTCCCTTCCAACTCTGTCCATCTGATTATCATTGTCATTATCACTAGGTGGCTCAGTGGCTAAGCTTGTCGATCAGAAAGATCGGTGGTTCGAAATCCCTACTACAGGTCTCCTGCGTGAGCAGGGGGTTGGACTAGATGACCTCCAAGGTCCAACTCTGTTACTGTTCAATCTCTGGTCGGGAATTTTATGGCAGGACCCAGGGCAGCGGCCCTTCTTTCTTTAGATTAGGATCATATTTTATTTTACCTGTGAATCAAGATGATCAATGGCTTTGCTTTGAGATCTCTGTTTTTTCTTGAGCACAACATGCGAGGTATGTTGGAGGAAATATTTCAGGGCGTTTGGATGAGCCTCACAGGTCCTACCTAGATCATCACCCTCCTTAATTAAGATTAAATCAAATAAGGTTTCTTGTAGATTTAATCTTCCCCCCACAAATAGGGCACCTTTGAGCTCAGCAAGTGTGGATTGCAAATCACGAGGACCGACATGGAAAAGCATTGGATTTTTTAAAACTTAAAAGCAAACCAGTTTAATCGTTTTTTTAAAAATCCCAAAAGAAAACGGGGCCAAACTATGCCTATTGTTGTTTTCTTTAAAAAGAGACCGACACAAAATTGAAAAGAAAACAAAAGAAATCATCAAACTGAATGAAAAGAAGGGGGAAAGATGTGCCTTTCATAGCTCTTCAACATTAATCGTTAAACATTCTGAATGAAAGAGCATAAATAATACTCTCTTGTTGTAAAACGTCGCGAAGTTGGTGCCAAGCATGAAGTTATGCCAGTTTTTGGCACGCGTTTCACAGACTAACAGAGTTGGAAGGGACTTTGGAGGTCATCTAGTCCAACCCCCGCCCAAGCAGGAGAGCCTACACCATTTCTGGCAATCCAGACTCTTCTTGAAAGCTTCCAGGGATGAAGCTCCCACAACTTTAAAGATGCTTTAAAAAAAAAAAAAAGATGAATGACATGTCTTTCAAATCCAATCACTAATATTAGGAATACTACTATGGTAGTTTGAGAAACTAAAGTACAGTATTTCTCCTAGCTCATAACCCAAATGATCTCATATTCCCAAAAGTTGGAATCTGATTACGTTTGAGGCATTGGGCCTCTGGAGCCTTGTTGCTAAGAAAAGAAAAGAGAATAACAAAGAGTTGGAAGGAACGATTTACATTAGTTTAGTGTCTTTCTGATGAATTAAGAGCCTTGTGATATATTGATTTGGTTTGGTGGCTCAAAACACAGTAAAGCCATTTGCATCTTTCCTGGTCAAACTCCGAGATGGCAACAGTGTGCAAACTTCCTCCTTCCCATTCAGCCTGGTTGCTGCAACCGCTAGTGTGGTGTGCAGCTGTGAAGGCCGCCCCCTTTTGCACATGGCAATACAAACAATGCCATCCCCGCCCCTTCCGAGAACGGTGTGCAGAGGGCAGTGCGCAAAAGGGTCACGTGGGTTGTTGCTGAGTCAAGAGTGAGTCAGCAGATAAAGGTCTAGTTTAGAAGCGTAAGCAAACAGTGACGGCACCCAAAGCACATTTGTTATGGCCTTCCTGAACATCCGGGGGGAATATCGCTTTTAATTTCCAGGTTTTTATAATACAATACAATACAATACAATAGCAGAGTTGGAAGGGACCTTGGAGGTCTTCTAGTCCAACCCCCTGCGTGGGCAGGAACCTTTTACCATTTCAGACAAATGGCTATCTAACATCTTCTTCAAGACTTCCAGGGTTGGGACATTCACAACTTCTGGAGGCAAGCTGTTCCAGAGGTTAATTGTTCTAACTGTCAGGAAATTTCTCCTTAGTTCTAAGTTGCTTCTCTCCTTGATTAGTTTCCACCCATTGCTTCTTGTTCTGCCCCCAGGTGCCTTGGAGAATAGTTCGACTCCCTCTTCTTTGTGGCACCCTCTGAGATATCGGAACACTGCTATCATGTCTCCCCTGGTGCTTCTCTTCATCAAACTAGACATACCCAGTTCCTGCAACCGTTCTTCATATGTTTTAGCCTCCAGTCCCCTAATCCTCTTGGTTGCTCTTCTCTGCACTCTTTCCAGAGTCTCCACGTCTTTTCTACATCGTGGCGACCAAAACTGTATGCAGTATTCCAAGTGTGGCCTTCCCAAGGCACTATACAGTGGCATTAACACTTCACGTGATCTAGATTCTATCCCTCTGTTTATGCAGCCTTTTCAATCGTTTCATTTCAGCATCCTTCTTCCGTTGAGAGTCCCTGAGTTGTTTGTAGACAAGAAATCACACCATTTCATAGGACGTTCAAAATTAAAACGCCAACAGTTAAAACACTATTCAAACCTTGCATTGTGGGTTGTGTTTGCACAGCTCAGCTTAACTTGGTTACTGAGTTACTCCCCTTGTTGGGTTTGGCTAATAATTAGTGGAAGCAGGCTGGGTTTTCAGCAGCCTGCTAAGCCACCAAAGCACAGTATTACCCAATGTTACAACTAACCGATCAGGAATACAACTGAGTACTCATTCATCTTTATAAGGCCTTGGGAAGGCCACACTTGGAATACGGCATCCAGTTTTGGTCGCCACGATGTAGAAAAGATGTGGAGACTCTAGAAAGAGTGCAGAGAAGAGCAACAAAGAGGATTAAGGGACTAGAGACTAAAACTAGGAAGAACGGTTGCAGGAACTGGGTATGTCTAGTTTGATGAAGAGAAGGACCAGGGGAGACATGATAGCAGTGTTCCGATATCTCAGAGGGTGCCACAGAGAAGAGGGAGTCAAACTATTCTCCAAGGCACCTGGGGGCAGGACAAGAAGCAATGGGTGGAAACTAATCAAGGAGAGAAGCAACTTAGAACTAAGGAGAAATTTCCTGACAGTTAGAACAATTAACCTCTGGAACAGCTTGCCTCCAGAAGTTGTGAATGCCCCAACACTTCAAATCTTTAAGAGTTGTGTTTTGTTGAAGTGTGTTGTGTAGATGTTCTTGGCTTACAACCATTTGTTTGGTGCGTGTTTGAAGGTACAACAGCACCGAAAAGTGGGTCCTAACAATTGGTCCTTGCCCTTATGACCGTTGCAACATCTCCAGAGCCACCTGACCAAAGTTTGGGTGCTTGCCAACTGGTATGTGTTTACAACTGTTGCAATATCCTGAGTCACAGGTCTACTAGTCCTGAATTTCCAACAAGCAAAAGTCAATGTGGGAAGTTGGGTTTGCTCAATGGCCGTGTGATTCACTTAAAAACTGCAGTGATTCACTTAGCAACCATGGCCCCAAAAGTCATAAACCTGGACACAACTGGCTTCACCACCACCGTGGTTAACAACATAAATTCTGGGCCCAATTGTGGTCGTACGTCAAGGATTTCCTACAGAGGTTTTTAAGTGAGGCAGAGAAGGGCCAGAGCAGGTACCCAAAGTATCTTTTGATTGGCTTCGCTATCTTGGAATCTTTGTGGAAGTAAAATAGATTGAGCTCATTGGGGATATCTTTATACGGGGTCCATCTGCTTCCAAGAAAAGCAGAAGAACTAGCCAGCTGAAGTCCACCCAACAAAGGCAAAATGTGCTATAAAAATTACAGGATGCAATTGACAAGGATTCTTGATTGCTCTCTATGCTTCCCAGATATCTTTAAAATGGTACTCAGATTCCAGAAACATTTTAGCCACATACCAATCAATAACAAAACATTCCCCACCCCTGTGCTAAGGAGCAATCCACCTTAGACGTCCTGGAGCTGATGGGGATTGTAGTCCATTGTGTGCATAGAAAGCAACAGCTTGAGGAAAGTGGAATTCGTACCACGCAATAAAACCTACAACCCACGAGCCAGACTGGGCTTTAGAGAGAGATTGTTATTAGGGATTAACAGAGTTGGAAGGGACCTTGTACGTCAACTAATCCAACCCCCGTCTAAGAAGAAGAGCCTACACTATTTCTGACAGATGGCAGTCCAGTCTCTTCTTGAAAGTCTCCAGTGATGAAGCTCTCACAACTTCCGAAGGCAACTTCTGTTCCATGGGTTGATCGTTCTCACTGTCAGGAAATGTCTCCTTATTTCTAGGTTGAATCTCCTTGGTCAATTTCCATCCATTGTTCCTTGTCTGGCCTTCAGGTGCTTTGGAAAATAGCTTGACCCCCCCTTCCTCTCTGTGGCAGCCCCTCAAATATTGGAAGACTGCTCTCCTGTCTCCCCTGGTCCTTCTCTTCACTAGACCAGCCATGCCCAGTTCCTGCAACTGTTCAACATATGTTTTATCCTCCAGTCGCCTTTAGTCCAAGGGTCTCCAACCTTGGCAACTTTAAGACTTGTGGACTTCAACTCGCAGAATTCCCCCCACCAGCCTGAAGTCCTCAGACATGGTCGGTTGAAGAATTCTGGGAGTTGAAGTCCAACGATCGTAAAAGTTGCCAAGGTTGGAGAACCCTGGTTTAGTCTAATGACTGTGGAAGGTCTACTGTATGACTATGAAGCCCCAACCTTAGAAATTAAGGATAAAAAGAGAAAACTGCCTTGAGATTGCGTTTCACCCCAGGAAAGAGGCATTCACAGCAGCGGGACTGAAATCCCACCCCCTTTTATGCAGATTAAAAGGGGGTGAGTGGGGCTCCAGTCACACAGTTTTGGCCGCCATCTTCACTCCTGCTCCCAATTTGGGTGCCCTGAATACGTTCCATGCTGTGACAACAAGGATGATAAATCACATTTCAGAAAGAGTTTGGATTTTGCTTTTGGGTACAGTTGTGCCTTCAGTGGTGGGATTCAAACTTTTTACTACCGGTTCCATGGGCGTGGCTTGGCAGGCGTGATGTGGCTTGATGGGCATGGCTTGGTGGGCATGGCAGGGGAAGGACTCAGCTGGGACTCGGGAGCAGAGGTCGGTTTCAAATTTTTTAGAACCTACTCTGTAGGTGTGGTCTATTTTGTGGGCGTGGCTTGGCAGTCATGTGACAGGTGGGAGTGGCCACCTTTTAAAATGTGGTGAAACTCATTTAACAACGCTCTTGCTTAGCAACCAAAATTTTGGACTCAATTGTGATGATAAATTCTTTCTTTCTTTCTTTCTTTCTTTCTTTCTTTCTTTCTTTCTTTCTTTCTTTCTTTCTTTCTTTCTTTCTTTCTTTCTTCCTTCCTTCCTTCCTTCCTTCCTTCCTTCCTTCCTTCCTTCCTTCCTTTTTTCCTTCCTTTCCTTTCCTTCCTGTTGGGTCAGTGGCAGCGGTGGGCTAGATTTACTTCCAGGTACGCCGGTGGAACCCCCTCTCACCGGTTCTCTAAATTTCACCAACCGGTTCTCGCGAGTAGGTGCGAACCTGCAGAAACCCACCCCTGCTCGGGAGGCAGAGAATAGATGGGCGGGCGGGGCCAGCCAGAGGTGGTATTTACCAGTTCTCAGAACTACTCAAAGTTTCCGCTACCGGTTCTCCAGAACTGGTCAGAACCTGCTGAATACCAACCTCTGCCCAGCTTGGCTGTTGGCTGTTAAATGTGGACATTTTTTTTCTTGAAATCAAGGCTGTCCCTGTTTAGCGAAGCTTTTGCTGCCTGGGAAATGAGCGTGAAGATCTTTGGCAGCCTCAAAACAACACGCAGTATAAACCTGTGGCTTGGGGGACAGACTGTTTGGAGGTTAACTACTAGGAATTTGATTGGATAATTACGGTTAGCGAGCATTTGGGGCATGCACTTCTCCAGGAGCTACAGAACGTTCTCGCCACCGATTCCAAATTTGCTCAAGGAGAAGGCGAGAAGAAGGAAGGAGAAAGGACTGGTTTCCTTATCAGCAAAGAACCACCAAGCCACCTGACAGAAAAGTCTGGTTTATTGGCTCTATCAAGATGAGATTCTGACTTTAAAAGTTGGCAAACAAGAAAGGGAGGGAGGGAGGAAGATATGGTAGCTGTGGAAGGAATGAAAAACCAAACAAACCATCTAAGAGGTCTTGAACCTAGAGTTATTTACACACGTAGTAGGCTGTTGCTATTATCCTCATCTTTCTCATCCTTTCTCTTCTTTCCTACTATCTTCTGCCCTTGGTATCTTTATCACTTGTATCTCACAATTGATTGTAACGACGGTATCTATGACTTATCACTTGTTTATAGGCACACTGAGAGCTCCCTCTATCTCAACTTTCCTTCAGGGTTTTTTTCCCCATCGCTTCTCTTTTATGTGTATGTCAGAAAAAAAAAATATTTGGCAGGATACTTCCACTATAAACCTTCACCTGAAAGAACCTTAAACTGAGCCACACATTTCCTGGATCATAGGCCAGAATTTTTCACCAGGCTGCCAAAAGTCCTAATCCAACAAATTTCCCTTTATGGCAGTGGTGGTCAACCTGGTCCCTCCCGCCCACTAGTGGGCGTTCCAGCTTTCATGGTGGGCGGTGGGGGTTTTGTCCGATACTGAAGCACTTTCCTTTTTTTAATTTAATTGACTTCCCTACTTTATAAATCACCTTTACTGTGGAACCGGTGAGCGGTTAGAACATTTTACTACTAACAGAGATACAAAAGTGGGCGGTAGGTATAAAAAGGTTGACTATCCCTGTTCTATCTATCTATCTATCTATCTATCTATCTATCTATCTATCTATCTATCTATCTATCTATCTATCTATCTATCTATCTATCTATCCATCCATCCATCCATCTTCTATTAACTCTCTTATCTATCATCTGTCTAATAACTATCTATCTACTATTGTCTCTTCTCTCTCTCTCTCTCTCTCTCTCTCTCTCTCTCTCTCTCTCTCTCTCTCTCTCAGTGGTAGTCAACCTGGTCCCTACCGCCCACTAGTGGCCGTTCCAGCTTTCATGGTGGGCGGTGGGGGTTTTGTCCGATACTGAAGCACTTCCCTTTTTAAAAATTTAATTGATTTCCCTACTTTATAAATCACTATTCCTGTGGAACCGGTGGGCGGTTAGAAAATCTTATTACTAACAGAGATACAAAAGTGGGCGATAGGTATAAAAAGGTTGAACTACCCCTGATTTACAGGATGCCAGGAAAAGGTGAAAAGCCTCACATCTTGCCAGAAACCTCTTGCCAGCCACCCAACTGGACCACCAAAATGTGGCCCAGATGTGACCAAAATGTGGCCCCGATGGGTGGCTATAAGTCACCATCAAAATGGGACTTACTTTAGCGAAGAGGTGTCCAACCTTGGCCACTTTTAAGACTGGTGGACTTGAACTCTCAGAATTCTGCAGTGAGTAAATAAGTAATATAGTGGCTCAGTGGCTAAGATGCTGAGCTTGTTGATCAGAAAGGTCGGCAGTTCGGCGGTTCGAATCCCTAGTGCCACCTAACTTGCCCCAGCTTGTTACTTGTCCCAGCTTCTGCCAACCTAATAGTTCGAAAGCACATAAAAATGCAAGTAGAAAAATAGGGACCACCTTTGGTGGTAAGGTAACAGCGTTCCATGCGCCTTTAGCCTTTAGTCATGCCGGCCACATGACCACGGAGACGTCTTCGTACAGCGCTGGCTCTTTGGCTTTGAAACGGAGATGAGCATCGCCCCCTAGAGTTGGGAACGACTAGCACATATGTGAGTGGGGAACATTTACCTTTACTTTTACTCTAGCAGTGGGCAACCAGTGTGTTTAATTTTTAATTAGAGTGCACAACACATTTAATCAAGTTACAGAATTAGCTAAAGTTGTACAACAGGTTAGTGTTTAGTTTTCAAATGTTTACTGTCTGTCAACTCTGGTGAATGCCTGGACTGGTTCCTGTCGTTTTTTTGCCAAGATTTCTGGAAGTGGTTGATCCTGGTTGTCTTTTCCTTAAGCCCAAGTGGGAGTGACTGTCTCATAATCATTCATCTGGTTTCATGCCTGCGGGAGGATTAGAACTCGCCGCCTTTCATTTTCCAGACTAGTGCCATAACCACTACACCAAACTGGCTCTCAAATTATGCACAGGGCATCATTACAAAAAGATAAGCTTGGAAATGCGAATCCAGCATCATTGTAGTAGGTGGCCTTCTTTCTTAACTTTTTACCTCACAGGATACTCAAAGTAGGCCGCCAGTTGCACCTGGTTGGAACCAGAAAGGAACCGACACATTTTCTTGAAAATTCAGAATTGAACCTTTGTCAGGCTTTGCATCATCCGTAGAAAATATTGATTTTTTCAATATTTCAATATTTTTTCAATGGAGCCTTCTCACACCTTTTCCCATGTAAACCTCTGGGCCCATGTACTACTTACAAGGATTTTAGGAAACCCAATATGGAATTTAGAAGGGCAGCCTGCCTAAAAGAAAGAAGATTAAGATAAGATCTGGGCTTCAAGAGGTGTCTTGGGACCCATTCACTCTGACTGTCCTTCTGGTAATTTTGGTTTTTAATGGATATCCCTGACCTAAACAGGACCCATACGGAGGTGGGTCAAAACAAGTCAAGATGGTGGCCACAACTGCATTTGAGGCCTCTGTCAGGCGTGCCTCTGTTCAGAATCCAAGAAAGAAAGAAAAATCCCAACTACATGTTTGCAGAGAAGAGGTACTTTTACTGAGTTTGAAATGATAGCAAGAAAAGAAAAGCAGGATCTGAAGCGAAAGGGGCGAAGGTTACATGTTGAAAGTATCCCCAAATCCTTCCCCCCTGCCAAGAACCCAGGCTGAATGTCCAATCCCCAACCCATATGGTGTCATGTGGGGGTGCATCTTCAGGTGTCTTCACCCATCTGGTATTCTGGGGACAGTTGACCTTGACTGGGTGTAAACAAGTCCATTCAGCTGCGCAGTAGATGATGAGAACAAACCTCTCTTTTCGTTCACACAGGTCACCTCTCTCCAGCTCACTTCCCCACCCAAATGCCAATCTTTCCCCTTCCCCGTTACTATGGCAGCCGATAGCAAGCAAGCATCAAAGAGGCAGACAGCCTCTTCAGGTGCATCTCCACCCACATAAAAATGGGGATGAGCTTCAGTCTCATGGTTGTGCACCTATCTTGTCTTTTTTTTTGACCTCCAACCCACCCTTGCCTGACACCCAGCAGCCTGGTCCAGTTCTACCCTCTTGCCACCACGTTCTCAAAATCCCCGCTGTGCCATTAATTGAAATAACATTGCTTTCCTCCTCCAAAACCAAGAAAGACGCACTGAGTTACTTCGGTTTCTTTTATGGTTCTTCACCTATGGATGGAAATCTTGTCAAATTGAAGCAGCTCCTTGCACCATAAAATGGAGAGTCTGGGAACTCTTGAGGAGGCGCCTTCTTCACCTTATTTCTCTCACACAAGCTATCTAAACTGACACCTCCGGAATGCAGCCCCTCCCTCCTGAGAATTCAGACAGCATTCTACCACAGTTACAGCCTCTCCCTTGAGGGCTATCCAGGAGAAGAACCTAGATAGCATATTAAAAAGCAGCAACGCCACCTTGCCAACAGGTTCCGTAGAAGCAAAGCTGTGGTTTTCTCAGTAATATATATACGTGTGTGTGTGTGTAAAAACCAAACACTCATCATGAAATCTCCAGAACTGTAAAGGCTACAAACCTGAAATTTGGCCTGTATGTTCCTCTTCCCTTCTTGGTGCTCGCTAAGAAAGGATTTTTTGAAATGACCATCAGATCATTGCTGTTTCTTGTACAGTAATTTAACCTGCTCTGATTCTAATGAGTTCTACTCCCCCTCCCCACCTGAAAAGAACTCTGTTCCAACTGCTAGTTGCCTCACATTCCGTTACCTCAGTTCAAACTGGCAGAGGTTCCACTCTTTCACTCAGGAGCGGCCTGGGGCTCCTCACAGTCCTAAACGTCAGCACCTCACCACAATGTCTACGCCTTCCACCTATGGAACTGCTTCTGGGCTCAAGGCGGCGGGAGCGATATTCCCGTACGTGTTTCAATCACCCACCGCCACTGAGCCAACGGATTGTGAACAAAATTTCTCCTGCACAGCCTGATCACATAGGTTCATCGCAAAGCACGGGTATCCAGCTAGTAATGTATAACTGTGGGAGTTGGACCATAAGGAAGGCTGAGCACCAAAACAAAATGATGCTTTCAAATTGTGGCGATAGAGAAGACTCTCCCTTGGATTGCAAGGAGATCCAATCGATCGATCCTAAAGGAAACCAACCCCACTTCTCTTTAGAAGGCCAGATCCTTCTAAGTTGAAGCTCAGATATTTTGGCCACCAAATGAGAAGGAAGGACTCCCTGGAGAAGAACCTCATGCTGGGAAAGATGGAAAGCGAAAGGAGAAGGGGAAGGCAGAAGATGAGATGGTTAGATAGTGTCATCAACACAAGGAACATGAATTTGGGCAAAGTCATGGAGGCAGTGGAGGAGAAGACACCTTCCTTACCATCTGAGGCTGCAACGGCTGGGCCTCTTCACTCTAGAAAAATCTATAAATCTTCACTCTATAAAATCATGCACAGTGTGGACAAAGTAGGAAAGGAAAAATGGTTTTCCCTATCGCACAACATTAGAACTAAGGGGCCCTCCATGAAACTTTTGATAGCTAGACCTCAAACAAATAAGAGGAAGTACTTTTCCACCCAGAGGATCCCTGGTCTATGGAACTCCCTGCCAGAAGAAGGGGTGACAGCTGTCAGCCTCGACACCTTTAAGGAAGGATTAGACGAGTTCATGGAGAACAAGGGTATCCATGGCTATCATTATGGATGCCTAAGGACACCCTCCGGGTTGGAGAGATAGGCAGGATATCTTTCAATGCCATTTGCAGGGAATCACAAGCAGGTGAAGACATCTGCTTGGGAAGACCCTGAAGCAAATGGGGAGCCACTGTGTGAGACAGAGTGCTGGACTGGATGGGCTGTGGCCTGTTCCAGCAAGGCTGTTCTTATGTTCTTATGGTCCATGGGATTACGAAAAGCCAGCTACGATTTAGCATTTGAAGAACAACAAGAAGGAAAAAGGAGAAGTAAGCACTCCCTAACTTCTCCATAGTCCTGAACTGCAGTTTGGAAGTGATTAGCGTTACATCTTTGGTGGCACCTCTTCCAACGCATCCCCACACGGTATTTTTATCCACGGAGGCAGCTCATCTAGAACATAGAATAATCAGGTTGGAAGACAACGTATCTACCAATTCACAGCATTGCTGACCAGGAATAAAGCCAGTGGACTCGTTTTAGGTGTTTAAAATCATTTTATTTTTAAACAGGAGTTAGTACCTTTTCTATCGGTTGCCAAAAAAAAAAAAAATTTCCGATATGCAAAATATAGCCGTTAATTCAACTTGCGTTGAAGAGCAGCTTGCTAACGGGAGCAGAGCATCTCATGCCTATCAGCGCCTCCTGCTGGTCGGTTGGGAAAAGCCAAGGCCCAAACACCGCAAACATTTCTTATATACATACATGGCTTGGATTACTGTCGCTTTATGTTTTACGACTAACGGTGAGAGCGCGAAAAAATAGCAAAAACAGAACCGGACATCGACGTGACATTTCTGCGGGCAAATATACAGATTTTTAAGACGGCCGAAGCCAGCTTCTCTTTACTTGCAGCAGCTGCATTTGGTGGAAGGCTGGCCTTTGCAAATGCATCCCTGGGCACATTTGGCACAGCCCACGGGGCAACAGGAGCAGCAGCCTGAAAGAGAGAATGGGAAAACGTCAGCCTTGACCTTCAACCCAGAGAATCCTGAAGCCATGCGAAAGTTCCCAAAAGAGGAACTTTTACGATTAATTTACGAGCCTCGAGACAAAGTCCAAAAGAAATCCAGTCGTTTGTTAGAAGCAACATTTTGGCATGTTCTCCTGCGGAGCCGAATCTGATTTCCGGGTTAATGGTATCTGAACTTTACCCCTGTGTCTCCCCTCCCCTCAGTCTGTGTCGTAAATCATATCCACCAATGAGGTGCTGCAGTGAACTTTCGTGCCTCTGAGATCCGACCGAAGGTATGCATGGAATTCTTCCTCCCTTCTCCATGTCAACTTGATAATAGTCATAGAAATGCTTTACAAATTTGACAAGCCGAATGCTCAGTTGAATTTCTCGGAGGTTTTAATGGACAAACAGACCGAAAAAACAAAATGGAGCTTCGTTTTTAACATGTGGCAACAGCAGTGAGCCTCCTGTATGCACACAGGGATGGAAGAACATAGAATAACGGGGTTGGGAAGGACCTTGGAGGTCTTCTAGATGTAGACCAACCTCCTGCTCAAGCAAGAGATCCTATACCAGGATTGTGGGCAAATGGTTGTACAATGTCTCCTTGGAAGCTTCCAATGATGGAGCACCCTCAACTTCTGAAGGCAACTTCTTTTCCACTGGTTCATTATTCCCAATATGAAGAAATGTCCTCCTTATTTCCAGGTTCAATCTCTCTTTGATGATCTTCCACCCGTTACCTCTCCTGGCCTGCTCTCAGGTGCTTTGGAGAATAGGTTGACTCCCTCTTCTTCGGGGCAGCCCCTCAAATATTGGAAGATTGCTATCAGAATGGGCTAGGTATGTTTTTCACCATTGGCCCACAAGGGGAGAATGAATGGTGGAATGGGGTTGTTGGAGACAGCAAAAGTTTAATAAAAAGAAGGACTAGGGGAGACATGATAGCAGTCTTCCAATATCTCAGGGGTTGCCACAAAGAAGAGGGAGTCAAACTATTCTCCAAAGCACCTGAGGGTAGAACAAGAAGCAATGGGTGGAAACTAATCAAGGAGAGAAGCAACTTAGAACTGAGGAGGAATTTAATACAATAATACAATAGCAGAGTTGGAAGGGACCTTGTAGGTCTTCTAGTCCAACCCCCTGCGTGGGCAGGAACCTTATACCATTTCAGACAACCTTATACCATTTCAGACAAATTTCCTGACAGTTAGAACAATTAATCAGTGGAACAGCTTGTCTCCAGAAGTTGTGAATGCCCCAACCCTGGAAGTCTTCAAGAAGATGTTGGATAGCCATTTGTCTGAAACGGTGTAGGGTTTCCTGCCTAGGCAGGGAGTTGGACTAGATGACCTCCAAGGTCCCTTCCAACTCTGCTATTGTATTGTATTGTAAAACGTACTGCTTTGGTTAAAAGAAGGACTATCTAGCTTCATTTCTATTTGGAAACCACACGCACACGCACACACACACACACACAGAGAGAGAGAGAGAGAGAGAGAGAGAGAGAGAGAGAGACTTGTTTGACACTGAAATGCAATATTAACCTTGCTTTTTGATGATTAGACTTGTTCCTGGTGATAGAAGTGCTGTTTGTTGTGATTTATTCTAGTTCAAAGGGTTATTGGGTTTAAAAATTTTATCTCTATCAAAGAAAGTCAAATATTATCTTTTACTATCGCTTTTATACCGCCATAAGCTTCTCTTTTTTTTTAGCAGTATAGCTTTTAAAGCTCTAAGATTTAACTCGACAGCATTTTTGCTATAGTTTACCAATGTTGCTTCTATCCTATTCATTTCCCTTTCTTTTTCATTCTTTTTTTCCCTTAAAAGTATTTTATTCCTTTTTTGAAATTTAATAAAATTTTGAAGAAGAAGAAAAAAAGAGGAAAATAGCAACATCCTATCCCAACTCAAGTGGGGGAAAATTTAATCTGAACCAAGAGGTAGAGAGGCTGGATTCCCAGACATTAAGCCCAAGCAATGTGTTGGAACTTAACAACATTGTACCGTTTAGGTTTAATGGGCTGTGAACCTGAGTATCATGGTTAGTAAAAATAAGACATGCCCAGGGTCCCAAAAATATATCCAATAGACCAGAGATAAACCTCCAACAATCTTGCTTTCACAGTTCCCAGAATGAGTGGAAACAATTAGGACTTTATGGAATAAAATGTTTGTAAAAATATTCTATGTTGTTTGATCGCTTAACCCACTTGAAGAGATCATCCCACTGGCATCTAACCGTGTCTACTTTTGAATTAGGACCGTTGGCATGCCCTACAGAGCCCAGTGATGATGGCAAACCTGTGGCATGCATGCCAGAGGTGGCACGCTTCTGTGGGCATGCTCGCCATCGCCAGCTGCTCCTCTGGCGTGCACATGAGCGCCAGACAGCTGGTCCAGTGTGCATGTTCACTGGCCAGCTGTTCTCTTCTGGTTTCCGGGCCAGTGTGCTCATGCACGCCAACCAGCTGGTCTTCACGCAAAGACCAGTTGGCGGCACGCATGCGCATGCCAAAACCCAGAGGAGAGCAGCTGGCTGGTGTGCATGTGGGCGACGGAACCTGTAAGAACAGCTGGCCACCATCCACATGTGCCCCAGCCAGCTCCTCTTTTCTGGGTTCTGGCGCTCGTGCGCTCCAATTTTGGCACCCTTTGCCGAAAAGGTTAACCATCCCTGGTTAAGACTTGGTGTACAGGGAGGTATCTTACCTGAGTCAAACTTTTTGTGGTTTACTCAAACCAAATAGTAGACAATTGTGGGATGTGGGGTTGCCCCACCCCGGTTGACAATTCCGTTCCCCATCATGCCCTGAATTAACCCTCGTTGTTTTAACTTTACTAAGTCCAAGCCCATGATTTTATGACGTGTTGGAGGTTTTCGCACAGCCTCCCCGTAGAAATTAAGTTGTACGTAATTATCTCTGCGTTGACCTTGAGCAACGCAGTTGCAGTTGGGCTGCAGGCTTGTAGGGTAATTGGAATTAAGAGGGCTGAAGATCGGCACTTTGAATGCAGCTCCCTGAAGGTGTTTCGGAGCAGGGACAGCACACCTGTTTGCAAATCTTCGAAAGAAGTCTTAAAAGGTGGAAGGCAGGTGTTTCATCTGTTCTGGCTGTGCTCTCTAGTTCCCCTCTTTTAGAACTGGATCCAAAGCACCGCGGAATCTTAATTATTCAAACATTCCTTCTTAATCCTTCCACACAATGTTCTCTATCTTTCCTTACAGCAATGGTGTTTTTTGGAGGGTGCCTCCAAAACAGAGTATATTCTTGGCAGCTACATGGAGAAGTCCCTGGAGTATTCTTGGTGCGTGGTTTGCCACTGCCTGCTTCCTAGGGCTGAGAGAAAGTGACCGTCTTCTGCCCCATACATCCCTTCGTCCGATCCGCTCCCACAGAGAGGGCCTTCTCAGGGTGCCGTCGGCCGGGCAATGCCGGTTGGCGACACCCAGGGGAAGGGCCTTCTCTGTGGCGGGCCCTACCCTCTGGAACGACTTACCCCCCGAACTACGTACCATCTCAGACCTCCGCCTCTTCCGCCAGCGTCTTTTCCAACAAGCCGGCCTAGCATAACCTCCCGTTTTGACTGTTTTTAGATTTGGGGGATTTTATACAGATTTTAGCACAGGGTATCGATTTAATAGCTTTTTAAAATTTTGTACTTGTTTATATTTGTTATGTCTTTTAATTTTCCTGTGCGCTGCCCTGGGTCCTTTTTGGGAGAAGGTGCGGGGTATAAATTCGAATAAAACTAAAACTAAAACCGGCCCAAGGTGAGACTAGAACTCACGGTCTCCTGCTTTCTAGCTTAACTACTCTGGCTCTTAGGAATGGGCAGCCTTCATTACAGGTAGTCCTCAAGTTATGACCATAGTGAAGCCTGCTCACGACAGTTGTAACTCACGAGGTCCATAAATCAGGCCACCCATGTGACTGATCCAATTTTATTGTGGGTTTTTTTTTGCCAGCGGACATTAAGCAAATGTTGCAATCGTAACATGGTCATAAGACTAGCTGTAATTTTGGGAGCAAATATTTTGAATTCTGACGAGCATGCTTACTAACCATTTTATGGTCCTGGAGAAATGTTACCTCTGTTATATGGACCAGAGTCCCCAAATCTGACAATGTTAAGATTTGTGGACTTCAACGCCCAGAACTCCCCAGCCAGCCGATTTCCATGTATTGGATCCTGTCTGTTCACAGGACATTTAACCAGGGAGTTTGTGCCACGTGTTAAGTGTGGCATTAACCTTAGTTAAACATTTAGCAGTACAGACCACATACTCCATTGGCGTTAATTTATGGTTCATCCCATCCTAGGCTCTCCAAAGCAGTTTAATTCAGCAATTAAATTAAGCAGCATTAATTTAATAAGCAGCAATAAAAAGTTGACAGTTTGCCCTTTAAAACAAAAAAAAGTAACAGGTTGTTGGGAATTTGGGGGTTTGCATTCGACAGCTTTGGAACATAGTTGCGGGCCCAGCCCTCTGGAACGACCTTCCCCCCGACATTAGAAAAAACTACGGACCTCCGCTCCTTCCGTCAAAAACTTAAAACATATCTTTTCTGCTTGGCCGGCCTAGGTTAGTCTCTACCTTTAAGGGAGTTAGGGAATGTTAGTTTTAATGTGGGGATTTTAGTGCAGGGACAACCAAACTTAATTCATTTTTATTTACTGTATTTATCTTGTATGCATATTTTATAGTATTTTTAATTTTTCCCTGTGCACCGCTCCGAGTCCCCTTGGGGAGAGGATGCGGTATATAAAATAAATTTTATTATTATTATTATTATAAGCAAGATAAAAACGCTTATACGAGGAATGGAACGATCAAAAGTGCTTTTTCTCAAAAGCAACTGGACTTTTTTTTATTGTTTCCCTTGAAAATGTTTCGCTTCTCAGCCAAGAAGCTTCTACAGTTCTAATTCATTTCTCACTGGACTAGTTGGTTAAAACTGAAGAAGCTTCCTGGATGAGAAGCAAAACGTTTTCAGTGGAAAAACCCAAGCAACTCCGGCTTTTGGGAAAAAGCACCCTAACCCTAACCCAGAGGGGCCAGAGGTCCCCAAACTTGGAAACTTTAAGACTTCCGAAGTCCACAAGTCTTAAAGTTGCCACGTTTGGGGACCCCTGACCTGGACGATTGAGGCTCTCTGTAGATAAAATCAGATGGAGCAATGGCTGTTGACCTCTTTCTATCGGTCCACCCTAGAAAGTGTCCTCACATATTGTATCACAGTGTGGTATGCTGGTTTAACAGTTGCGGAGAAGAAAGCACTACAGAGAGGGATCAATTCAGCACAAGAAACCATCGGTTGCCCTCTGACATCACTGGATCACATCGCCAGATCTCGCTGCTTTAGCAGAGCAAGGAAGATTCTCATAGATGATTCACACCCTGGTTGGTATCTCTTTGCCCTTCTACCATCAGGCAGAAGATATCAAAGTATAGCCAGCCGAACAAACAGGTTTAAAGGTAGCTTCTATCCTTGCGCTGCGAGACTTTTAAATTCAACCGCAATCACTCCATGCACATGCTAGTTTTTTCTTTTTTCTTTTCTCTCTTTGTTTTGTTTCTGTTATAATTTTGCACCAGTGAAGTTAAAACTAATTTCATTGTAATTTTAGTACAATGACAATAAAGATGATGATGATGATTATAATAAAATGACCACACCCATCTTTGATAGCCTGGCGTCTTGCTTGAGCCCCATACAATGCAGATTGGGTTAACTCAGGGATGTCCAAACTTGGGAACTTTAAGACTTGTGGACTTCAACTCCCAGAATTCCCCAGCCAGCATAGCTGGCTGGGGAATTCTGGGAGTTGAAGTCCACAAGTCTTAAAGTTCCCAAGTTTGGACATCCCTGGGTTAACTGAATACATGATGGCGCGTGGGACTATGCTGGCAAGGATGCTGCGCGACTCCAACCCCACGCACACTTGGTAAGAAACACACAACCGCCCCCTCGGAAGGAGAGAAGGCAAAACATTTAGCAAGCGGACGACAGAAACTCACTTTTCCTGCAGGATTTGCATTTACAATTTTTACACTGGCAGTTGTTACCGCAGGAGCACACCCCACCTGCAAAACAAAGAGAAGACACACACAATCACCTTCGGAGCGCCAACGAGACAAAAGATCACTTTCGACATAAACCTGGCAAGGACTCCGGGATGGGTTTCCAGCCTTGGCAAGCAAGCCCTCCTTCACCCAAGCAAGGATGCCCACAGCAGCTTCTTCACAACCCCCTAGCTTTAACCCTTTGGCTACAGCGCCCCAAAGAGCCAGAGGAAGGAGCGAAGGGACTTTCTTGGCTGGTCCCTCTGCTAAAAGCACCCAAGAAAACTGCCGGCTGCTGAGCTATCCCACTGACATGCATCTTGAATGTGAGAACGCAGCCCTGGGAAGGAAAGCAGGACCCACGAGGAGGGAGGTGGCCCCCAAAAGCTGAGCCCAGGTCAGTCTCTCTTTCTCTCTCCTTCTCTCTCTCTCTCTCTCTCTTTCTCTCTCTCTCTCTTTCTTTCTTTCTCTCTCTCTTTTCTCTCTTTTTCTCTTACTCTCATTCTCTCTTTTGGTTTCTTCCTTTTTCTCTTTCTCTTTTTTCCCTCTCTCGTTCTCTCTCTCTCTCTCTCTGTCCCTTTCTTTTTCTCTCTTTCTCCCTTTTTTCTTTCTGTTTTTCTCTCTTTTCCGTCTCATTCTCTATGTGTGTGTGTGTCTTTCTTTTTCTCTTCCATTCTTTCTCTCTCTCTACTCTTTTTCTCTTTCTTCCTTTCTCTTTCTCTCTCTGTTTGTCTCTCTCTTTCTCTCTGTCTCCCTTTCTCCCTTTCTCTCTGTGTCTCTCTGTCTGTCTTTTTCTTTCTTTCTCTTTTCTCTCTCTCTTTCTCCATCTTTCTCTCCCTCCCCCCCTTTCTCTTTCTCTCTCTCTTTCTCTTCTCTCTCTCTCTCTCTCCCTCCTCTCCAAGCAGAAGGGCAGAGAAGGGATGGCGGGGAGCCCAGGCGGAGGCGCACCGCTGGAGCACGAGCAGTCTTCGGAATCCATGCGGGCGCTTTGGGTCTCCGGCGGGTGCAAAGAGGCTCAGGCGAAGATGGGCATCCGAGTGAGGCGGAGAGCCGCGCACGGCCGCTATTTATCTCCCCCCACGGGGAGCGGGGTGCAAAAGCCGCCCCGCCCGGTGCACACGGCGCCCGGTACCCGCCCGCCCCCAAAAAGCCGCGCCGCCTCGCCCGGCTGGGAAGCTGAGCGCGTTGGCCCCCGGGCGACGGATGCACCTGCCCGGGCAGACCCTAACCTGGAGGACGGGAGAGGGGAGGGGATGGGGGGGGTAAAGCTCTGCCTGGCGTGTCCCCTCCCCTCTGGACCCTTGCAAAGGAGCCACTTGGGGGTCCCGGGGGATTTGGCCCCGGATCTGGCGAATTCAGAGAGTTTATTTCAGCTTGGAAGTTTGGGGAGAAGGGTGTCTGGGCGTGTGCAGAGCGCTGCCGAAGTTAGAGGAGCTTGGGATGAGTGAGTGAGTGTGTGTGTGTGTGTGTGTGTGTGTGTGTGACACCCGGATTCTCAGCTTTTCTGAGCTCCCCCAATTTTCCAAATCGGCTCTTGGTGGGGTTGGTCTGTTTTCTCCCATAGAGCCCCAAATCTGCAATCTATTTAACAGAGGAACCGAGTTGGAAAGGGACCTTGCAGGTCATCTAGTCTAACCCTCTGCCCAAGCAGAAGACCCTACATCTGCCTCTACCTAGGATTGAACTCACAACCTCCTGATTGGGAGGCAAGAGGTTCCGCCTCTAGGGCACAGCAGCAGATATTTAATAGGGGTTTAGCGCAACAGGTGAACTCCAGCTACCCTGGTTTGTGCAGGCAGCCCTCCACTGAGCACCTGCAGGGAGTCCTCGGCTTACAACAGCTCATTTAGTGACGGACGTTAGACGTTTGTCAACCGTCTCCTCCCATTAATGACTGTATGACTGTGACTTTGTTGCTTCTACCCTTACGATTTACATTGATTGCTTTCTAGTATGATTTGATTGCTTATTTGTACCCTTTGACTATCATTAAGTGTTGCACCTTATGATTCATGACAAATGTATCTCTATTCTATTCTATTCTATTCTATTCTATTCTACTCTACTCTACTCTACTCTATACTCTATAGAATGTATTTTGTCTTTTTATGTACACTGAGAGCATCTGCACCAAAGACAAATTCCTTGTGTATCCACTTGCCCACTGGCCAATAAATTATTCTATTCTATTCTATTCTATTCTATTCTATAGAATGTATTTTTTCTTTTTTTCTATTCTATTCTATTCTATAGAATGTATTTTTCCTTTTTATCTATTCTATTCTATTGAATGTATTTTGTCTTTTTATCAATTCTGTTCTGTTCTGTTCTGTTCTACTCTACTCAATAGAATGTATTTTGTCTTTATATGTATTTTATCTATTCTATTCCTATTCTATTCTATACCCCATATACTCTACTCTATACTCTATAGAATGTATCTTGTCTTTTTATGTACACTGAGAGCATCTGCATATTCTACTGCTTATTCTATTCTATGCTATGCTATTCTATTCTATTCTATTCTATTCTATGAGTTTACAATGGTTGTGGTACCCCATTCCCATCGCTTGAATGCCATTTGCAACCTTTTTATCTGACCTCTGACAAGCAAAGTCACTGGCGGAAACAAGATTCACTTAATGACCAGATGTTTCACTTAACAATCGCAGTGGTTCGCTGAAGTATGGTGAAAAAAACCCTCATAAAATGGAGTGTGACTCACTTAACATCTGCTTCGCTTAGCAAGAGAAGTTCTGGTCCCAATTGCTGTTGTAAGGCGAGGATTACCTGTGCAGGCAGTCCCCGACTTACGACCTGAGCCCAAAAATTATGTTGTTAAGAAAGACAGTTGTAAAGTGGGTTTTATCCCATTTTGTGACTTTTTTTTGCCACTGTTGTTAAGTGAATCAATCTGGCTTCTTCCTCCACCGCTTGTCAGAAGGTCGTAAACGGGGAATCCCATGACCCTGAGACCCTCAACCGTCATAAATGTGAGCCAGTTTCTGTAAAGATGCGACAATGGTCGTAAGAGTGAAAAATAGTCATAAGTCTTCTTTTTTTTTTCAGGGATGTTCTAACACAGGGGTCTGCAAAGTTGGCTCTTTTAAGACTGGTGGACTTCAACTCCCAGAATTCTGGGAGTTGAAGTCCACCAGTCTTAAAAGAGCCAACTTTACAGACCCCTGTTCTAACAGGAGCTGAAGATGAGAGAATCCTTATTCGTCTATCACATCTCGAAAGCATCCAAGTTGGGAAAGTTGTTAGACAAAAAAGCGCCTGATTGAAACTGCCTGCCTGATTCATTATTAACTATGAGAACTACAGGCTATTAATTATCTTCCTGACTGCATAGTAATTAATAGTTAATTGTCACTGGTGAATTTCAGCACCTGCTCTGGGCCTGTCTTAGCTAGGAGAGAAGGAATTTCGGAAAATATGACTTAGAAAGAACAAAGTAAAATAGTTCAGAATGTAACCAAAGCTTAAATATACGGCAGTGGTGGGTTTCTGCAGGCTCGCACCTACTCGCGAGAGCCGGTTGGTGAAATTTAGAGAACCGGTGAGAGGGGGTTCCACCGGCGTACCTGGAAGTAAGTCTGGCCCACCGCTGCCAGTGACCCAACTGGAAGGAAAGGAAAGGAAGGAAGGAAAGAAAGAAAAAAAGAAAGTAAGAAAGAAAGAAAGAAAGAAAGAAAGAAAGAAAAGAAAGAAAAGAAAGAACGATAGAAAGAAAGAAAGAAAGAAAGAAAGAATTTATCATCACAATTGAATCCAAAATTTTGGTTGCTAAGCAAGAGCGTTGTTAAATGAGTTTCACCACATTTTAAAAGGTGGCCACTCCCACCCTGTCACATGACTGCCAAGCCATGCCCACAAAATAGGCCACACCTACAGAGTAGGTTCTAAAAATTTTTGAAACCCACCACTGATATACGGCCATTAGTTTCCGTATGAATGTGGAAGATGTGCTGCATCCAGGCAGCTAATATTTTCTTTTCCTTCCAATTTTGTTCCGTTTTGGGGGTTTTTTGATCGGGGATCAACAAACATAGATGGCATTCCTTAAACAATATATATATAGAATTGATACCATCAAGCTAATGAAGATAATTAAGACAGCTACGTTCTTCGGTATGTGTTCGTATGCAAACACATAAATACGTTCACATGTTATTCTGCGATTCTGTTAAAGGGAAAGTCAGTTTCTATGTGATGATCAGGATGGAGTTCTGAGTAGCATCAGCAATAGCACTTATATACTGCTTTACAGTGTTTTGTAGCCCACTCTAAGCAGTTTACAGAGTCAGCCTCTTGCCCCCAACAATCTGGGTCCTCATTTGACCCACCTCGGAAGGATGAAAGGCTGAATCAATTTTGAGCCAGTCAGATTGAACTGCTGGCAGTCGGCAGAATTAGCCTGCAATACTGCATTTAACAGGAAGGAAAGAAGGAAGGAAGGAAGGAAGGAAGGAAGGAAGGAAGGAAGGAAGGACAACAGCAATAGCAGTTAGATTTATATACCGCTTCACAGTGCTTTCCAGCCCTCTCTAAGCAGTTTACAGAGTCCGCCTCTTGCCCCCAACCATCTGGGTCCTCATTTTATCAACCTTGGAAGGATGGAAGTCTGAGTCAACCTTGAACCTGGTGAGAATCGAACTGCTGGCAGTTGGCACAATTAGCCTGCAATATTACATTCTAACCACTGTGCATCATAGAAGGAAGGAAAGAAGGAAGGAAGGATAAAAGGAAGGGCAACAGCAATAGTCCTTCCCTCCCTCCCTCCCTCCCTTCCTCCCTTCTTCCTTCCTTCCTTCCTTCCTTCCTTCCTTCCTTTTCCCTTCTCTTCCATTTTCTGGGCAGATGGAAACATTTCCATGCAAAGCACTGTGTTTTAACCATTCACCCTTTTTTAGTTTCTAAAATGCCAACGAGACGTCTTTCTAAATTTTACAGGTAGAGCTTAATCCTTGTTTTGAAGAATGACAGCCTTGGATGGATATTAATAAATAAAACCCTTGGGGTTTCGTGGAGAAACTAGCATGGCCCACAATTTTTCCCGTTCTGCTCTGCCAGTGAAATGTATTAAGCAATTAATGCCTCCTTGGCAAATCTTTATACCTAAAATCAATTTCCCCATTGAAGTTTACATTCTGTAAACCGAGCCAATCGATGAGTCACCTATTTGAGGCATTGATGCTCCCTATATCTGGATCCCATCCTAATCCAGAGGTTATGGCTCCAGATGAAAAATCGGGGTTGTCTTCGGCCTCAAAAACGTACCAATTAAATATCCGATGATCATTGATGTTGACGCTTTGGAAATAGTTCAGAGAAGAGCAACAAAAATGATTAAGGTCCTAGAAGCTAAAACGTGTGAAGAACGATTGCAGGAATTGGATATACAGTACTTAGTCTAGTGAAAAGAAGGACTAGGGTGGACATGATAGCAGTGGTCCAAAATTTGAAGGGCTGCCACAAAGAAGAGGGGATCAAACTATTCTCCAAAGCACCAGAAGGCAAGACAAGAGACAGTGGATGGAAACTAATCAAGGAGAGAAGCAACTTAGAACTAAGGAGAACAGGGAGGACAATGAACCAGTGGAACAGCTGGCCACCAGAAATCATGGGAGTTCCATCATTGGAGGCTTTTAAGAAGAGACTAGATAGGCATTTATCCGAAATAGTATAGGTCTCCTGCGAGAGCAGGGGGTTGGACTAGATGACCCCCAAGATCCCTTCCAGCTCTTTGCTGTTACAATGTCAGTTTTGATATTGAGTGGAGTAGAAGCAACATAAATCTATACTTCAATAATGTCCTGAACCTACAATTATTATTTATTTATTTATTTCAATTTGTAAATCGCGCATATCTCCATCGAAATGGACTCAGGGCGGTGTACAGATAAATCTACCATAATAAATAATAACATATACAATAAAATAATTAAAATTAATTAAATTAACTTGTACTAAAATTCCCATTAACCTATTAACCATTTACTAGTTTGGTTGGAGTTTTGAGGTCTAAAATTCTAGGCTAGTCCAGCTTGCTGGAAGAAATGAGTCTTGAGTGAGCGGCGAAAGAGGGGAAGGTCCGTGATAGTGCGAAGGTCGGGGGGGCAGGTCGTTCCAGAGGGTGGGCCCTGCCACAGAGAAGGCCCTACCCCTGGACGCCGACAGCCGGCATTGACTGGCGGTTGGCACCCTGAAGAGACCCTCCCCCTGGGAGCAAATCGGTCAGTGGTGTCTATGCCTTCTGCTGTTGGTTACAATCTAGTAGAGACTTCCATAGCCATTTTTAATTGTAAGGGTACCCCACCCCCTTGCAAAATGCTCTCCTTGGATGGATTGACTTGGTTTTTGAATTGCTGGTTTAGGAATGTAACTTCCACCAAGTCCACCACCAATGCCTGTAAGTCAATATTTCCCAACTTTAGCAACTTTAAAATATTTATTTTATTTTATTTTATTTTTATTTAGAATTTACTGTATACCCCGCCCTTCTCCTTGTTAGGACTCAGGGTGGCGCACAGGCATTATTAAAAACCATAACAAAACAATATATACTATTAAAAACATATTATATTAAATTAAAACCCGTGCTAAAAACCCTTTAAAACCCTAAAAAATTAAAATTTATAAATAGAGTCAGAAACGGGGGGCTACGCTAGGCCGGCTTGTTGGAATAGGTACGTCTTAAGACGTTGGCGGAAGAGGCGGAGGTCCGAGGTAGTGCGAAGGTCGGGGGGTAAGTCGTTCCAGAGGGCCAGGCCCGCCACAGAGAAGGCCCTTCCCCTGGGTGTCGCCAACCGGCATTGCCCGGCCGACGGCACCCTGAGAAGGCCCTCTCTGTGGGAGCGGATCGGACGAAGGGATGTATGGGGCAGAAGGCGGTCTCGTATATAGCTAGGTCCCGAGCCAAATATGTGGACTTCAACTCCCAGAATTTTCCAGTTGGCATGCTTTGGGGCATATGGACTTCATCCTCCAGGATTTCCCATCCGATATATGCTTTAAGGTGTGTGGACTTCATTTCCCACAATTGAATTCTGGGAGTTCAAGTCCACAAATCTTAAATTGTCAGAGGTGAAAGACACTGTTATAGGAACGGTGCATGTAAGAAATCTTTGATCTGAATCTTGTCCGACTTACAGCGGTGGGATTCAGCAGGTTCTGACCAGTTCTGGAGAACCGGTAGCGAAAATTTGGAGCAGTTTGGAGAACTGGCAAATATCACCTCTGGCTGGCCATGCCCCCATCTATTCTCTGCCTCCTGAGTCCCAGCTGATCAGGTGGAAATGTGGATTTTACAGTAACCTTCCTGTGGACTGGGGAGGGAATGGAGATTTTACGGCATCCTTCCCCTGTCATGCCCACCTAGCCATGCCACGCCCACCAAGCCACGCCCACAGAACTGGTAGTAAAACTTTTGAATCTCATCAAAACATCCCTGCGGCCGATTCGCTCCCACAGAGAGGGACTTCTCCGGGTGCCGTCCACTAGGCTATGCCAGCGGGCGACGCCCAGGGGAAGGGCCTTCTCTGTGGTGGGCCCGACCCTCTGGAACGACCTTCCCCCCGAAATTAGAACAACCACGGACCTCCGCTCCTTCCATCAAAAACTAAAAACTCATTTTTTCTGCCTGGCCGGCTTGGGGTAACTGAATTGCTCTATTAGAGTTTTTTAGGGGTCTAATTTTAGTTGGTCTGGGATTTTAGCGCAGGGTTAAGTTTAATTCGTTTTAAATTGTATTTATGCTTGTGTTTTTATATATGTATTTTTAAATCCCCTGTGCACCGCCTTGAGTCCCTTCGGGGAGAGAGAGCGGTCCATAAATTAAAAATTATTATTATTATCACTGCCCCACTAGGGATTTTTTAAACAGGCTTCAAGGAGCAGATCTAGGCTGCAAAACCAGATGGCCCCCAAGAGGCCCTGTTTTTCTCCGTTGCCACCTCACAATCATCCTGAATTCTTGTCAAACAAGCCCTTTTTCCCCCAGCCTCTTCCTGTCCACCTACGAGATGAACAATAGCGATTTCCTTTGTGCGTTCCTGTGTGCGAGATGTCTGTAAAAACACCTTTCCTAGGTGTTGTGCAATGGTTTCAAACAGCAACACAATTGAAACAGAGATCTAGAAACTCGATAGCACAAAAGAGAGAACGACAAATGCCAATTCTCGAATGAAAGACACAGCTTTATTTTAAAGGCTGGGTTAACCTCAAGAAACGTGCCAGGAGTCACACGCCAAAGAAGAACGGGTTTTAAAGCAATTACAATAGCCCTTAAGACTTATATACCACTTCACAATGGATAACAGCCCTCTCTTAGTGGTTTACAGAGTCAGCCTCTTGTCCCCAACTATCTGGGTCCTCATTTTACTGACCTTGGAAGGATGGAAGGCTGTCAACCGGAAGGAAGGAAGGAAGGAAGGAAGGAAGGGCAATAGCAAAAGCATTTAAGACTTATATACCACTTTACAATGCTGTACAGTCCTCTCTTAGTGGTTTACAGAGTCAGCCTCTTGCCCCCAACAATCTGGGTCCTCATTTTACCGAACTTGGAAGGATGGAAGGCAACTTTGAATTGGTCAGGATCAAACTGGGCAGAATCAGCCTGCAAAACTACATTCTTGATTGGATTTGAACATAAAGCAAACTGCAATAAGTATACCGGCGTAACCAGGTTGTCTCAAACATCCAGATCCAAGGGGCTTCAGTTCCCAGAATCAGCTATGGAGGAAGCATAGATTGGGGGAGTGAAGTTAAGATACATAACAAATATGCTAGCTGGGGAAATTCTGGGAGTTGAAGTCCCCCCCCCCCCTCCCGTCTTAAAGTTGAGCCAAAGTTGAGAAACACCAATTAGGCTTCATCATTAACCATGCTAAAAAGGATTTCAGGAGAACATCTGACAGCTAGATGCTTCCACCCCTGAACAGGTGGCTCCAACATTTTGTAGGTGTCTTCCTTTGGGGCAAGGAGATGAGAGAACTTGAGGTCTTCCAGAACAGACATTGTCAAGATGTCTGAAGTTCTCCCCTTGATGTTCCAGTCAGGGAGTTTCACTTTAGAAAGCTGCTCCACCTCAAGTCATCCCTTGGAGGCATCTATGGATCTTAGGTCTTCTCACCGAGGTCATCAACGTGTGTAGTTTCTCCCTCCATGTGAGGCACGCGTGTTCCACACAGCAGAAGGAAATTTGGCTAGGGCCTCCAGTAATGATCGCAATTGCAATAAAGCAACTGTGTTTGGGCCTGTCTGAAAGATGAAAGGGTTCCCCCCCCCCCCTTTGATCTCAGCCGGCAACCCTTGTAAATGTGAATTGAAAGTACATCAATACTGCAAGACCTGGGAAGCGAAATTCTCACGTCACGAGATAGAAACCAAGGTGATATCTGAAGACACCTTCCGACCAGATGTTGAAACCTTAGTCCCTCAGGATGAAGTCCCTCAGGATGCCAAACCAAATGTTTCTTTGTTGTTGTTGTTAGTTGTGAAGTCATGTCCGACCCCATGGACAACATTCCTCCAGGCCTTCCTGTCCTCTACCATCCTCTGGAGTCCATTGAAGCTCACGCCGACTGCTTTGGTGACTCCATCCAGCCACCTCATTCTCTGCCGTCCCCTTCTTCCTTTGCCCTCCATCGTTCCCAGCATGAGGCTCTTCTACAGGGAGTCCTTCTTCCTTCTCCTTAGGTGGCCAAAGTCTTTGAGTTTAATCTTCAGGATCAGGCCTTCTGAAGAGCAGCCAGGGTTGATCTCAATCCAAGGCAGTTGGATGGCCTTGCAGTCCAAGGGACTCGCAGGAGTCTCCTCCAGCACCAGAGTTCAGAGGCCTCCATTCTTTGGCACTCAGCCTTCCTTATGGTCCAACCTTCACAGCCATCCATTGCAACTGAGAAAACCACAGCCTTGACTATACACACTTTTGTTGGCAGGGGGATGTCTCTGCTTTTTAGTCTGCTGTCTAGATTTGCCATCGCTTTCCTCCCCAGGAGCAAGCCTCTTTTGATTCCTTGGCTGCCGTCCCCACCTGCGGTGATCTTGGAGCCCAGGAAAATAAAATTGGTCACTACCTCCATTTCTTCCCCAACTATTTGCCAGGAGGGCCAGATGCCATGATCTTCGTTTTCTTAATGTTGAGTTTCAAGCCAACTTTTGCACTCTCCTCCTTCACCCGTATCAAGAGGCTCTTTAGTTCCCCTTAATTTGCTTTAATTAAAGTTGAACACATGAGAGCAGGACGATTGTGAAGGAACTGAATATCATCAAGGACAGCAGCGAAAGAGTTAAGGCGCTGAGAGTTAAGGTTAGTTAGGGGAGAAAAATTGTGGTGCCTCCTTCCCTTGATGTTTTGCTTAATGGTTAATCCAGGGCTGGCTGAAATCATGTTTCCTTGACAAAAGGAAGCCAGATTTAATCAGATAATCCATCTTGGGGCCATCGTGTCCTCGATCCTGAAGGCGGTTGGCAGAAGATGCCAAGGAAACCATCTGAAGTCCACATGAAGTTAAATAAGTGGAGATTTGGATGCCATTGTTAAAAGAGATTCATAGCTTGAGTTGCAGGGCAGGTCAAACAATATTACCACCTCCTTTTTGGGTCAAGGGCAAATAGTCTATGGTGGCTAAATCCATTGAGTCGTAATAATTCCAAAAGGATCTTCGAGTTGCACTGGCAACTGGATCAGATGGATCTTCTCACATAGCTGGGTAAACTTCGGGCTCATTCATCTAATTTCTTGTTTGGGGCATTCTAGGATCCAGCACCTGGATGTAAAAATTAGATTGCATTCATGCAACCGGTGTAAGGCAGAGTTTACTGAATTCCCTGGGCTTGTGCAATGCAATGAATCATAAATGGACCACGCTGGTGGGTTTCAGGCAAAAAAGGAAACTAGACAACCACCATATTTGGTTGTCTAGCACAGGGGTCTCCAACCTTTGCAACTTTAAGTCTGAAGGACTTCAGCTCCCAGAGTTCTCCAGCCAGCTTTGCTTCAGTCCTTCAGCTTTGCTGGCTGGAGAACTCTGGGAGCTGAAGTCCTTCAGACTTAAAGTTGCAAAGGTTGGAGACCCCTGGTCTAGCAGGTTAAAATAAATTCCCCCTCTGTGGAGTCCTTGGTGGTCTCTGAGCTGGGTGGTTTATGCTAGTGGCTTGCCCTGTCAGTCTTGGTGGGAGTGTTGTTTTCTTCTTGGTAGTTCCTTGCTTAGGCTGATTGTTTGTCTGAGTTGACAGTTCCTTGATTGGAGTAGTATTTACTTCTTGATTGAGGGTCTCGTATTAATCTTGATGTTTATCTGAGTTTATCTAGTCCCTAATTCCTCCTTTCTTCTTTGATCGTGGGCGTGTGCCCTAGATGAATCGAATTCCACATAAATTCCAATGTGCATTGACAGCACATCAAGGTGGGAAGAAGGAAACCCAAATGATCTCCCTGAAGCATAGATTTCTGCTCAGACAGAGCACCTTGCAGTAAACAGGATAATGTTGTTATGTGAAGGTTTTTAAAAAAAAATATTGCATGATATTTAATAAGTAATGGTCTTTGGAGGCTATTGGCTGTTGTCCTATAGAAAATGTCAATCAAATCTTTATTTAGGATGTAGACTGGCAGAAGGAGAATAGTACAAACAATTGCAGGTAATTCTGGACTAACAATCATTTAACAGATTAACAGATATGAACAGATTAACAGAGTTGGAAGGGACCTTATAGGTCGTGTAGTCCAACCTTCCGCTCAAACAGGAGACCTTACACCATTTCTGACAAATGCCAGTTCTTGAAAGTCTCAAGTGATGAAGCTCCCACAACTTCTGAAGACTTGTGTTCCATTGATTGATTGTTCTCACTGCCAGAAAATTTCTCCTTATTTCCAGGTGGAATCTCTCCTTGCTCACTTTCCATTATTCCTTGTCTGGCCTTCAGGGGCTTTGGAAAATAGCTTGACCCCCTGCTCTCTGTGGCAGCCCCTCAAATATTGGAAGACCTCTATCCTGTCTCCCCTGGTCCTTCTCTTCCCTAGACTAGTCGTGCCCAGTTCCTGCAACCATTCATCATATGTTTTAGCCTCCAGTCCCTTCATCATCCTGGTTGCTCTTCTCTGCACTTTTTCTAGAGTCTCAACATCTTTCTCTGGGTCATATATAATATATGTGTGTATATGTACATAATTTTGTATTTATTTATTTACTTATCTTGTCATGTTTATGTAATGTAAAATCGGAGGTGGTGACCCTCTGAGAGCTGTATGCAGTAAAATGTCATTTTTAATGTATGCCAATTAGTGTACATTCAAATTGACCATAAAGTCTATTCTGTTGTTATTCTACTCTATTTTATTCTTATTCTTATTCTATTCTATTCTATTCTATTCTATTCTATTCTATTCTATTCTACTCTATTCTTTTCTTATTCTACTCTATTCTATTCCATCTTTCTTTTCTTTTCTATTCTATTCTTATTCTACACTATTCTATTCTATTGTTATATTCTGTTCTGTTCTGTTCTACTCTACTCTACACTCTACTCTCTATTCTCTACTCTACACTTTACTCTACTCTACTCTACATTCTACTCTACTCTACTCTCTACTCTACTCTACACTTTACTCTACACTCTACTCTACTCTACTCTCTACACTTTACTCTACTCTACTCTCTACTCTCTACTCTACTCTACTTTATTCTTCTCTACACTCTATTCTACTCTACTCTCTACTCTACACTTTACTCTACTCTACACTCTACTCAACTCTACTCTCTATTCTACTCTTTACTTTACTCCACTCCACTCCACTCCACTCTCCCCTCCCCTCCCCTCCACTCTCTACTCTACTCTTTACTCTACTCTACTCTACTCTACCCGAGAACTAACGAGAAATTTCCTGACAGTGAGAACAAATAACCAGTGTCATGGCTTGCTTCCAGAGATTGTGGGTACTCCATCTCTGGAGGTTTTCACGAAACAATTGGATAGCTATTTGTCTAAAATGGTATAAAGTCTCCTGCCAGAGCAGGAGAGGGTTAGAGTACTAGAAGATCTCCACGGTCCCTTCCAACTCTGTTTTTCCAAGTAAACCATGACCAAATAATAGAATTATAGGGCTGGAGGGGACCTTAGAGGTCTTCTTATCCAGCCCCCTGCTCAAGGCCTTATTCCATCACAGTCAAACGGTTGTTCAGTCCATTTTTAAAAACCTCCTGTGATGGAGCACCCCCAACTCTGGGAGGTAAGCTATTCCTATTGATCAAACTTTTTATGGATTAAACTCTACGTATTTAGGAACCCTGCAAGGTTGGGGCCCATTGAACAAATCTGGAATTTTTGGAAGACGTTTGAGGTGCTCCCTCAAAATTGCTGTGCTGTGTTGTGCTGTGGTGAGAAGGACGGTTCTCCTTTTGATGCCAACGGGCCCCCATTTCCAAGAGGCAAAATGTCGAGGCTGCTTCTCAAGAGCCTCTCCAGAATTAGGTCTTCTGGGCACGCTTCCAAACCATGCCCTGTGTGGGAGCAATTTGCCAGTTTTATTGTCTAATTACAGGACCAAGTGGGGCAGGATAATTTTGTGAAAAGGGAGGATAATTGGAGGCTAGTACTATGAGATTCTTTTTAATTGTAAAAGTTTGAGTTTTAATTATAAGAATCAAATCGTAACAAGGTAGAACATGGAGCCTACAAGGAGGTGTAGTGCACTAATTCATTGGTGCCCAGGCGTCCACGCTACCAGTTCCTGGCCAATTTGAAAGAGTTCTAACTCCATTGGCATTCATTACAGGTACTCCTCAACTCACAACATCTCTGTCAGGGTTAAGGTTAGAGTTCCTCAAAGAACCGCTTCATTGGATATATCATATTGGCACACATCTGGAGAAAACCGACTCTGAAGTCATCCCCCCCCCAGCTTTTCCACCCAATTAAAAGCAAAGGTTTCTCCCTCAATCGCAAACAATCAGCCACGTGGTCCAATCGAAGCGCTGTCTGGTTGCCTTGGTGACATCGCTCCTCCTTCCTCCAGAATGTCCTTGATTCTCAAGAGAAAGTAATTTGCTTTGGCTAGAGAATCCCAACTATCTCTAATCCCCCCCTCCCTATCCCTCAGCTCCAGTGTGGCAGCACTGATGCTCCAAGATGGCTTTGGCCAGGCCTGCTTCAGGGTTGACAATTTCATTTAGTGACCATTTGTGAAGTTACAACAGCACTGAAAAAAGTGACCGATGACCATTTTTTGCATTCCCCCCCCCCCGGTCACATGACTTACATGTCTGATCTACTCCTTCTGTAGCCCACTATAAGCTCCTTGGTCTTGTTGGGGTTAAGGACCAAGTTATGGTCTCCATACCACGAAAGCAAATTTCTCTGAGACGATGCTCTCTGTCAGGTGAGGAGAATCGAAACCCACAAAACCGCCTCCTTCTGAGTAATATCTGCCCCGGGGTTTCCAAACCTCGCAGAACAGGAGATGGATATTACATTTTTTTGCTGCTTGGTAATTTTCTGAATTCGAGACAAGGTTTTGAGAGCCAAGAAAATAAAAAAGTTGTTAGCATTAAGCAGATACTTGTCTGTGCTTGTAAAATTCAGACACTGGCATGGACACTGTTTTAGAAGGCACAAAACTTGGTTATTGCACCCATTCACTCATTTTCTACTTTCCTACAAGCCGGAGAAACCTAAAATAATCAAACCAGTGGAGATTACCCATCTCTTAACTGAGATTAAAAGTAATCAAGTTGAGCTTGTTGTGTGCAAATGCAGCCAGGTAGATCTTTAACTAACCGGGTTAAACACGTTGGGCCACCCTATGGATAACACAAGCATGGTGAAGGTTTTGTTAAAACTTTTTATTTATTAGTTTATGGAAGTATAAAATACAAAGGGGGAAAAAACCATGGAAAAGTAAGTAGAGAGGAAGGGAAAAAGAAGGGGTGTAGTCTAATGCAGGGGTCTCCAACCTTTGCAACTTTAAGTCTGAAGGACTTCAGCTCCCAGACTTCTCCAGCCAGCAAAGCTGTCAGTGTCAGGGCCTGGGCCAGGGGTCTCCAACCTTTGCAACTTTAAGTCTGAAGGACTTCAGCTCCCAGACTTCTCCTGGCTGGAGAAGTCTGGGAGCTGAAGTCCTTCAGACTTAAAGTTGCAAAGGTCTAATGGGAGAAAAAAAAGGAAAAAGGCACCAACTTCGGAGTCAACAGTCAAAGATAACAACATTACAACTTTTTTTTAAACTTTCACGCAACCCTATGAACAAGCCATCTCTATAACAATCAGCCGGTCTAGTTTACAAAAACAGAATCAAAGGGTTTTTTTCCCCCTCATTGCAAACACAAAATACGGAAGCAATTTCGAACTAGAGGCAAAATTAAATCTAACCTCTTCTTTTGTATAAAAGAAGCGTTTTAACCATCTCAGCTTCTCATATTTTCAGAACTAGTCCATAATATTTTACCAACGTTAAGATCAGTGGTGGGTTTCAAATTTTTTTAGAACCTACTCTGTAGGTGTGGCCTATTTTGTGGGCGTGGCTTGGCAGTCATGTGACAGGGTGGGCGTGGGCGCCTTTTAAAATGTGGTGAAACTCATTTAACAACGCTCTTGCTTAGCAAATTTTGGACTCAATTGTGATAAATTCTTTCTTTCTTTCTTTCTTTCTTTCTTTCTTTCTTTCTTTCTTTCTTTCTTTCTTTCTTTCTTTCTTTCTTTCTTCCTTCCTTCCTTCCTTCCTTTCCTTTCCTTTCCTTTCCTTCCCGTTGGGTCACTGGCAGCTGCGGGCCAGATTTACTTCCAGGTACGCCGGTGGAACCCCCTCTCACCGGTTCTCTAAATTTCACCAACCGGCTCTCGCGAGTAGGTGCGAGCCTGCAGAAACCCACCACTGGTTAAGATATTGCTCAGCATTAAGGTGAAGGTAAAGGTGAAGGTTTTGACATAGAATTGTCTTTTCACAAAACCCCAGCTGATGCACAGTACATGATTTCCTTCCGTAATTAGACCGCCATTTTCTTTTGAAGAATCGGAAAGAAATACGATCACTTTAAACCAGAGTTGCTCCATCGTGGCAACTTTTAGCAGGATGGATTTCAACTCCCAACTTTTTCAGTAGGCACCTGCTGGTTGAAGAATTGAAGTTGATGTAACTGGAGGCTGCCCTCTTTGGGGTAACACCCTACTGGTAGTCATCGTCTTACGACCACAATTGAGCCCAAAATTTATGTTGCTAAGTGAGAAATGTGTTAAGTGCCCCATTGTATGACCTTTCTTTGTCACAATTGTTAAAAGAATCACTGCAATTGTTAAATTAGTGACACGGTTGTTAATCCAGCTTCCCCATTGACTTTGCTTGTCAGAAGGTCGCAAAAGGCGATCATGTAACCCTGGGACCCGGCAACCGTCATAAATATGAGCCAGTTGCCAAGCATCTGAATTTTGATTCAGATGCTGGGGATGTTGCAATGGTCCTAAGTGTGAAAAATGGTCATAAGTCAGTTTTTTCAGTGCTGTTGTAAGTTTGAATGGTAAACAAATTGTTGTTAAGTCAAGGGCTACCTGTAGTTTACTCATGTCTATACAAGTACATTGACACCAAGATTAATTCCAGTAGGTGTCCGCCATATTTGTGTGTCCTCCATTTTGCATCTGTAGCTCTAACCAATTCAGGTACTGAGATGCTTGTTTCAGTACAAAAACTTTCCAAGTCGTTCAGTTTTCTGGGTTTGTACAAGACGTGGAGACACACCTTAAGTCCGTCTGTGTGTATGTGTGTCTGTGTGAGAGACAGATTAACGCACTCAAGGAAATCATGAAGCTTAGCATCTAATATGAATGCAACCACAAGGTTTATAACTCATCTGCCTGAGCACAGTATACCATCACGTAGCCAATAGTCACTCCCGATTTGCAACATTGGCAACTGCGATTTGTGCAAGAATTAAGTCTATCACATCCGAGGATGATTGGCAAGATACCAGTTTCTCATGTCAGTCCATCCTGCCCTACCTGTTGTCCCGTGTTGTTCCTCCCCCCAACACTGAGGATTGATATCTTATAAATGGAAGATAAATGGTCTATGAGGCTATCTATGATTGTGTAAGCTTCTGCAAATGCAGCTCCGTTCAAATCTCCATCTTGCCTTTCATTTGTGCAGTCTCTTCTTCCAAGTGTGGGTGGAGAGGAAGAACACAATATTTCTGTTTTGTGCAAGTCTTAGACGGCTTCCAGCTCCGTGGTCCTGCAGGAAAGAGACTGAACCTCTATCCTGATGGACAGCGTCAGGATATGGACCGGCTTCACATTTTCGCAGTTTGAAAATCTCAACAATTCTGTTTTAAGCACCACAAACAAGCATCTTTTGTCTGATATCTCTCTACTATTCCAAATGGCTATCCAATCTCTTCTTAAAAGCCTCCAGTGTTGGAGCACCCATAACTTTTAGAGGCAAGTTGTTCCTATGATCAATTGTTCTGTCAGGAAATTTCTCCTTAGTTCTAGGTTGCTTCTCTCCTTGCTTACTTTCCATCCATTGCTTCTTGTCCTGCCTTCTGGTCCATCTAATTTAAGAGTATATAATTATTATTCCATTTTAGCTGCTGCAGTCTTTGGGGATGTCTCAATTCTTTCCCCACTCTTCAAAAATGGTCAGCTTTATACTTTTTAATTCTGATATACGTTCATGTGTCTTGCGTGTGAAAAGACATTTAATGCACACATTATGTGCTTTAAGACTGTCATATACAGTAGATCTTACAAAAATATTAGGACAATCATGACCATAATTACAGAGCCCAGAGAAAAAAGCATCTAAATGACACAATATGTAATAATAATATTTTTTATTACTGTCACAGCCCAGCGTTTACAACAATATGTTTGGTTACAAAAACCATTTTTGGGGGGGTAGAGTACTGGAATATCTTATCACTTTAGGAAGGAAGGAACCCTTGAAGGTATATTACTGTACTTTCTGTAGGAATTATTGCAAACAAGCAGAACAAGAAAAGTGACTATGCCAAAGCCAGTGAAACTAGCTGTTGGGTTATTTGTTTTCCTGAGAAATGTCTATCATCTGGGGGTGGGTGGGTAAAAAGATGATGAAGAGGCTTTTCCAAAGTAATCAAACTGAATTCAGTTTGAGGAAAAGTACGATAGAAAATACTGAATATGGAGAATTCCTTCCCAGCAATGACCTTAGAATATAGAATAACAGAGTTCGAAGGGACCTTGGAGGACTTCTAATCCAACCCCCTGCTTAAGCAGGAAATCCTATACCATTTCAGATAAATTGTGGTCCAATCTCTTCTTAAAAGAGATTGGAGCATCCACAACTTCTGGAAGCAAATTGTTCCACTGATTCTTTGCTCTCACTGTTAAGACATTTCTCCTTTAGTTCTAGGTTGCTTCTCTCCTTGATTAGTTTCCAGCCATTGTTTCTTGTCCTGCCTTCAAGTGCTTTGGAGAATAGCTGGACTCCCTCTTCTTTGTGGCAACCTCTGAGATATTGGAAGACTGCTCTCATCTCTAGTCCTTCTTTTCATCAGACTAGTAATACCCAATTCCAGCAACCAAAATAAAATAGCCAAGACTGAGAAACATTGCCCCAGAGACTGCTTACCAAAAGAAAACAATGCTATTGTACGGTTAGCTTACAGCTCTTTGTGTGGTCTCCCATCCATTTACTCATCACCCTGACGCTATTCCCATCTGCTGAATCTTTTGATTTGCACATAGACATGCTAGTAGTGTAGCTTTTGAAAATAACACGTGAGGATTGGGCATGTTTGATTTTCTTCATCAGGTTTACAGCCCTTCCATGCAAGCATCCTGTGAACGCTAAATCAGAGCTAGTTGAATCCTGGGGGTCTTCTTGCATGCAACAAGGCACTGATTTTGGCAGCAGCACACAAATAGTTTGCCATTGTCTTTTTCTGGGAGATTTCTCCCAGTGCACCCTGATGCGTAGGATTTCCTGTTGGTGCTCCATCCCAGCCCAAACCAGATCTAGCCCTGCTCAGCAAATTTCAAACTCAGCTGCCGGATGCCCTCTGCTGAGGATAGCACAAAAGCTCTGCCTTGGTCTCGCACACATGCATGCATGCATGCATGCATGCATAGAGTGGCTAGCCCTCATTTTGGGGTAGGATTTTTGCGTGGCCTCCCATCCCAACGGCTTTCGGGCTGGGCCCTGCCAATCACGACGTTGCTCCCCGCAGAGCAAAGCAACCCCAATCGGTGCTTTCCAAAACAGCGAATCCAAACCAGGCCCAACTAACTTCCCCGCCCTAGGAATTCTGGACGCTTTCAAAACGGGAGGGAGGAAGGGGCTGTCAATCCACCTCCATCTTCCCTGGGCTGCCATGCGGGCGCCGCTCCGCCCGCTCCCGAACTACAACTCCCATCTTCCGGGGCCGCCTGGGGTTAATGGGAGTTGTATTTCGGGAGGGGAAAGGCGGGGGGGGGGGGCGGTTATTACATTAGCTGTTTGCCGCCGCCTCGCAGGCCCGACTTGCGGCCTGCTGCGGTTTCCATAGCAACGGAGCCATCGCTCGCTTCGCGGGCCGCCCGGAGAGGCCCAAGCCGGCCTAGGACGACTTTGCCGCCGCCGCCATGCTCGTGCCGGTCTTCAGCCTGAAGCTCAACCACAAAATCCTGCCCCGCGGCGTGGCGCTGGGCAGGTACGACGGGACCCACCCGTGCCTGACGGCGGCCACGCAGGCCGGCAAGGTAGCCCGAACTCCACCCGGGGGGGAGCCGGGGCGCACGGGAGGGGGAGTCCCCGGCCTTGCACGGGCGCCCTCCCGCCCCACTTGGCAGCCCCGCCGAGGCTTCCTGGCCGAGAGGTGGGGACACGTTAACGTCGGTGGTAATTCCCCCGCCTGGGTTTGCACCGACCTCTTCACTCCCGGCACAATCAATATAAATCCTAGGGTTTTTTGCACATTGCAGTGCACATTTCATAAAAGGCATCTTTGCAATTTGCACTTTGCACTTTGCACTGCAAAACAACCGCACACAAACAGATCACAACGCAGCCCCCCCCCCCCCCCCAGCTGTCACTGTGTTTAAACAACTAATTCCCATAACAATTCCCATGCCAATGCCCTGGGATGTCAAAGCAGCTAGCAGAGCTGTGATTCTCATCTTTTTTCCTATTCTCTTATTTCCTTAGATTCTTAATGACTATAACTTCTTGGTGTAGCTCCTGATTGATTTTGATTGCTTTTATTTCGTATCCTATGACGATTTCTGTTGATTGCTTTAATATCCTATGGCTATCCTATCACTGAGTGCTATATCTGTGGTTTATAACGATTGTATTTTATGATTATGATTGTCACTTGTTACATGTATGTACACTGAGAGCTTATGCACGGGAGACAAATACCTTCTGTGTGTCCAGTCACACTTGGCCAATAAAGACTTCTATTCTATTCTATTCTATTCCATTCCATTCCATTCCATTCCATTCCATTCCATTGCTGCTAATGCAAACCGCTTGGCACTAAGCACCCAGGATGCTGATATTTCTTTGCTGAACATCAATGAAGCCGTCAGTTGTTTGACTGCAGGGTTGTTGAACCCTGATCTTGGCTGTGATTCCCTCCTAGTTGGCACGCGGACCAGTTTGCTGGCGTACGATGTACACAACAATGCTGATTTGTTTTATGCTGGGGTGAGTTCATTTTTTTGGTGTGTTTTCCCCCAGGATTACGCATCAACAGCTGAATTTTTTAATTGTTACAGTGTTTGAATATACCATCCCTGAATTTAACTTTGAATTTACCTTCTTTCCATTACACATAATTCGCATAATTCACATATTTTCACTGACAGAGGCTGGCCCTTCGCTGTTTCCAGGGATCCGGATCTTGAGTTTGACACCCCTGATCTAGATGTTAATTATTTTCTTTGAAATCGATTATTTCCTTGTTGTAGAACAGTGGTAGTCAACCTGGTCCCTCCCGCCCACTAGTGGGTGTTCCAGCTTTCATAGTGGGCGGTAGGGGTTTTTTTCCGATACTGAAGCGCTTTCCTTTTTTTAATTTAATTGACTTCCCTACTTTATAAATCACCCTTACTGTGGAACCGGTGGGCGGTTAGAAAATTTTATTACTAACAGAGATACAAAAGTGGGCGGTAGGTATAAAAAGGTTGACTACCCCTGTTCTATTGTCTCTCCTCTATCTATCTATCTTATCTATCCATCCATTCATCCATCCATCCATCCATCCATCCATCCATCCATCCATCCATCCATCCATCCATCCATCCATCTTCTATTGACTCTCTTATCTATTATCTGTCTAATATCTATCTATCTACTATTGTGTCATCTATCTATCTATCTATCTATCTATCTATCTATCTATCTATCTATCTATCTATCTATCTATCTATCTATCTATCTATCTATCTATCTATCCATCCATCCATCCATCCATCCATCCATCCATCCATCCATCCATCCATCCATCCATCCATCCATCCATCCATCTATCCATCCATCCATCCATCTAGCTATCATCTATCTATCTATCTATCTATCTATCTATCTATCTATCTATCTATCTATCTATCTATCTATCTATCTATCTATCTATCTATCTATCTATCATCTATCTATCTATCTATCTATCTATCTATCTATCTATCTATCTATCTATCTATCTATCTATCTATCTATCTATCTATCTATCTATCTATCTATCTATCTATCTATCTATCTCAGTGGTAGTCAACCTGGTCCCTACCGCCCACTAGTGGGCGTTCCAGCTTTCATGGTGGGCAGTAGGGGTTTTGTCCAATACTGAAGCACTTTCCTTTTTTTAATTCAATTGACTTCCCTACTTTATAAATCACCCTTACTGTGGAACCGGTGGGCGGTTAGAACATTTTACTACTAACAGGGATACAAAAGTGGGCGGTCGGTATAAAAAGGTTGACTACCCCTGTTCCTAAAGAAAGTTTTATCAGTGTCTGGAGTAACTCTCAATTTATTTTCTGGGGTATTTATTATGTTTGATATGCCCTAAAGCGGCTATTATTTTATGGGACAAAATCTGAAGTGAAATGGCACAGTCTCAAATTTTTAGGATGCCTATTTTATGTCTCCCAAAGGCTTTCAAAATTACTTCGGTGGGAATCAGGGAAATTAGAATTCGTTTTTGTTTTTTTTTCAATTCATAATTTAATGGTACACGCCAGCTGGCTTTTGGCATCATTCGTGGATGACAACGTTAGATTGATGTGGAGTTAGTCACCGGAACCGTCTTTTGTTTTGTGTTTTAGGCTTTGCCTTGCTCAAAGAGTCATTCAACGTTTGATCCAGGATTGCTTCTTGAAAGGGACAACAGTAATTTTCTAGTCCCTTCTGTGAAAGAAGCATTAATGATAGTTTTGTTTTTTGCCAATTTCTTCTCCGTATGACAATGGCAAAATACCGTTTATTTTGGCTTGATTAAATGCCTTTCCTTCAGCCTTGCTAACGGGCAATTATCAAACTTCTGACCAATCTTGAAAGATAGCGCAAGTAGAAATGATACGTTAAGGGTAGAAATGATACGTTAACCCACATGCGGCTCCAGAGCCACACTTTGCTGACCACTGGGCTAGGTGGTCTCTTCTGATCTTGTACAATATTTTTGCCTTTTAAAATAAATCTTCCAGAATTAAATAGAACATTGCATGTTTAACCTTCTTGCGGCTCCAACCCTGAACATGTTTAGCCTCCGTCCAGAGACTGTTTGTAAGCGTTAAAAAATTCACATAGTCCTTGACTTACGATCACAATTGAGCCCAAACTTTCTGATTCTAAGGGAGACATTTATTAAATGAATTTTGCCCCATTTCATGACCTTTTTGGCCACAGTTGTTAAGCGAATCGTTGCGTTTGGTAAGTTAGTAACATGATTGCTAAGTGAATCCGGCTTCCCCATTGACTTCGCTGGTCAGAAGGTCACCAATGATCACATGACCCCAGGACACTACCGCCGTCATAAATGTGAGACAATTTGCCAAGTGTTCAAATTTTGATCCCGCGATCATGGTGGGGATGTTGCAGCAGTCGTAAGTGCGAAAAACGGTCCTAAGTCACTTTTCCCCCCCCCCAGTGCCGTTGTAACGTTGAACGGTCACTCAACGAACTGTTGCAAGTTGAGGGCTACCTGCGCTGGAAAGATGAACGAAGATTATACTTATTTGCTATGCGGATGATGTTGTTATCCACATGAAGCCATTTGTCTGAAACGGTATAAGGTTCCTGCCCACGCAGGGGGTTGGACTAGAAGACCTACAAGGTCCCTTCCAACTCTGCTATTGTATTGTATAAAGAGCCACATGCGGCTCCAGAGCCACACTTTGCTGACCACTGGGCTAGGTGGTCTCTTCTGATCTTGCACAACTTTTCTGAGTTGCTCTGACTGGTGTCAGCTTTGATGGTGCCCAGCTGTTGTATTCTTAGGTTTCCTTTCATTGCTAAGTCTTTCCAAGCGTCATTGCTTTCGCTACTGAAATCCCCCGCAGGACAGGGGCAAAGTAAGTGAGATGTAGTGACATGTCTGGAGTTTACGCGCTCCAGTCCTTGTTTGTGGGTCACCTTTACTGTCCAAGGAATATGCAGGCGCCTTGGTCTCCCAACGCCAAGGCTCAAATGAATCAATTTTCTTCCTGTCTTGCTTTTTTTAAAGTCCAACTTCCATAGTGTAGCAAGTACACTGTGTTACGTGTTCGCTAAACATAACATACTGTATTTACTACGCTATATTATGTTTATATAAGGGATGCAGTGGCTCAGTGGCTTAGACACTGAGCTTGTGGATCGAAAGGTCGGCGGTTCGAATCCCTAGCACCGCATAACGGAGTGAGCTCCCGTGACTTGTCCCAGCTTCTGCCAACCTAGCAGTTCGAAAGCAGGTAAAAAATGAAAGTAGGAAAATAGGAACCACCTTTGGTGGGAAGGGAAGAGCGTTCCGTGCGCCTTCTGCATTTAGTTCTGCTGGCCACATGACCACGGAGACGTCTTCGGACAGCGCTGGCTCTTTGGCTTTGAAACGGAGGTGAGCACCGCCCCCTAGAGTCGGGAACAACTAGCACATGTGTGCAAGGGGAATCTTTACCTTTTCATAGTGTAGCAAATATTCTTGTGTTGTGTCTTTGCTAAACATCACACAAGTCTAGCAAAAACGTAACATAGTGTATTTACTATGTTATATTGTGTTTCTTTTTAAAAACATTCTCTGAATTGCTTCTGGCTCTAGAAATTGTGCAGAAACGTCTGAATGTTCCAATTTATCTCACTTTTTTTCCCCCTGGGTACTTTTATTTGCAGGTACATTGATTTCTCTGTTGTTTCCCTGCAGGTTCCCGATGGGGCAAACTCTATAGTGATAGGAACACTGGGAGACATTCCCTCCCCATTAGCAGTTATTGGCGGAAACTGTGCCTTGCAAGGCTTTAATTATGAAGGGAAAGATCTATTCTGGACGGTGAGTGTGCATATATGATAGGATTTTATTTATCTTCCTAACAAGCACTATTATTATTATTTCCCTTTTATAAACCGATCATTTCAAGATTAGAGGTGGAGGCTTGTTCCTCAAATAACTTGCCAAGGCTTGTGGGGTATTATAGCCAGGCATGATGGAAGGGAAGTTGCATTGATAGTCATAGCTAGCTATATGAGGGGCAATGCAGCTCCTGGGTCTGCTCCATGTTGACCAGAGACATGAATGAGAGGCCAGAAGGTAAACGGTCCTGGTTACTTGAGAGACCACCTCCTACCACATTCCTCCCTTCGACCTGTCCGCTCCCACAGAGTGGGCCTCCTCAGGGTGCCGTCAGCCGATCAATGCCGGCTGGCGACTCCCAGGGGAAGAGCCTTCTCTGTGGCGGGTTCGGCACTCTGGAACGACCTGCCCCCCGATATCCGTACCATCACGGACCTACGCCTCTTCCGTCGGATGTTAAAAGCACATTTCTTTCATCTAGCCGGCCTGACATAGACTAAGGGTATAATTTTAAATTTTGATATTTATTGGTTTTAATTTTATATTATCTAAATTTTAGCACAGATTTAATAATTTAATTGTCTTTTATATTTTGTATGTATTGTTGGGTTTTTATCTTTCTGTGCACCGCCCTGAGTCCCTTTTAGGTGAAAATAGGGCGGTATATAAATCGAATAAAATGCAATTAAATGAAATGAAAATGTATTGGAGCTCAAAAAGGCAGTTTTCCTCTGGGATTTCTCTGCAGGGCAAGGAGATGAGGGTAAAGTTCTCCAAGACACTTTGAGAAGTGTCTCAAGATAGAGACACTTCTCAAAGTGTCCTGGAGAACTTGAGATAGAATCAAGATCACGTGAAGTGTTAATACCGCTTTACAATGCCTTGGTAAGGCCACACTTGGAATCCTGCATTCAGTTTTGTTTGCCACGATGTAGAAAAGATGTGGAGACTCTAGAAAGAGTGCAGAGAAGAGCAACAAAGATGATGAGGGGACTGGAGGCTCAAACATATGAGGAACGGTTGAAGGAACTAGGTATGTCTATTTAATGAAAAGAAGGACCAGGGGAGACATAGATAGCAGTCTTCCAATATCTCAGAGGCTGCCCCAAAGAAGAGGGAGTCAAGCTATTCTCCAAAACACCTGAGGGCAGAACAAGAAGCAATGGGTGGAAACTAATCAAGGAGAGAAACAACTTAGGACTGAGGAGGAATTTCCTGACAGTTAGAACAATTAATCAGTGGAACAGAAGTTGCCTCCAGAAGTTGTGAATGCCCCAACACTGGAAGTCTTTAAGAAGATGTTGGATAGCCATTTGTCTGAAACAGTATAGGGCTTCCTTCCTAGGCAGGGGGGTTGGAGTAGAAGACCTCCAAGGTCCCTTCCAACTCTGCTATTGTGTTGTATTGTAAGTACAGTGTTATGTGAGCCACTAGACCAGTGAGGGTGAACCTTTTACACACCTGAGTGCTGAAACTGTGCGCATGCATGCCCAAACCCAAAGTGTGAATGCGTGAATGCTGACATGCGCGCATGCACAGCAGAGACTTGAAGACCAGCTGGCCATTGGGAGGCAGGGCATCCCAACACCAGCAGTGCACCAAGAGGTAAAATATTTTTCTTTCCTGAGCTTCTCTTTCGTCAGTTGCAGGAAAAGAGAAGCTCACGAAAGAAACACCACGGAGACCTGACCTGGGCCAGTAGATAGGGCTTTGCATGCCACTTCTGGCACGCGTGCCATAGGTTCCCCATCACGCCACTAGCCTTTTTCTGAATGGGTGGCATTTTGAAAAAGACACAAAAGGAATATTTTGCACAGGAGGCCCTCGACTTACAACCCCCAACCTTTCTGTTGCTAAACGAAACATTTATTAATCCCACCAACAAGCCACTAGAATATATAGTGAGAGCCAACTCTACTAGCGCTGATGATGTTACCCAGTTTGGTAATGAAATGCCTGCAAGGAAACCGCCGAGCACATTAAAGTTCCCACAGATTTTGACACTGTAGGCCAGGGATGTCCAAACTTGGGAACTTTAAGACTTGTGGACTTCAACTCCCAGAATTCCCCAGCCAGCATAGCTGGCTGGGGAATTCTGGGAGTTGAAGTCCACAAGTCTTAAAGTTCCCAAGTTTGGACATCCCTGCTGTAGGCCGAAATACCGAGCATCTTTTAATTTTTTTCCTGATGTCGTTTCTCTTGGGTCAGATTAAACTAAGAAATACTTTCTTAAAAATACAATTATAGGTCACTGGTGACAATGTTCGTGCCCTGGCCTTCTGTGACTTCGACGGTGATGGGAAAAAAGAGGTATGTTTTTGGCAGGCGGCATATGCATGAATTTACATTCCCATTGTAGTACTAGCACAGCTAGTCCTCAACCACAATTGGGCCCCAAGGTTTCTGTTGCTAAGTCAGACATTGGGTTAAGTCGATTTTGCCCCAATTTACAGTCTTTCTCGTCACAGTTGTTAAAACGAATCACTTCCGTCGGTAAGCTGGCAACGCGGTTGTTAAGTGAATCTGGCTTCCCCTTTGACTTTGATTAACGGATGAACCGAGTTGGAAGGGACCTTGCGGGTCATCTAGTCCAACCCCCTGCCCAAGTAGGAGACATCTTGCCTCTACCTAGGATTGAACTCACGGGCGCCAGGCCTCTAATTTTGATCGTGTAACCATGCGGTTTGCAATCATGTTGCAACAGTGTGAAGAACGGTCATAAGTCCCATTTCTCAGTGCCGTTGTAACTTTGAATGGTCACTAAACAAGCTATAAGTTGAGGTCTACCTGCAGTCCGTATTGTCAGGCCTAGAAGCCATCTTTTACATTGGGCCTTCAGGCCTGTCACATTCAGTGCTGTGGGAAAATGGGAGGAGGGATTATATGGAGGATGGGAGATATATATAGTCATAATGACATTCCTTTCTCAGAGAGTCAAGGACACCTTGCCCTGCACCTGGAGTGGTGTGACTGGGAGGCATAAATAAATATAGAGAGAGATCTTGCCGAAATGTTGCAAAAATAATTTCATGCTTACACGGGAAAACATCCAAATACAACAATACCAGCATACCAGGCTTTCCCAATTGTATGTCTCCTCCCTTAATTGGGATCCTATCAGGGTGTGTGGAACAATTATAGATATGAATCCTCCTGTCTCAGCTGATGCAATTGGGAGAGCCTGGCTGGCTGAATGGTTACAGCCTCCTGCCTGAGTTCGAATCCCAGTAAGAGTATGACTAGCTGATGAGAGCTAAAAGCTCGAAATAGATCTATCCTAGTCTCTCTGATTTATTTATTGATCAGCTCATAAAACTAACACACATATTAAAAAAACCACACAACGGAATTCATGGCTTTCTGTCTAGATGGTCTCTGGTGATGAGCTGAAAGGCAGAAAAGGAAACAGTATGTCTCCTCCCTTAATTGGGGCCTCTTAACAGGATGTTGTGAAAAAAATTATCTATGTGAAAAAAATTATCTATCTATATATATATGTTACGTTTTTGAGCTGATCAATAATATATATATATATGAAAGAATATTTTCACAACTCCTGTTATGGGCCCCTTTAAGGGAGGAGACAAACTGCCATCCTTCTCTGCCTTTCGACTCAACCTAGAGATCATCTGGGCAGAGAGCCAAATGAGATTACTGTTGTGTGAATTTTTAAGATATGTGTTAGATTTTTAAGGGCTGATTAATAAATAAGAGACCAGGATGGATCCATTTCGGGCTTGTTAGCCCTCTTCAGCTGGCCATACTCCTTCTAATCCGGTTCAAATCCCAGTAGAAGGAGTATGGCCAGCTGAAGAGGGCTAACAAGCCCGAAATGTATCCATCCTGGTCTCTTATTTATTAATCAGCCCTTAAAAATCTAACACACACACACACACACACACACACACACACACACACACACACACACACACACACACATTAGTATGTATATATATATATATATATATAATATAATATATTATAATATATATATATATATTTTAAGAGGAACAAAGTTTACCAGAGGCAAACAGCCAAAATACCATAATGAATTAAGAAGGTTAAAAATGGCAAAATTTAAGGGAAACATATTAGGGGGGAAAACATCGTAAAGATGAATGTAATGAACCGATTTGAAACTGTTATTAGAAGGGACATGAAGTTCCAGTGTGTATAAATGTAGTCTAGGTCTATGTTTTTGTATTTGCATGTTTAAAAATAAAAAAAAATTAAAAACAAAATGGTTGGGAACCACTGGTCTAGCCTGTAGAAAAAGCTCCCTGGATGGAAACCGGCGAGGTCTTCTAAGTTCAGTCCGAGCACACAGCTACCTCGTGCCTTACATCCCTCCTTGCTTTTAAGAGCCAGCGCCAAATCTCTTGGTTCCTCTTTCATTTATTTCCCGGGAGACATCCCTTGTCTGGCTAGTTGGGATGACAGGCCCTAAGGGCTTTCCCAGCCCAGCCGCCTCCCAAACCAGGAATGCAAGACGGTTTGCTGGAAGGGGCCCCTGCGTGTAAGGACAGAGAGCTGCTCTCCTGTGGCCCCAGGCCAAGGGAGTCGGTCCTTTTAATCCCAAACCATATTTTGCATGCCTCAAATTGGTGTTTCTCAGCCCTGACAACTATAAGACCGGTGGATTGGCACTCCCAGAATTCCCCAGCTAGCATGCAGACTAGGGAATTCTGGGAGTCGGAGTCCACACACCTTAACATTTCCAGAGTTGAGCAGTGCTGCCCTAAGTTATATTTACTCTTTGGGATGATGTGCAGTTTAGTGTTTTAAACCGAAGTTTGATCTTATTCAGCCATAATTGTGGGACTTGAAAAATCGGCCAACCGAGACAGTTTTTCCTGGTTCCCTAAATCATAAATTGGACCCTTCATCTAATTATGAGATAATTTCCTGATCTTACCAGCGGCACTTTCTAGAATATGTCTGGGGAGATTCTCAGTCATCCAGGTCATAGTCGTCGCAAAGGTGCTTTTTCAAGAGGCGTCCGTTTTTCCTTGAAGATATTTCGCTTCTTATTCCCCAAGAAGCTTCTTCAGCTCCTGAACAAGAAGCAGCTTCTTGTATGAGAAGCAAAACGTCTTCAAGGAAAAACATGTCTTTTGAAGAAGCACCTTTGGGACTTTCTAGAACAGCGGTCCACAACTGGTGGTCTGTGGACCACTGGTGGCCTTCAAGAAAAGTTTGGTGGTCTGCAGAAATTTTTTTTTGCATTTTTTTATATTGCACTAAATCCGGGGTCCTCAAACTACGGCCCCTGGGATGGATATGTGTAATGAATGCTTGCGTTGCTGCAGAGAGTCTCCCCCTTTGGGGTCTTTTTGTGTGGGTAAGAGGGGGGCAGAAATTCCAACTTGGGGTCTGCTTCAGCCTCCTGGTGCAGGACTTTGGGCGAAGGCTGGAGGGAAGCACCGCTGGTGGCGAAGAGCCAGAGGGCCTCACTCCAGTGGGACTGCGTCATGGCCTGGAACTGGCTGACCATCTCAGCCCGCTGAGCCTCCAGGCGCCGGCACCTGGCCTTGCACTCCCGCAGGTCTTCGCTTGGAAAGCCTATGCTCGTAGTTCTCAGTGAGGTAATTCTGCTGATCCTCCTTCTCGGCAAGATCCAATTTGAACTGAGCTGTTTTGCCAACTCTTTCTCATGGTGGCTGCTTAGCTCCGGCAACTGCTTCCTGTTGGGGCCCTAAGGAGCTCAGGCGGGTGGGCGAGGAGTGGCGGGGCAGGGGAGGGGCTAGTAGCCACATGACTATCTAGCCACACCCACCCAGCCGGTCATTAGGCAGATCCTATTAGTGGTCCGCGGGATGTAAGATTATGAATTTCGTGGTCCCCGAGATCCGAAAGGTTGGTGACCCCTGTCCCAGAATATATTTTAGCATGTTGTATTGACGCTATGAGTTAGACAACCTTCCTCTGCTGATGCTCCCAAATGTTTTTGGCTTCCACTGTCATCATTCCACACCATCAATCAATCAAGATGTCTAGAAGTCAACAAGCCAGATCACGTTAACGTTTCTCCTCTTTTGGCAGCCAGAAGAGCAAATTAATGGCAATAAAATATGGTCTGTTAAACGCTTCATGGTTTCTCTCTCTCTTTCTCCCTCTCCCCCCCCCCCCCCGCCCCAAACAGCTTCTCGTTGGATCTGAGGATTTTGATATTAGGGTTTTTAAGGAAGACGAGATTGTGGCGGAAATGGCTGAGACGGAGGTAAGGACGGAGAAATTAAATACTAAAACGATGTGGTTCTTTCGGTTTAGTGTGGTGATTCAGTTTAGATGGAAAGATGGGAGAAACGTGAAGTTTTGGAATCTTCCAATAGATGAAAACCTCATTTGATCACTCAGCATATTCAAAAGTTTCCTCTAGGCCAGGGGTCTCCAACCTTTGCAACTTTAAGTCTGAAGGACTTCAGCTCCCAGACTTCTCCAGCCAGCAAAGCTGGCTGGAGAAGTCTGGGAGCTGAAGTCCTTCAGACTTAAAGTTGCAAAGGTTGGAGGCCCCTGGCCCAGGCCCTGACACTGACAGCTTTGCTGGCTGGAAAAGTCTGGGAGCTGAAGTCCTTCAGACTTAAAGTTGCAAAGGTTGGAGGCCCCTGGCCCAGGCCCTGACACTGACAGCTTTGCTGGCTGGAGAAGTCTGGGAGCTGAAGTCCTTCAGACTTAAAGTTGCAAAGATTGGAGGCCCCTGGCCCAGGCTCTGACATTGACAGCTTTGCTGGCTGGAGAATTCTGGGAGCTGAAGTCCTTCAGACTTAAAGTTGCAAAGGTTGGAGGCCCCTGGCCCAGGCCCTGACACTGACAGCTTTGCTGGCTGGAGAAGTCTGGGAGCTGAAGTCCTTCAGACTTAAAGTTGCAAAGGTTGGAGGCCCCTGGCCCAGGCCCTGACACTGACAGCTTTGCTGGCTGGAGAAGTCTGGGAGCTGAAGTCCTTCAGACTTAAAGTTGCAAAGGTTGGAGGCCCCTGGCCCAGGCCCTGACACTGACAGCTTTGCTGGCTGGAGAAGTCTGGGAGCTGAAGTCCTTCAGACTTAAAGTTGCAAAGGTTGGAGGCCCCCTGGCCCAGGCCCTGACACTGACAGCTTTGCTGGCTGGAGAAGTCTGGGAGCTGAAGTCCTTCAGACTTAAAGTTGCAAAGGTTGGAGGCCCCTGGCCCAGGCCCTGACACTGACAGCTTTGCTGGCTGGAAAAGTCTGGGAGCTGAAGTCCTTCAGACTTAAAGTTGCAAAGGTTGGAGGCCCCTAGCCCAGGCCCTGACACTGACAGCTTTGCTGGCTGGAAAAGTCTGGGAGCTGAAGTCCTTCAGACTTAAAGTTGCAAAGGTTGGAGGCCCCTGGCCCAGGCCCTGACACTGACAGCTTTGCTGGCTGGAGAAGTCTGGGAGCTGAAGTCCTTCAGACTTAAAGTTGCAAAGGTTGGAGGCCCCTGGCCCAGGCCCTGACACTGACAGCTTTGCTGGCTGGAGAAGTCTGGGAGCTGAAGTCCTTCAGACTTAAAGTTGCAAAGGTTGGAGGCCCCTGGCCCAGGCCCTGACACTGACAGCTTTGCTGGCTGGAAAAGTCTGGGAGCTGAAGTCCTTCAGACTTAAAGTTGCAAAGGTTGGAGGCCCCTGGCCCAGGCCATGACACTGACAGCTTTGCTGGCTGGAGAAGTCTGGGAGCTGAAGTCCTTCAGACTTAAAGTTGCAAAGGTTGGAGGCCCCTGGCCCAGGCCCTGACACTGACAGCTTTGCTGGCTGGAGAAGTCTGGGAGCTGAAGTCCTTCAGACTTAAAGTTGCAAAGATTGGAGGCCCCTGGCCCAGGCTCTGACATTGACAGCTTTGCTGGCTGGAGAATTCTGGGAGCTGAAGTCCTTCAGACTTAAAGTTGCAAAGGTTGGAGGCCCCTGGCCCAGGCCCTGACACTGACAGCTTTGCTGGCTGGAGAAGTCTGGGAGCTGAAGTCCTTCAGACTTAAAGTTGCAAAGGTTGGAGGCCCCTGGCCCAGGCCCTGACACTGACAGCTTTGCTGGCTGGAGAAGTCTGGGAGCTGAAGTCCTTCAGACTTAAAGTTGCAAAGGTTGGAGGCCCCTGGCCCAGGCCCTGACACTGACAGCTTTGCTGGCTGGAGAAGTCTGGGAGCTGAAGTCCTTCAGACTTAAAGTTGCAAAGGTTGGAGGCCCTGCTCTAGGCCTCCGATGCTGTTCTCTCCCCCCCCCCCCTTGGTGGCTGAACTCCTTTTGACAGGTTAATGGAAATTGGGCATGAATCAAATAATTTCATTCAATTCCAAATGAGAGACGTGGGAAGGAGGATTCCAGGAGAAGGAGATAATAATGGGAGCAGTATTTATTTATTTTTGTAATTACATCGATGTCGCCTTTTCTAGAAGATTCTCTGCCTTCCGCCAGTCTGTTAAGGCTCATTCAAAAGAAGCTCCACAGCCCCACTCCTCAAAGCATTGACTCCAGACCTGAGACCAAGGTCAGGTTAGCTTATATTAGAAGCAGTGCAGTTCCTGGGTCTGCTCCATGTTGACCAGAGACATGAGCTAGAGGCCGGAAGGTTAAAGCTTACTAGAGCTGAAAAAGATTGAGGATTAGCTCCTTAGGGTTTGCATCCCTGAATTACTTTGGTTCATTAATTCAAAAGACACCAGTGGGTCAAAAACGAAGAATAGAACTCTACCCTGTTAAAAGTCCTTCTTTGGTGGCAGAAACCAAGATAATTTCTAATACAGAAAACCCTCACATCATCAAGAGTTGGCCAAACCCTTCCCTTCAATTTCCCTCATCCCTTTGGTCTTTTTCTCATTCACTTTTCCTCCAGTTCTCCATCCCTGTCTTGTAAGAGTCCCTCTTTTCCCTTTGCAACGGGAGTGGTGTCTTTGCTCGTTTACTGCGTCCCCTGAACCATGCGTCACAGGGAGACCCTTACAGCAGGCTTCGGCTGTCTTCCTCCGCTGCCCTCTTTCCTCCACCTTTAGAAAACCCAAAATCTCTTGCCACCTCCTTCTTGGCGACCACAAGTTGGAGAATGACAAGAGGTCAACCTTTGGGGAGTTGAGGGCGCTAACTCCCTAACCAACTAGGCCTTCCGTAGCAAGATGGGAGGCATACTCCAAAGAGAGGCAGGGCCAGGTCAACCATTCATTCAGATTTAACTTAAACGCATTGAAGTTTAATTGAAACTAATTGAGGTGAATTATGACTGCCAGTGGGATTATTCATTTCCTTTGTCTCTGGCATTCAGATTTAGTTTGGTACCTACTTCGGAGGGCCTCGGAGGGCTGCACTTTTAAGGGCTATGTATATCCTGGGGCTCCAGGTTGCGCATCCTAAGTTTAGGGACGCAAAACGGTATTCATATTCTGCAGGCTGATTAGATCAGACAGCATGCTAGTCCTCGGACTTAAGTTGCTGCCAGGAAAGCCAATGCAGTCGTTTCAAGACCACGTGAAGTGTTAGTACCCCTGGGGAGACCACACTTGAAATACTGTGTCTAATTTTGGCCACCATGGTACAGAAAAGTTGTTGAGATTCTAGAAAGAGTGCAGCGAAGAGCAACGATGATAATCAAGGGTTTGGAAGCTGAATCACGATGAAGGATTAGGGGACTGGAGGTGAAACCATATGACGAACAGTTAAGGGAACTAGGTATGTCTAGCCCAGGAGTCCTCAAACCTGGCAACTTTAAGACTTGTGGACTTCAACTCCCAGAATTCTCCAGCCAGCTGGTCTAGCCTAATGAAGAGAAGGACTAGGGGTGGCAAGAACTATGCCTTCTAGTACTTGAGTTCTCACAGAGAAGAGGAAGTCAACCTACTCTCCAAAGCCCTCGAGGGCAGGACAAAAAGTAAAGTTTGGAAGCTTACCAAGGAGCGATCCAACGTAGAACTTTTCTGAGTTTCAATTTCAGGGTGAAATTTTCTGACAAGGAGAGCAATTAAGCAGTGAAGCATCATGCCTCCAAAGGTTGTAGGAAAACTCCATCACTGGAAGTTTTCAGAAGAGATTGGGCAACCATTTGCCTGAAATGAATATAGAGTCCCCTGCTTGAGCATGGGGTTGAGCTAGACTTCGAAGCTCCATTCCTATTCTATTCTGTATTCTAGTATACAAACATACTGCTAACTTGACATTTCCGAGATGTGATGGGCCGTCAATTCCTGGAGTTACCAGCTTTGGATGTGACTGAAGTAGAGAAGAGAACAAACATCGTTCATGGATGCAATTTTAGCCTTAAACGCACCACGATAGAAATGGGTCCCCCCCCTTTTCTGGGAATAATTTGGCTCTGTTGTTAAGATTTAATTATGACATGGAATATCATTCCTGCTCCAACAAGCTCTTTTGATGCTGACTCCAATCACTTTGCCAGAGGTATTTTTTTTCCAGCGGGAAAAACATTTGGGGGAGGGGAGTTTCCCCCCATTTCTTTTATTGGTTCCAGTTTGAGTTTGTTTAGCAATTCTTGTAATAATCGTTCTTACCTCTTAAGCTCACAGGACTTGGCACAATTGCCTTTATTTTGCTCTTTATTGGCATTCGGCGATCCACCCATTAGTGGATCAGATTAAGGGCTTTTAGTGCTAACTTTAGTGCTAAAAAATGATTAGGGAATATTCTTATTTCCACCTACTCCCTCTTTCCATGGAGTTTCCAATTTTGTTGTATTTAAGTACACTTGCAATAAAGATTATACTTAATACTTAATTTTGACAGTAAGAACAGACAGGGCAGAAACCAGTGGGTTTCTTGGTGCATGATAGATGCAAATCATGACATCTGGAGCCCTTTTTAAAGTTTTGTGAATGAGGTCAAGCGAATAAAATATTAAATGGAATAAATCACATCTCAGCCTTCCACATCACAGCTGGATTCAGCACTAGCCAAATCTTTTCAGTGCAGGTGTTGATACTGGTAAGGTGGGTATTATTGAGACGGGTTTAATTGAACGGGCATGAATACTGCAACTGCTAATTTCAAAATGCCACGAAACTGCCAATATCGGTCTGATTTAGCCGAAGGCAGTTTTACTCCATAGAAATAGTTGGCTGAATTATTTAAGTTCAACAACGGTTGCTAACCTACCTACCTTCATTTTCCAGATCGTCACTGCTCTAACCACGATGAGCTCCACTCGCTTCGGCTATGCCCTTGCTAATGGCACAGTGGGGATTTATAACCAGGCAGCACGCTACTGGAGAATTAAAGTTAGTATGATCAAATTGGAGACTTCAGAACAGCTGGGCTATCCAGCATCGAGAAACGTATATTTGACTTTGCTGGAAATCTGCAGAGGGAGTCAAAAAGGTCCAGATGGCAGCCACAACCATGGAATTGAATTCCCCTCCTCTCTTTTTATGTGCATCAAGGACTTTCAATATGTGATTGTAGTTGCTATCTTCTTTTTTAGTACTGCCACAACATGGATGTTCTCCTCCTCCTCCTTCTCCCTTTCCTTCTGCCTCTCCACCTCCTCCTCTTCCTCCTCTTCCATTCAGTTTGGACACTGTCCAGTTCTGATTGGGTGATGTAAACAAACACAGAGGTTTAGAATGTGCGAACTAGGAAGGATCTTTTAGTTCATCCATCACAACCTTTTATTCAAGGTTAACATTAATCAAGCGTTGTGTGTGACGCAGAGGTGGCCCCATGCTCTTTAACTGACTTGGTTAAGTCTGTTGGATAAAGCTGTCAGGTGCAAATAACCACTTCTGAATGCTGATTTCAAAGCACTGTTAAGTGTCAAGCGCTGGAAATCAGGCGTCCAGGAGTTTCAAATTAATGTATAGGTTGTATTGCATCCTAAAGCGCTCTACAAAAATCTGAGCTACTAACGGTCAACACAAATTGGCAATAGATCAGAGTCAGTGGAATTCAAGGCAGGCTGGACTTAGATCGCTTGTGGGCACGAAGGGATTCAGGTCTGATGACGCGTTTGACTCCTCCCTCAGACTTAGCCTGATCATCTCCTACAGAAAGGTTTGTTAATGCTACCTATACACAAGAATCTGGTCAATTAACGGTCAAAGCAACATTGGTGCTAGATAAGGGTGATTGGGATTCATGGGTGTCGGTTGGACTTGGGTTTCTTGTGGGAAACACAATAACTCCAGATGTCAGGGTTCCAAGTAACACCCCCCAACGAAGGAAGACTGAGGCTTGAAGTTCCTCGAAGTTCCATTTTATTAGAGATGTCATATTGGCACATCTGGGAAAACCTGAATCTGAAAGCTTCCAGGTTTCCCCCTCGCAAATGAAAGTCCAAACCCCTGCCCAGCACCCACATGTCCATCACATGGTCCAATCAGGCACCATCCAAAACTGGAGATACCTTCCAGTCACACAATCGCAGCTGCAGGGCAAGTTGTCCTTAACTCTCTGAGAAAGGAATGTTATTTTGACTATATGTATCTCCCATACTCCATATAATCCCCCCTCCCATTGTTCCACAGTAGAAAATGTGGCAAACCTGTAGGCCCAATGTAAAAGATGGCTTCCAGGTCTGACACCAGACTGATGACATGTTTAACCCCACCTTCAAGCTCAGTCTGCTCTTCTCCTATATCACCCTAGCCATCGTCTTGTAGGTGAGATTCTAAGCTTGCTTTGTTGAGAATTTTGAAGTCATGATAGACACATAACAGAGCTAGAAAGAAGTTGAAGATCCAACTCAAGAGCTATAGGAGAGATTCAACCTAGAAACAAGGAGGAACATACTGACAGTGAGAACAATCAACCAATGGAACATCTTTCCCTTGGAAGTTGTGGTAGCTTCATCCCTTGAGACTTCCAAGAAGAGATTGGACTGTCATTTGTCAGAAATGGTGTAGCGTCTCCTGCTTGAGTTGGACTAGATGCCCTCTAAGGTCCCTTCCAACTCTATTAATCTCTTATCTGTTATCCTTTTGGCACAAAAACGTCATTCAGGGGAAATTAGAGCTGCCTTTTCATATGTCCCAAGAGCTTTCATTCTTGCTGCAACTCTGTAGGATAATTACTGTTACAAGGAGATGTTCTTGCACTCAGGCTTAGAGTCAAGACTGAATCCAGAGTCATAGCTGCTCGTCATCTTGACTACCCTCCTGCGTCAGGATCTCTCCACTAGATGTGGGAAAAGACTAGGGTTAGTACCAAGAAGTGACTTGCTTGCTACTCATAGATCCCTTTTCTCCCCTCAGTCTAAAAATCAGGCGATGTGCATCGATGCTTTTGATATTAATTCCGACGGCGTCTGTGAATTGATAACTGGCTGGTCCAGTGGGAAGGTAAGTATAAAAGAAAATTGTACTTCACCTTTTTCCCTGCTTCTAGCCTGGTGGTAGTCAACCTGGTCCCTACCGCCCACTAGTGGGCGTTCCAGCTTTCATGGTGGGTGGTAGGGATTTTGTCCGATACTGAAGCACTTTCCTTTTTTTAAATTTAATTGACTTCTCTGCTTTATAAGTCAACCATTCCTGTGGAACCGGTGGGCGGTTAGAAAATGTTACTACTAACAGAGATACAAAGTGGGCGGTAGGCATAAAAATATTGACTACACCTATTCTAATCCATCTTCTATCTATCTAATTTATTATCTTTCTCTCTCTATCAACTGTCTGTCTGTCTGTCTGTCTGTCTGTCTGTCTGGTCTGGTCTGGTCTGGTCTGTCTGTCTGTCTGTCTGTCTGTCTGTCTGTCTAATCTATCTGTCTATCTATCTGTCTAATCTATCTATCTAATCTATCTATCTAATCTATCTATCTAATCTATCTATCTATCTATCTATCTATCTATCTATCTATCTATCTATCTATCTATCATCTATCTATCATCTATCATCTATCTATCTAATCTATCTATCTATCTATCTATCTATCTATCTATCTATCTATCTATCTATCTATCTATCTATCTAATCTATCTATCTATCTAATCTATCTATCTATCTATCTATCTATCTATCTATCTATCTATCTATCTATCTATCTATCTATCTATCTATCTATCTATCTAATCTATCTATCTATCTATCTATCTATCTATCTATCTATCTATCTATCTATCTATCTATCTATCTATCTATCTATCTATCTATCTATCTATCTATCTATCTATCTATCTATCTATCTATCTATCTATCTATCTATCTATCATCTATCTATCTATCTATCTATCTATCTATCTATCTATCTATCTATCTATCTATCTATCTATCTATCTATCTATCTATCTATCTATCTATCTATCTATCTATCTATCTATCTATCTATCTATCTATCATCTATCTATCTATCTATCTAATCTATCTATCTATCTATCTATCTATCTATCTATCTATCTATCTATCTATCTATCTATCTATCTCTCTCTCTCTCTCTCTCTCTCTCTCTCTCTCTCTCTCTCTCTCTCTCTCTCTCTCTCTCTCTCTCTCTCTCTCTATCTATCTATCTATCTATCTATCTATCTATCTATCTATCTATCTATCTATCTATCTATCTATCTATCTATCTACCTACCTACCTACCTACCTACCTACCTACCTACCTACCTACCTACCTACCTACCTACCTACCTACCTACCTACCTACCTACCTACCTACCTACCTATCTATCTATCTATCTAATCCAGTGGTAGTCAACCTGGTCCCTACTGCCCACTAGTGGGCGTTCCAGCTTTCATGGAGGGGTTTTGTTCGATACTGAAGCACTTTCCTTTTTTAAATTCAATTGAGTTCTCTGCTTTATAAATCAACCATTCCTGTGGAACCGGTGGGAGGTTAGAAAATGTTACTACTAACAGAGATACAAAAGTGGGCCGTAGGTATAAAAAGGTTGACTACCCCTGTTCTAGCCTAAAGATTAACTTGTTGGCCTGGTTTAGATTTCTGCTAGCATTGTTGGACTAAATCAATGGCTGGCACAGAGCAAATGAACCTTCTTAGACAGATATGAAGAGCCGATGTTTAGTTTGGCTATTTTCTTAAAATTGCTTGGTGTGTGCTTGAAGATCATGGAATAACTTCTATGGAACTAAATAAGTAAAGATAAAGATTCCTCTTGCACATCTGTGCTAGTCATTCCCAACTCTAGCGGGCGGTGCTCATCTCTGTTTCAAAGCCGAAGAGCCAGCGCTGTCCGAAGACGTCTCCGTGGTCATGTGGCCAGCTTGAAGATCATGGAATAACTTCTATGGAACTAAATAAGTAAAGATAAAGATTCCTCTTGCACATCTGTGCTAGTCATTCCCAACTCTAGCGGGCGGTGCTCATCTCTGTTTCAAAGCCGAAGAGCCAGCGCTGTCCGAAGACGTCTCCGTGGTCATGTGGCCAGCATTACTCAATGGCAAAGGCGCACGGAACGCTGTTCCCTTCCCACCAAAGGTGGTCCCTATTTTTCTACTTGCATTTTTTTACGTGCTTTCAAACTGCTAGGTTGGCAGAAGCTGGGATAAGTAACAGGAGCTCACTCCGTTACGCGGCACCAGGGATTCGAACTGCCAAACTGCCGACCTCTCTGATCGACAAGCTCAGCGTCTTAGCCACTGAGCCACCGCTAGGAAACGAAATATACGGAAGGAAAAAGAAGGAAACTAGGGGCTTGTTCTGGCTTTCTATCATCTCTGCTTGACTTAGAAGATTTTACATAAAATGTATATTCTTTTAACTTTTTTTGGAACTGATCTCCGGGTTTCTCCACCTTTGAATGCTGTCCGGGGAATATCTGTGTTGCAGATTGACGCGCGCAGCGATCGAACTGGAGAAGTCATTTTCAAGGACAACTTTGCTTCTTCCATTGCGGGAATCGTGCAGGGAGATTACAGGATGGATGGAAGCACACAGCTCATCTGCTGCTCGGTGGAGGGCGAAGGTAAAAACGCCTCCGCAAGTTTCAAGGCCCCTTGAAACAAGGTGGGAACAATGAGAGTGACTGTCCTAAAGCAGAAATGTTCTGCTACCCTAAGAACAAGCCAGATCTCTCAAGCCCTAGCTAAGACAAGCATGTGGGTTTGTGTGTATGAACGAGGAAGAGAGAGAGAGAAGGAGAGAGAAAAGAGAGAGAGAAAGATCCGGGTTACGCTTTTGGGGGCTGCCTCCACGGGTGGGATTGAAAAATTTTAGCAACCGTTTTTCTGCCCCGTTGCTGGGTGGGCGTGGCCTAGTTATACAATACAGTACAATAGCAGAGTTGGAAAGGACCTTGGAGGTCTTCTAGTCCAACCCCCCTGCCCAGGCAGGAAACCCTATACCATTTCAGACAAATGGCTACCCAGCATCTTCTTAAAGACTTCCAGGTTTGGGGCATTCACAACTTCTGGAGGCAACTTCTGTTCCACTGGTTAATTGTTCTCACTGTCAGGAAATGTCTCCTGAGTTCTAAGTTGCTTCTCTCCTTGATTAGTTTCCACCCATTGCTTCTTGTTCTGCCCTCAGGTGCTTTGCAGAAAAGCTTGACTCCCTCTTCTTTGGGGCAGCCTCTGAGATATTGGAAGACTGCTATCATGTCTCCCCTGGTTCTTCTTTTCATCAGACTAGACCAGGGGTGGGCAAACTTTGCAACTTTAAGTCTGAAGGACTTCAGCTCCCAGAAGTCTGGGAGCTGAAGTCCTTCAGACTTAAAGTTGCAAAGTTTGCCCACCCCTGGACTAGACATACCCAGTTCCTGCAACCGTTCATTTTCCTTTTGTTGATTTCGTTTGGACAAGTTTATCCTACAAAGCTTTATTATTCTGTGCTTAGGCTGCATTACATTTCTGGTCCATTTCTTCTCCCTTATTTATTAACCCTCGCTGTTTGTGCAATGACAGCTTTTCTCCATCAAGAACTTCAAGAGGAGGCTTAACCCTCTTCATGTCTTTGTTTTTACACAGTGCGAGGATACTTGCCAGGGACTCAAGAGATGAAAGGAAGGCTGATGGACACGAGTGTGGAGCAAGATCTGATTCGAGGGCTTAGTCAGAAGAAGCAGAACTTGCTCCTTGAGCTACGAAACTATGAAGAAAATTCAAAGGTAATTTATGTAAAGATGGATAATCTAGAACCGTCAGCAGTAGGACGCTAGAAGTTCAGGAATTAAAGAAAACTCTACTTCTTATTTTATTTTGTCCGTATTCTATTTTGCTGATGAAGAATTATGACTGAACAACAGAAATAAAAAATTGTAAAAAAGGTAGGTAGATGGATACAGAGAGAGCAGTGGGCCACAGGTATTATGTCATCCTTTATGACATAAAATACTCTGTCCGTAGGTAGGTAGGCCCAGCCGGCTCCGGATGAGCTGCTGATGGATTCCTCTAGTGAGGGGTCCTATGAGTCGGCTCTAGAGGAGGAAACCCAGTTTGTCCCGGATGTCAGGCTAAGGATTGAGAGGAGGCAATTAGCAGAACTACACCATCGGAGATAATCAGTATCAGCTGCCTAATTGCCTGGTCCTTCCCAAGAGGCTTTAAAAGAAATCCTCTGTGAAGAGTAGGCTTGCAGGAAACAACAGAGAAGCTACAGAGTCGGAGAATTGTGTCGTGTAATCTTTCAGTCTAGTTCAGGTTAGTTCAGGCAAGCTGCCAAGTATCAGTCAGTTTAGCCATTTGTCTTTTGAAGGAGGGAGTCAGAACAGGTAGGGATAGAGAGAGAGAAAGAGGGAGAAATACAGTAGGTAGGTAGGTAGGGGGATAGAGGGAGAGGGAGAAATAGAATAGGTAGGTAGGTAGGTAGAGGGAGAGAGGGAGAGATACGGTGGTTGTGTGTATGTGTTTGTGTGTGCAGGTGTAGATCTACACACAGATTGGTTGGCCATTTAACCAGACTGGACCACAGCAACACGTGGCCGGGAACGGCTAGTTAGGAATATTGACAGAGAGGAGCAATTGGCATTATGTCATAAGAAATTTGGGTGTCTTTGATGGGTAATATTTGGGCCTGGTTTTGGAGCTTCCTGTCTCCGTGAAAGCAAGGTATAAAAATGTTTTACCAGTGCTAATGGTAAGCTATTGCAATTACAAGTAGTCGTCAACTTACGATCACAATTGAGCCCAGCGTTTCTGGGGTTCAGTGAAACATTTGTCAAGTGCGTTTTGCCCCAGTGTTACAACCTTTCTTGCCACAGATGTTAAGCGAATTACAGCAGTAGATAAGTTAGTTCTTAATCGGTTGTTAAGTGAATCTGGCTTCCCCATTGATTTGCTTGTCAGAAGGTCGCAAAGGGGGATCCCGGGACACAGCAACGGTCATAAATATGAACCATTTGCCACGCGCCTGAATTTTGATCACATGATCAGGGGGCTACTACAAAAATTGTAAGTGTGAAAAATAGTCATCAGTGCTGTGGCCCGCCAGCGGCCAGCAGAGCTGGCAGCAGAATCAGACAGTGGGGAGGTTGGGGAGGAACCTGGGCCAGTCCTGGAGTCTGGGGAAGGCTCGGATGAGGGCTCTGCGTCGGAGGCAGAGAGGGGGCCATAGCCGTCCGACAATTATCAGTTGCCTTCAGAGTCAGACATCTGGGAGGCAGATGAACAGCTGGAGCCTGTTCTCAGTGTGTGCATGCACAGAGCTGCCAGGAGAAGGGAACAGCTAAGGAACAAGGGCCGACTTAGGAGTAAAGGCGCAGGTGGACGCTGAATGGTCCCTCCCATAGGGAATAGAGCGAAAGGGGAGTGGAGTTTGCAGGAGACCATTAGTTCGCTTAATTAGTGACTCTCCGAGACTCCTGGCCAGGTTTTGCAGAGATCGGCCTGGCAGCTCTCCAAGCCAGATAAGGTCTGTGACCATAAATCTTCCTTGAAAGACTTTGTTGGATGTGAAGGAGCAGAATTCATAGCAATTGAATATTTTTTGTTGGGACAAGGAGTTTGCTTCCTGCTCTTGGGAAGCCCCGGTCAGACCAATGACTCGCTTTTATCAGTGCTGTTGTAACTTTCAACGGTCACTCAATGAACAGTTGTAAGTCAAGGACTACCTGCAGTGGAGCCGATTGTATGCATTTCTATACATTGTCCAACGTTTCGAATAAGGCCTGCATTCTGTTTTGAAGCAGGTGGAATTGAACACTCAGGTGAACGAGATGGATGGGCAAAGGGGTGTCATCCCAGCAAACACACAGCTCCAGACTGCGTTGTCCGTCAATCTGGGATCGGAAACCGAATCCGCTCATGTCGAACTCTGCATATCCACATCCAATGGTAAGTCGGGATTAGCAGCCAAAATTCGTTGGTACAGGCTCCATACATATGTATAATTTCCTGGCTTTGAGCACCTGAGGAAGATGCTTGTTAGATCTGGCTCAGGCCTTTGCACCTTTCGCTGATCTTTCGGCCCGATCTTAAGAATCTGAGCATCTCTCTGGGCCAGAGGAACACACCTATTATGGGGTTGTTGTCAGAGTTGCAAGTAATACACCCATAGCAAACAGAACTCCGAGGCAGGTAGGTTCCTCAAAGAATAACTTTATTTGGATATATCCTTTAGACCAGAGGTCTCCAACCTTTGCAACTTTAAGTCTGAAGAACTTCAGCTCCCAGACTTCTCCAGCCAGCTTTGTTGGCTGGAGAATTCTGGGAGTTGAAGTCCTTCAGACTTAAAGTTGCAAAGGTTGGAGACCCCTGCTTTAGACCAGAGGTTCCCAAACTTGGCAACTTTAAGACTTGTGGACTTCAATTCCCAGAATTCTCCAGCCAGCTGCTGGCTGGAGAATTCTGGGAATTGGAAGTCCACAAGTCTTAAAGTTGCCAAGTTTGGGAACCTCTGCTTTAGACCTTTAAATGTTAACATTTAACTTTAAATGTTCCCATGGTCTTCACCTAATTAAAAGTACCGTATTTTTCGGAGTATAAGCCACACCTTCTTGCCTCAAAAAGAGGCTAAAAATTTGGGCAAGTCTTATACACCGAATACAGCATTTTTGGCCTCCCAAAACCCCTTCCCCTTCACCAAAATGGCCATGCATAACCTTTAGGAGGCTTCCAGAGTGCTCCTGCGGGCTGGGGATGGCAGAAATGATTAAAAAACGGGTTGTTTTTTGCTTGCTTTTGCGCCCCCGCCCCCAGCCCCCAGCAGCACTCTACAAGCCTCCTAAAGGCTATTCATGCCCTTGTTTTGACCAAAAACAGGACCGTTTTCGTGAAAAACGGTCCGTTTTGGGGAGGTCTGCAGTGCAAAAACTTTTCAAAAAAAATGTGCCTCTTCAAAATCGTGGTGCATTTTATACTCCGGTGCATCTAATACGCCGAAAAATGCGGTAAACGTTTTTCCCCTTCCCCCCCCCCCCAACAATCCGTCACATGGTCCAATCAAGGTGCTCTCCAGTCATTTGGTAACTTCACTCCTCCTCTCTTCAGCCACCTGTTGGAACGACCTTGGTTCCCAGGGGAAAGTATTATATTTTGGCTACAAAACATCTGGTTGGTTGCTTTTGACTTCTTTTCTCTCCTGTCTGCCGTCCTGGAGAATAGCTTTGAAACTGAAATTATTCTTAATCTCACTTAATGACCGCCAGGCTCCATTAGGGTTGTAGGTTGAGGGCTACCTCTGTTAAGATAAACGCTCCCCTCGTACATATGTGCTAGTCATTCCCAACTCTAGGGGGCGCTGCTCATCTCCGTTTCAAAGCCGAAGAGCCAGCGCTGTCCGAAGACGTCTCCGTGGTCATGTGGCCGGCATGACTCAACGCCCGAAGGCGCACGGAACGCTGTTCCCTTCCCACCAAAGGGGGTCCCTATTTTTCTACTTGCATTTTTTACCTGCTTTCGAACCGCTAGGTTGGCAGAAGCTGGGACAAGTCACGGGAGCTCACTCCGTTAGGCGGCGCTAGGGGTTCGAACCGCCGAACCGCCAACTTGTCTGATCGACAAGCTCCGTGTCTTAGCCACTGAGCCACCGCATCCCATCTTACCTACCATCTTTTGTACCCCTCCCGTTTTACACTCCCTCTGTGAGAACCTTTAAAGCTGACGCAGCGGGAATGTCTTTTTCTTTTTCTTTTCCCTGTTCAAGACACCATTGTCCGAGTGGTGCTGATTTTCGCCGAAGGCATCTTTGAGAACGAGAGCCACGTGATCCACCCCACTCCTCAGAACCTCTCGAGCAACATCAAAATCCCGCTCTGCCCCCCGAAAGACGTCCCGGTGGAGCTGAACATCAAAGCCCTCGTTGGGTACAAGAAGAGGTGAGGGGCTGGCCAGGTTTCCCATCAACTGAATTCTAATAATAATAATTAATAATAATTTATTAAATTTCTAAACCGCCCCCTCTCCCCGAAGGGACTCGGGGTGGTGTACAGGAAAATTAAGAACATCTAAAACATAAGGTGGTACCTTGCTCAATAGTAGCAACTGTGATATAGGTGGTACCTTGCTCAATAGTAGCAACTGTGAGAGGGATCTAGGAATCCTAGTGGACAACCATTTAAATATGAGCCAGCAGTGTGCAGCAGCTGCCAAAAAAGCCAACACAGTTCTAGGCTGCATAAACAGAGGGATAGAATCTAGATCACGTGAAGTGTTAATGCCACTGTATAGTGCCTTGGTAAGGCCACACTTGGAATACTGCATACAGTTTTGGTCGCCACGATGTACAAAAGACGTGGAGACTCTGGAAAGAGTGCAGAGAAGAGCAACCAAGATGATTAGGGAACTGGAGACTAAAACATATGAAGAACGGCTGCAGGAGCTGGGTATGTCTAGTTTGATGAAGAGAAGGACCAGGGGAGACATGATAGCAGTGTTCCGATATCTCAGGGTTGCCACAAAGAAGAGGGAGTCAAACTATTCTCCAAGGCACCTGGGGGCAGGACAAGAAGCAATGGGTGGAAACTAATCAAGGAGAGAAGCAACTTAGAACTAAGGAGAAATTTCCTGACAGTTAGAACAATTAACCTTTGGAACAGCTTGCCTCCAGAAGTTGTGAATGCCCCAACCCTGGAAGTCTTTAAAAAGATGTTAAATAGCCATTTGTCTGAAATGGTATAAGGTTCCTGCCCACACAGGGGGTTGGACTAGAAGACCTACAAGGTCCCTTCCAACTCTGCTATTGTATTGTATTGTATTGTATTGTATAACCTAGTTATATACGAGACCGCCTCCTGCCCCATACATCCCTTCGTCCGATCCGCTCCCACAGAGAGGGCCTTCTCAGGGTGCCGTCGGCCGGGCAATGCCGGTTGGCGACACCCAGGGGAAGGGCCTTCTCTGTGGCGGGCCCTGCCCTTTGGAACGACTTACCCCCTGAACTACGTACCATCTCAGACCTCCGCCTCTTCCGCCAGTGTCTTAAGACACACCTTTTCCATCAAGCCGGCCTAGCGTAACCTTCCGCTGTGAACTGCTCTTAGACAGTTTTAATTTGGGGTTTTTAAAATTGATTTTAGCACAGGGTGGGTATTTAATATCTTTTTAAATTTTATCTTTTGTAATATTTGTATGTTTTTAATTCCTGCGCGCCGCCCTGGGTCCTTTTTGGAGAAAGGCGGGGTATAAATTTAATTAAAAAAAAATAACCATACATATTTAAAACCAAATTAAATAGTTAACCCTGTACTAAAATTTTATAAAAAACATTAAAACTATATCCCATTAAAACCTGATTAAAACAATTTAAACAATTCTCTCCTCCCTCCCGCCCCTCAAACCCCTTTGATGGACTCAAAAGCCTTTTTTATTTTGCTCTTGGGTTTTTTTATCAGAGAAGCAGGGACCCTCAATTATGTCGGAGAAGTCGGAAAAACGCCCTGGGTCCGTTTGGAGAAGGGCGGGGTATAAATTTAATAAAATAAAATAAAATAAATAAATAAAATAAAACCCAAACTCAAAGAGAGAAATATCTCATATTGGATAAGCCCTCTGGCGGGTTTTTGAGTCAACAAATGCCAGCATTTTGCATTCAACAAGATTGTTGGGTTTTTTTTAAATGTTTTGAAAGAACAAATGCTGTGTATCGGTTGATAGATGATTTTTCTTCTTCTGTTCAATCATGCCTCACTCTCGGAGGCTGCCCGGACAGGTTCCTCAGTTTTCTTGGCAAGGTTTTTCAGAAGGGGTTTGCCATTGCCTCCTTCCTAGGGCTGAGAGAAAGTGACTGGCCCATGGTTCCAGGGCCGTCTTTGTGCCTACGGCTGGACTATCCACGTTTTCCCGAAAATAAGACAGGGTCTTATTTTCTTTTGACCCCCCCCCCCCCAAAATAAGCGCTTGGCCTTATTATATTTGAGGGGCAGGAGGCAGCGAGTGTGGTCACCTCATGGCTGCTGCTGTGTTGCAAAATTTTGGGGCGAGGGTTTGTTTTATTTGATCGGCTGGCTGAGATTGCTGGGCTTCACCTCGGTCTGCTCTGGCCTCTGCACCCAAGCCCCCCCCCCCCCCCTGGCCGATCCTCTTCCTCCCTTCTCACCTCTGGTTACATCTCTTTCTTACTTGCTTTCTCTGGAGCGGCGTCTTTCCCAGGTCTCCTGAAACATTTGCATCGCTTGGCCCATCAAATAATTCTCTTCCTCCTCCTCCTCCTGCCAGGAAGGTGGGGGCCGTCTGCGTCTGTGTGTTGTAACTCCTGACGGTATCTCCTCCAGAATTTCTTTTTGTCCAAATCCTATCGACCAACGGGGAACGGATTTTTCTTCCAAATTCAGTCCTGCAAAACGTTCCGTTTCGGGAAGGCACGGTGATTCCGCGGCCCCCATGTCTTCCTCTTGATCGCTGCCTGGGGAGGACATCTCTTTGAAGTTTAGAAAATATTTTTTTTTGTTTTTGTTGCACTCCCTTCAGCAGGTGTTAGCTCTGAGATGAGTGCGTAAGGTGAGACCTTGCTTAATGTCAGGTCTGCTTCACCGATAACTAAGAAAGAAACCCCTCGACTCCATTTTTAGTGGAATTCAAAGTACTTTTACTGGTTATGAAATGAATAGCATAGATGCTAAGCAAGGTCTGAAGCATTTAGGCGCAAAAGCATACATATCAATATATGTCCAACCCCCTTTTCCCAGTAACCGCCACCCCGTGTTCCAATGTGCAAAGCCCCTAGGTGTCATGTGGCTTTATCTTCAAAGACACCAATCCTGCGTGAGCTGCACTGGCTTCCTGTGGTCTTTCGGGTGCGCTTCAAGGTTTTGACGACCATCTTTAAATCGCTCCATGGCTCGGGGCCTAGTTATATGTGAGACCGCCTCCTGCCCCATACATCCCTCAGACCAATACGCTCCCACAGAGAGGGCCTCCTCAGGGTGCCGTCGGCCGGACAATGCCGACTGGCGACATCCAGGGGAAGGGCCTTCTCTGTGGCAGGCCCAGCCCTTTGGAACGACTTACCCCCAGAACTACGCACCATCTCTGACCTCCGCCTCTTCCGCAAGTGTCTAAAGACACATTTGTTCCATCTAGCCGGCCTAGCATAGCCCCCTAATCTGACTTTTAGATAGTTTTTAAATTTGGGGATTTTAATCTGGTTTTAGCACAGGATCCATTGAATTAGTTTTTAAAATTTTATATGATGTTTTGTATGTATTGTTAATTTTCCTGTGCGCCGCCCTGGGTCCGTTTGGAGAAGGGCGGGGTATAAATTGAATAAATTAATAAATAAATAAATAAAGAGCATCATCAGGTTGGCATGTAAGACCGTTGACCTTGACCATAACATGGTAGATGGCAACAGAGTGCTTCCTTCTGCAATTCACTCCCCTGCACCATACAGTCCCAATAACCCAAATGCAAAGCCCCTCCCTCCCCGTTTCATATGGCAGCCGAAGCAAACATTTTGTTGGGGTAAGTGAGCAAATATTCCTAAACATATCTGGGGTACCAGTAGAAGAGAACCTCTGTAGCTCTGGGTTGAATCCTTGGGGCTCTATGAGCTTGGTTGTTTTCTTATAGACGTTTGATGACCCAACTAGGTAACATCATCAGTGCTGGAAGGGAATGGTATCTTCTATTTAGGCTCAATTCGAACTGATCATACTCTTAAACCATAGATTTAAATTTCTATAACGGTTAGATGGTACGGTTGACAGCATGGTCGCATACCAGTGGCCCGAGCCACTGGTATGCGAAGTAGATGGCAATGGTAGATGGCAACAGAGTGCTTCCTTCTGCAATTCACTCTCCTGCACCATACAGTCCCAATAACCCAAATGCAAAGCCCCTCCCTCCCCGTTTCATATGGCAGCCGAAGCAAACATTTGTTGATGATTTTGTGTCATGCTTTTCCAGCACACAGTTCCATGTTTTTGAGCTGACCCGGCAGCTCCCTCGCTTCTCGATGTATTCGCTCTGCAGCCCGGATGCTGCAACCAGGCCTCTGAGCTTTGTAAAATTCACTCTGGGCGAGAAGGTGCAGACGGTAAGTCTTCTTCTTTTCCTTCTTTATTTTTTATTTTTTCCCCCCCATCTGGGTTGTAGTAAATGCTTTTGTTGTTGTCAGTTGTGAAATTGTGTCCGACCCATTGTGACCTCATGGGCGATATTCCTCCATGCCTTCCTGCCTGGGGAATCAGCTGCAATTCCCTAGAAACCTATCGGGACATTGCCACCTGTTTCCCTCCCGCTCATATTTTTTTCTTTTTTTTATAATATAATTTTATTGTAAATTAGTAACAGCAAAAAGGACATAAATAAGACAAGACAAAACTACACAGATACAACTGGGGGTAACCCACCCCCTATATGTACACAGTTACCAAGTAACATCCTGTACCATCTTACTACATTTCCAGATATTCCAACTATTTCTATTTGTCTATATCTTACATTTATCAATTCCCCATAGCTGCCACTGCTCCATACATTCATTTTATTTACTATCTACATATCTACATTGTATATCCTTCCCTACCTCTCATCCCGTAGTCTCTTCATCTCCATCCAGTCATACCATTTTTCCCAACTTTGATAAAATATTGCTTCCTGTCTGTCTTTGAGAATCTATGTTAGTCTGTCGCATTCAGCGCACCAGGAGATTTTGTGGATAATTAGTTGGTCTGATGGTAGTTCTTTCCCTTTCCAAAACTGTGCGTATGCTATTCTGGCTGCAGTGGTAATGTGTGTGAAAAGATACCAGTCTATCTTCCTTATGCCACCGGGGTTTATCCCCAATAAATTAGCCTCTGGTTTTAATTGAAAGGTGGTCCCTATAATGTCCGTAAGCCAATCTTTTATCCTACTCCAATATCTTTGGGCTTGTGGACACGTCCACCATTGATGGTAGAATGTGCCCCTGGCTGACTCGCATTTCCAGCATTCTTCGGGCGTTCCAGGGAACATCTTCTCTTCAGATCGTATAAATCTTTCGCCTTTTACCTCCTGCTCTTGTTCTCAAAACTCACCCTGTGTGAATTTATGCTTCAAGGGCGTCGTGTGGATAAAACAAAATTTCCTGCTGCCTGAGGATGTGGAGATGCAGAAGGAGTCGCTGGAGGTCTCCTTCATCTCCTTGCGGGACGCAGGACAGCTGTGCATCCGAATGAATTCCAGCGGAGAGGTACTCTCGTCCTTGTCTCATTTATCTCTCATATAAGACATCCTTATGCGGTGGCACAGTGGTTAAGAGGGCAGTCCTGCAGGCTACGTCTGCTACCTGCCGGCTGCCTGCAATTTGGCGGTTTGAGTCTCACCGGGATCAAGGTTGACTCTGCCTGACTCTGTAAATCGATTAGAGAGGGCTGTAAAGCACGGTGAAGCAGTATATAAGTCTAAGTGCTATTGCTATTGCCCTCCCTCCCTTCCTTCCTTCCTTCCTTCCTTCCTTCCTTCCTTCCTTCCTTCCTCCCCCCTCCTTCTTGTTAGAGTGCAGTAATTGCAGGGTAACTCTGCCGACTGCCAGCAGTTCGATCCTGACCGGTTCAAGGTTGACTCAGCCTCCCATCCTTCCGAGGTGGGCAAAATGAGGACCCAGATTGTTGGGGGCAAATAGGCTGACTCTAAATCGATTAGAGAGGGCTGTAAAGCACTGTGAAGCGGTATATAAGTCTAAGCGCTATTGCTATTGCTTCCTTGCTTCCTACCCTCTTCGCCTGCCTGCCTGCCTGCCTCCCTCCCTCCCTTTAGCCTGCAACACTGCCTTCCAACCACTGCACATAATGGATGGGTGGGTTGGTGTGTGGGTGGATGGGTGGGTGGATGGATGGATGGAAGGAAGGAAGGGCAATAGCACTTAGACTTATATACCGCTTCACAGTGCTTCGCAGCCTGCTCTAAGCGGTGTACAGAGTCAGCCTATTTGCCCCCCAACAATCTGGCTCCTCATTTGACCCACCTCCGAAGGATGGAAGGCTGAGTCTACCTTGAACCTGGTGAGAGTCGAACTGCCAAATTGCAGGCCGCCGGCAATCAGCAGAAGTAGCCTGCAGGACTGCACTCTGCGCCACCACAGATGTGATGAGGCTCTTTTAAGCATCAACTTCTCCCGTTGTAAGGAGTGTGTCTGGGGCCAATCTGAGCTATGGGTTTTTCCCCCTGCTTATTAGATCACCATTAACACGGATAACATCGATGTGGCTGGTGACATCATCCAATCCATGGCCTCCTTCTGGGCAGTTGAGGACTTGCCGGTTGAAGCCGACTTCCCTGTGTATTTTGATGAGGTGCACAAAGCTTTTGTTGGGGTAAGTGAGCAAATATTCTTAAACATATCTGGGATACCAGTAGAAGAGAACCTCTGTAGCTCTGGGTTGAATCCTTGGGGCTCTCTGAGCGTGGTTGTTTTCTTATAGACGTTTGATGACCCAACTAGGTAACATCATCAGTGCTGGAAGGGAATGGTATCTTCTATTTAGGCTCAATTTGAACTGATCATACTCCTAAACCATAGATTTAAATTTCTATAACGGTTAGATGGTACGGTTGACAGCATGGTCCTTGTCATCGATTTTGCCTGTTGTCTCCCAGGCTGTACATCCCCGTGGGATTTGTTTATCTTGTCTTTTGGTCCATCACCGCAATAAAGTTTTATCTACCTAAGGGAGTGGGGTTTGTGAAAGACTGGGGTCCTTAGGGCTCTCTAGGCTTGGTTGTTTCCTTACAGATGTTTCATGACCCAACTAGGTAACAACATTAGTGCCAGAAAAGAGTGGAGTGTGGAGTGCAGAGCAGGAGAATTTTATTTTTATTTTTTATTTTTTTATTTGTTGGATTTATATAACCGCACCCTCTCCCCAAAGGGACCCGGGGCGGTGCACAGGAAATTAAAACACACAATATCACAAATATAAATAATTAATACCAGATTAAATAAATTATCCCTGTGCTAAAAATTAAAAATGTTAAAACATGACCCCATCTAAAACCCAATTAAAACAATTTAAGGTACCGACTGTAGGCTAGGTAAATAGCTTAGGCCAAACCGGCCTGATTGAACAAGAGTGTCTTTAATTTCTGGCGGAAGGTGCGGAGGTCCGTAGTTGTTCTAAGGTCGGGGGGGTAGGTCATTCCAGAGGGTTGGGCCCACCACAGAGAAGGCCCTTCCCCTGGGCGTCGCCCGCTGGCATTGCCTGGTGGACGGCACCCGGAGAAGTCCCTCTCTGTGGGAGCGAATCGGCCGAAGGGATGTATGGGGTAGGATGCGATCTCGCAGATAGCTAGGTCCTAGCTAAGGCAAGGAGGACCACTGTGGGGTCTTTAATACTCTCTGAACTTGCTTGCTTGCAGATGTTTATATACTATACAAGAAGCAAAATCCACACATTCACGCACACTGAGGAAGTTGCCTAGTTGGGCAATGAAACATCTGCCTGCAATTAAAAACAACAACCCAGAAGGCACCAAGAGCTGAGATACCTCATTGTGATGGATTGCCGTGGCATAAATACATTGGAATGGGCAGGAGCTAAAGAAGTCCATGGAGTTGGGCCACAAGCAAGAGGTGCTCTCAAGGGCTTTAAAACAGTGAATGACACTGACTGGTCTATCTGGAACTTTCCAAAAGCAGCACCAGACTCTTAATTATTTATCTCCCAGCCCGTTTTGTGTTAGAAAAGATTGCCTCTTTTCATGGCAGCCCATGCCGTCCCGTCCTTTTTCTGCCGATGGCATCGATGCTCCGTTTCAGACAAAACTTGCAACAGGAGAATTGAATTCTCAACAGCTTTGCTTTGAGGCTGGAGATTCACCCAACCAAATTGCTGGCTTTGTCTGAATCTGAAGGAGCCACCTGTGAGGTTTTGGAACGCGAATGATTTTGCAAGCAGATGTCTGTGGTGACGGGTGGAGTCCCAGAACCCTAAAATCTCAAGGAAGTATTCGACCAGGAGCTACTTTGAATGTCTGCCCCAAGGAAGTGGCTCCATAACACGAAGACTTCAGGGATCATAGGCCGTGCAGAGCCTCCTTTTCCCCAGAAAGCAAACATCTAATTGTCTTCATCTGGCAAACACATATTTTTGGGGTGGCAAATATCTGTAGCTCAGGTGTAGGATGAGGGCGAAGGTTCGTTCACTGGGCTGGTGGGTTGGTTTCCAAACGTTTTGTTACCAGACTAGGTAACCTCTTCAGCGGAGTTTAGGGGATGTCGGTGTTCATCTGTTTATAAGGGCTTCAGGTGCGGGTGTGTCAAGGGAGGGTCTTGTGATGGGTCATCTGGGAGTCATCAGTGAGGGTCTTGTGATGGGCCTTGGGATAAGGAGATGGCATCAGGTCAGAGGCATTGGGAGGTGGGTGGGGGATTGTGTGGGTTAGTTGAGGGACGGTGCCGTCTTCGGTTGACACTGCGGTCAATTTGGATTCTGAGGGGTTCGTAGGCTGGTTGTGGGTCAGTGTGTCTGTGGATGGAATTGCTTGTGGAGCTCCAGGCTTCGATGAACCCACGAGTGCTGAACCCTCCAGTACCAGAATCAGAGGAGAAAGGAGGAGGCGTGGGAGTCAGGGCCAGCATCAAGGCAACCTGAGACTTCCGAGGGGGAAGAGGGAATGGAGCTGGCAGAGGGAGGGAGGGAGGGAGGGAGGGAGAAGAGAGAGAGAGAGAGAGAGAGAGAGGGAGAGAGGGAGATGGAGGGAGGGAGGGGTGGAGCCTGGGCCATCCATCAGCCCTCAGATGGAGTGTCAATACCCCCCAGGTCTGGAAGTGGCTGATGAGGAAGAGGAACAGCTGGGTCCAGTGCCTGACGCGTGGATGCACAGAGAGGAGAGCAGTGGAAATCTATGGGCCGGTCCTCGGGACGGAAGAACCACCATTGCTAGCAAAGCCCCCCCCCCCCCTAGCTCTGGGGATAAAAGGCAGGGGGCAGAGATGAATAGATGTGGCAGAGGAGAGGAGAGCAGTGGAAATCTATGGGCCGGTCCTCGGGACGGAAGAGCCACTGCTGCTAGTAAAGCCCCACCCTAGCTCTGGGGATAAAAGGCGGGGGGCAGAGATGAATAGATACACCCGCACCATGAGTCCCTATAAACAGAAAGTGACACCGACATCCTTTAAACTCCACTGAAGATGTTGCCTAGCCTGGTAACGAAACGTTTGGCAACCAAGCCACCAGCTCGGAGAACGAACCTTCCCCCTGTGATTACCTGTATTAAGGTGTGGGTGGTTCTCCTTCACAGGTGGACAGTTCTCATACGGTTTGTCAGAAGCTCACAGCCAACATGGCTGACAGCTCCAACTCCATCCGCAGCATGCTGGTGCGAGCAGAGGATTCCCGCCTGATGGGAGACTGGTGAGTAACACCGATGGATCGAAAGATGGACCGATAGAACACTGGTGGATCAGCAAGTATCGCGGGCCCAACTGGCAAAGGAAAGCTCAGGAGCGTATCGGTTGGAAACATGCAGAAGAGGCCTTCATCCCAGGGTGGATACAGATCGATGGTCTTCATTGATTTTTATTTACCATATTTTTCAGAGTATAAGACGCACCTTTCTCCTCCCTAAAAGAGCATGGAAATGTCGGTGTGTCTTATACACTGAGTACAGCCGTTTTTGGCTTCCCGAAGCCGGGCCCCTGCATCCTCAAGGGGAAAATGCCCACGTTTTTACAAAAAACGTGGCGTTTTTTGAAAAAATGGGGCGTTTTTTGAAAAAAACGTGGCATTTTTCCCTTTCTCCAGCCTCTGCGGGCTTCAGGAGCGCTGCGAGAAGGGGGAAATGCCCATTTTTGTGAAAAACAGTCTGTTTTTCACAAAAACAGGGGCGTTTTTGACTTCCCCCAGCCTTGCTGAAGCCCGCAGAGTGCTCCTGGGGACTGGGGAGGACAAAAACTTTCCCCCCCTTACTTACCTCTTCACAATCTTGCTACGTCTTATAGTCCGGAAAATACGGTAAATCATTTTAAAAAAAAAATTTTTTTTTTAACCAAATGTATTTTAATAAAATGCTTTTGGAGTAAAAATCTACCTAAAGGTAGTTTTGTATTTAAGTTACATTCGTAATTTAGTTTATTCGGCATGAAACGGAGCTTAATCACGTAGCATTAGACTGTATACTCTGCAATATTGGGCCTGTCGGTGAGTCAACAGCAGGTCATAGATGGCAGCTCCTCTTTAATAATGATGATTTATTTTAATAATTGCGAATTTAATGGAATTGATTTAAAGCAAGCCTTTTTTTTTTTTTTACTAAGGATTTAAATCAAGATTTAATTTGTGATTTAAATCGACTTGATTTAAATCAAATCCAACCTGCCTCATCCTGCTTCAACCTTGAGCCTGGTGAGATTCGAACTGCCAAATTGCAGGCAGCCGGCAGACAGCAGAGCTTGCACTGCAGTACTGCACTCTAACCACCGCGCCAACCATTTGAGGAAAGCCCATCTTGCCTTCATTGCATCTCAAATGCCAACAATGTAAACAGCTTTCAGTAGTTATTTGCTTTATACCAGTGTTTCTCAACCGTGGCGACTTGAAGTCCTGTGGACTTCAACTCGCCACGGTTGAGAAACACTACTTTTATACTCTTTAATTTCTGTTTACCCTTGCAGGAAAAACATGAAGAAGCGGTATAATGACCTGTATGACCTCAACAAGGATTTATTGTCTCAGTACAAGATTCGCTGCACCAATCACTCGGAGTTCCTAGATAATCTCAAAGCCATAAATCAGGCCATCCAACGAGCAGGAAATCTGCGAGGTACCTTCTGTAGGATTAGTTCTCACATTCATGTTGTCACTTGAAAAGAAGCTTGAAAAGGATAGCGTATGCTTAAGGTTGAATTTTAACCTGGAAAGAAATGGGCCTGGATTTTGAGTGGTGGTGGTGGTGGGGGGGCTGGATTCTTGAGCTTCTGCAGGCGTTCAGCTGAACGCAGGGAAATCTTTAAATTCGATTTTAGAAATCTGACATTGATGCATTCGACCGGAGAACTCAAGAAGAACTAGGGCCTGCCTTTGAACTCGAGGAAAACTTTCCTTGCGTTCTGCTTTTCAAATAAAGCCGCGTAGTTGTTTGGAGAGCTGTGCTTAAACGTAAGAGGACGTAGAAGTGAAAGATAACATTTGTAGTTCACTGTGGAATCCTTGGCAAATGGTTTTGCTCCACCCTTTCTACAAAATTATTGAAACGGGAGGTCTCTTTATATCTAAGAACCTTGTTTCTAGATTTCTAGACTCTAGAAATAGTGCAGAGAAGAGCAACAAAGAGGATTAGGGGACTGGAGGCTAAAACATATGAGGAACGGTTGCAGGAACTGGGCATGTCTAGTTTAATGAAGAGAAGGACCAGGGGAGACATGATAGCAGTCTTCCAATATCTCAGGGGTTGCCACAAAGAAGAGGGAGTCAAACTATTCTCCAAGGCACCTGAGGGCAGAACAAGAAGCAATGGGTGGAAACTAATCAAGGAGAGAAGCAACTTAGAACGGAGGAGAAATCTCCTGGCAGTGAGAACAATTCATCAGTGGAACAGAATTTGCCTCCAGAAGTTGTGAAAGCCCCAACACTGCAAGTCTTCAAGAAGATGTTGGATAGCCATTTGTCTGAAATGGCACAGGGCAGTGATGGCTAACCTTTTTTGGCTCGTGTGCCAAAAGCAGAGGGCCTGGGGAGGGTGAAAACAGCCTCCCCCCCCAGCTCTAGAGGCAAAAAACGGCCTCAAAAGAAGGCCTAAATCAGCTGGCCAGCGCACACATGCGCGCTGGATCTGACAGGGCAATGCCTCGCGTGCCCTCATAAATGGTTCCGTGTGCCACCCGTGCCATAGGTTCGCCATCACTGGCATAGGGCTTCCTGGTTAGGCAGGGGGTTGGATTAGAAGACCTCCAAGGTCCCTTCCAACTCTGCTATTGTATTGTTGTGCCTTTATGTGCTTCGTTAGAACATTAAGGAAATGCACAGACATTTGGAGAGGATGCTGGGTTTTCCCCCCTCCTTTACTTTAACCCAATCTGGAAAAAGGCTGGGCTTTTTTCTTCTTCTTCCTCGAGGCTTCATTTTGTATAAATTCCAGCCTCGTAGCCCCAATGTTGTTTCCCTCTCGCAGTTTCCAGGCAGCCCTGGAGTCTCCTCTTTTAAGACTGCTGGGCTAGGAGATCTCTGGCACACGACTGCTATAGCGTGCCTTTCCTGCAAATGTAAAAGAAAATGGGCCACGGAGGGCCCAGCCACCCTCCGAGGGAATTCAAAATAACGTAAACAGCAAGCAGCAAGAATAGCCGTGTCCTGCACAGGCTGTCCCCTTCTCAGCTGATTTGGGATGGGGGGTGGGAGGGAAAAAAACACTCCCCCCCCTCTTCTGGACTGCAAAAGAGTTCATTTGCATTCTTGGAAAAAAACAGACTCTGCTAACTCTTGTTTTGGTTTTTTCCCTCCTCTTTCTCCAGTTGGCAAACCCAAAATGCAAGTCATTGCTGCCTGCCGCGACGCTATTAAGAACAACAGCGTTAATATGCTCATCAAAATCATGCGCCTAGGGACATCGTGCTCTTGATCCCGAGGGAAGATTTGGGGACCAAAACTAGCCAAGGGAGCCGAACAGAAAGACCGGTGGCCGATAAGACGGTAGATGCTGCTGCCAGATTAGCGCCCAGTGGAAGTGCAGGATGCAGACTTCACTAGGCCCCAACGTCCGGCTGCCTGCGGTGGGGGGAAGAGAGGAGGCCAGCGATATAAACATCATGCTAGCGGAGAGATGGTCAAGCTTTTATGGTTGTTATAGACCAAACCTGGGAATTTCAGAAGCCAACTCACCCTCCCTCCCACCCCTAAAAAAAAAAAAACTTGCCCTGGAGGCCGTTGATTAAAATAGCAACCTTTGATTCTTCAATAAAATTGACAGAGCTCAGTTTAATCGGTTATGATTTAGTTCATTTAGATCAGAGGCGTGGCCAATCTTGGCAACTTGTCAAACCCGTGGACTTCAATTCCCAGAATTCCCCAGCCAGCCATGCTGGCTGGGGAATTCTGGGAGTTGAAGCCCACAAGTCTTAAAATGGCCAAGGTTGGAGACCGGTGAGCCATACAAAGGAGGAGAAACTGCACTTTATGAAGCAAGAAAAAGAAAGCTTAAAGTAACACCAAACCTTTTTTTTTAATTATTATAAATTAATGTGAGGTCTTGATTAAGAAAAAAAACTTTGAAAAGGGTCACTGCCTTTTAAGCTGAGTGCAGCTATTGAGTTAGGATTCTCCCTTTGGTGCAGCCGACAGTAACCCGCTTACACATTTCAAAGGCCGGCTTCATTGATGGTTTAACAAGCTCCATGGATCCAACCAGTAGAGGCTTACTCAACAAACCATAACAAAACTTCCACGATTATTAACCCAAGCTGCAAAATACCACATAATTAGACCAATAGAAAACACTCTTCTTTGGTCGTCTGTGAGACACAGTGAGTTTTGGTGAACACGGCAAATCTTGGCTACTTCCAGGCGACTGTGTTTTTCTGAGGCTGCTTAAAGGTGAAGATTCCCCTCGCACACATGTGCTAGTCGTTCCCGACTCTAGGGGGTGGTGCTCCTCTCCGTTTCAAAGCCAAAGAGCCAGCGCTGTCCGAAGACGTCTCTGTGATCATGTGACCGTTATGACTAAACACTGAAGGCGCACGGAACGCTGTGACCTTCCCACCAAAGGTGGTCCCTATTTTTCTACTTGCATTTTTGATGTGCTTTGGAACTGCTAGCTTGGTAGAAGCTGGGATAAGTAATGGCAGCTCACTCCGTTACCCGGTGCTAGGGATTCGAACCGCCGAACTGCTGACATTTCTGATCGACAAGCTCAGCGTCTTAGCCACTGCGTCCCTTTGCAGTTGCTTAGGATGAGCCATAACTAGAGTCCTGCCCTCAATCCAAACGACGTGGTATTCGCATTGCTGACAAAGTGGGAGCTTTTGGGGGCCCCCACACAGCAGTTCAGAGCACGGTTAAATTTCCCAAAGGACCCCAGAAAAGGAGTGGTGCTTTGCAGGAGCATCAGAGTAAAGCAGTTTATGCAACAGGATCTTCCTTTGTAAGGGAAAAAAACCCTGTCTTTTTGAGCAATGAACTAAGAGAAATGCCTCGCCGTCACTGGCTGGCACCATCTCTCATTCATAGTAAACAAAGGAGAAATCCCAGAATTCTTTCGGGCCCGCCATCTGCTCCAAACTACGCTGGTTAATGTACTTCACGAATTTCAATGTCTCTCGATCTCTGTAAACTAAAGCCAAGCAATTGGCCTCTGGATTCACCGTCAGCAGCTTGAAAAGAGAATTAAAAACAAGGGCAGTTAAGTAAAGCAACCTGCGTTTTACTACTTTCTCAGTTGGAAAACCTTAACTTTCGTGACTGCACCTGTGCCGACCCGCCCAAACGACGGGTGTCCATAAAACGAGAAACACTCAGGCTGCCTGCGCAGAAGAATAGGATCTAAAGTTAACTCTACTTTCCCATAAAAACAAAACATTTAAGGGAGCTTCACTGCAGCGTGGAAAAGAGGGTTCTCAGCGGCTACTCGTTAAGAGTAGGCAAGATGCTACATTCATTAGGCTCCTGTTCAAATTCAGAGGCATCTTAAGCGGCTACTGTGGGAACAAAATGTCCCTCTATTCAGCCAGCTCCAGCCCTTTTGAAACGGCACACAAAAAAAAAGGCAAATTCTTGGCTTGAAACAAGGATGGAAATTGAAAGTGGAAACTTGGCAGTAACCTAACACCATTCAGCAATGCTCTTATGACAGGAGTATTTTGTTCAGTTTTGTCAATGCGCCTTAGAAAAAGATACCACGGGGTTTAATTCACCCCCCCCCCCCCAAAAAGGGAGGATAACAAAATGATTACTGGATTGAATCAGATCTCCTGCAGGGTGAAACTGACAATTGTGGTGTACGATGGATGGGAATAAAGTAGAGCAAGGGAAGAAATAATATAAATAAGAACAAGCATACAGGTAAAAGTCTGTAGAGATTCTCAGCCATCCAAGTCATGGTGGTCCCAAAGGTGTTTTTTTCAAGAGGCAATTGGACTTTCTGGTTTTTCTTTGAAGATGTTTCACTTCTCATATCCAAGGAGCTTCTTCAGCTCTGACTGAATGGTGGGGAATGGAAGGATTTATACTCCTCGCAGGCAGCTGGTCATTTGCATCCTTTTGCAAGCCCAGTTGCCTCCTGGAAAAAGCATCTTTGGGACAACCATGAGCTGGATGGCTGAGAATCTCTGCAGACTCTTAGTTATACAATTTAGGATGGACACCCTTGGAATGGTGCGGGACTAGGAATGGATTTCCAGAGGAAAAAATTGCAGACTGCAGGAACTATTTGCACTACTCAGGTGACCCCGAGGACATAGATAAACCTCCAAGTGGCCTCAAGGACCCTCTAAAAGAATGCAAAGGACCAGCTGTCTGCAAGGAACATAAATCCTTCCATTCCCCACCATCCAGCCAGAGCTGAAGAAGCTTCTTGGATGAGAAGCGAAACGTCTTCCAAAGAAAAAGCAAGGAAGTCCAGTTGCCTCCTGAAAAAGCACCACTGGCACATGCCTACAGGTAGTCCTCAACGTACAACCATTCGTTGAGTGACTGGCGTTCAAAAAAGCGACCTGGCCGAGTCCGCACAATTACAACCGTGGCAGCATTCCCACAGCCACGGGATCAAAACTTGCGCCCTTCCTTGAGACCACCAGCGTGTATTCGTACACAGTCTGCAGCACCCCAAGGTCACGGGATCACCATTTTGGGATTCCCCAGCCGGCTTCCCACAAAGTCATTGGGAAGCGGGTTCACTTAATGAACCCGCGAATCGCTTAACTTCAGTGATTAGTTAGTTAGTTTATTCGATTTGTATACCGCCCTATCTCCCAAAATGGGACTCAGGGCGATTCACTTAACAACTGTGAAAGGGGGAAAAAAAGAATAATAATTGGGCCCAGCTCACTTAACACCACCTTGCTTAGTAAGAGAAATTCTGTTCCTATTTGTGGTTGAAAGCTGGGGAACTACCTGTAGAACAGGGGCGTCAAACTCAAGGCCCATGGGGTGCTTAGATCTGCCCCGCAGGGCTGCCCTGGAAGCAGGAAAGGACCAGCCTGCGTGATCTACTTCCTAAGGCTGGACAACTGGAAAGGGAGGGATAGGAAGAGCTTAAACCAGGGGTCCCCAACCTTTTTTGCACCAGGGACCGGTTTCATTTTAAAGAAAGTTTTGCGGACCGGCTGAGTGGCTCAGCAGTCATGTGACTGGGTGGGCGTGGCCAACTTGGAAAATGTGAAACTCACTTAACAATGGTCTTGGTTAACAACCAAACTTTTGGGCTCAATTGTGGTCATACGTTCTTTCTTTCTTTCTTTCTTTCTTTCTTTCTTTCTTTCTTTCTTTCTTTCTTTCTTTCTTTCTCTCTCTCTCTCTTTCTTTCCCTCTTTCTCTTTCTTTCTTTTTCTTTCTTTCTCTTTTTTTCTTTCCTTTCTCTCTTTCTGTCTGTCTTTCTCTTTCTTTCTCTCTCTCCCACTTTTTTCTTTCTTTCTTTTTCTTTCTCTCTCTCTGTCTCTCTCCCCTTTGTCCGCCCATCTGTCACTATGTGTGTGTGTGTGTGTGTGTGTGTGTCTGTCTGTCTCCTCCCTCCTCCTCCTCTCCAGCTCTGTGGCCCAGTTCCTACCAAGCCACAGACCGGCACTGGGCCGCGGCCCGGGGGTTGGGGACCCCTGGCTTAAACGACCTGTGGGCTGAGCAGGTTCACCTGTGCCCGTGAAAATTGGGGGGGAAATATACATTTACCTCTTCATCTTCACCTTTTGCAATGTATGAAGTGAAGCCTCCCGATTCGACGTCCCAACCTTCAAAGGAACGAACACCGCATTTAAAAATTTAAAGCCACAAAACTAATCCACTTGCCCAAACACAATAGTAAGGTCTATTGATTTTTTCTCCCCTGGATTTATGTGCCGCCCATCTCTAGAGGAGACTGGGTGGCTGAGCAAGATTGGCACTAAGAAGATGCTACAATTCGTTGTTAGAAAGTTGGCCAACTCGATTGAAAAGATCCAGGGGTGGCTTTGGATTGTGAAGAGAAGTATATACATCATCTGCAAGGATGAAAAGGCATGCAGTTTCCAGGGATGTCTACGGAGGTTTCTCAAGTCATCCAGGTCGTGGTTGTCCCAAAGATGCTTTTTCCAAGAGGCAAAACTGGACTTTCTGTTTTATATTTTGAGGACATTTCGCTTCTTGGATGAGAAAAAAAACCAGAAAGTCCAGCTGCCTCTTGGGGGGGGGGGGGGGGGGGGAGAAAGCACCTTTGGGACAGTTTCCAGGGAGATATTATATTTTGTCACTTAGGCATAAAGGATTTTCCCCTTCCGTGGTTAACTCTGGATTATCTTCTTGCATTAAGGGATAAAACAAGCCGCTCAAAACGAAGAGACTCCAAGCTTAAACCAATGTCGGGTGACTTTGAAGATCAGTGAGCTTGGGAGCGGCTGAGTTTAATCCCTTTCGTGCTGCCTCTCCCCTTGGCCTGCCTTCCTTCCTTCCTTCGACGGAAGGAGGGGCAGGAAGAGCTCCCCACCACGAACGGTTTCAGACAAGCTTAACAATGAAACCCACCTTCACCCCCACAGAAGAGGAGCAGATCCAGGGCAAACTCAGCTCTTTGGGCATCGTGGATCAGTGTGTAGCATCCTTTCCTCCAGCGTCTCAGTTCTCCGTCGCAAAGTGGGACGCCTGAGGGAAAAGAAGAGCAGATGTTCTCGGCTTTCAGGATGGCCACATCCCACTTTTGAAGAACAGGGTGAGGGAGAAAAGAGACCTTCTCCTTAAGAGTCCCATCTTGAATCCCATCTGCACCGCCCTGAGTCCCATCTTGGGAGATAGGGCGGTACAGAAATCGAATAAATGAAATGAAAATGAAATGAAATGAAGAGTCTACGGGGATTATCAGTCACCCAGGTTATGATTATCCCAAAAGGGCTTTTTCAGGAGGCAACTGGACTTTTTTCTTTGGAAGACGTTTCGCTTCTCATCCAAGAAGCTTCTCCAGCTCTGACTGGGTGGTGGGGAATGGAAGGATTGATCACCCTTCCAGACAGCTGGTCATCGGAGTCCTTTTAGAGGGGAAGGATACTGCAAAATCCCCATTCCCTCCCGATCAGCTGGGACTCGGGAGGCAGAGAAATAGATGGGGGCGAGGCCAGCCAGAGGTGGTATTTGTCAGTTCTCCGAACTACACAAAATTTCCGCTACCGCTTCTCCAGAACGGGTCAGAACCTGCTGAATACCCACCTCTGCTGGTGCCCCAAGATCTGCTGATGTTTACTCCCGAGGGAGGAAGGGACGAAAAGGCCCCTGTTGCCACCTCAACTTGTGTGGGGAGAAAGAGGCCAAAAGAAACACAATCTCTACACATGGGAGACAGATCAAAATAAACAGCCACAGCGAGCGGGGAGACTTGACTCCCTCTTCCTGATGGTAAACAGGGCTGATGATCTGTCCTGGCAGGGCAAGCGGGTAACCAGGGAGAGTCAAGAATTCCCCCACCATCCTGAAACTGGGCCCATCGCGACATGCCCAGCCGCTCTCATTCAGAATCACCCTGGACAGAATGAAATGGGGCATTGGCCTCTTCTTTGGAACTTGGCAGGTTTCACAAAGGGCTGCTCAGATCCTTTTCAAATTTCATTCATTCATCCAGGCAGGAAAACAAAAACAAAACAAGAAAAAGATGCATTAAAACAAAAATAAAACTGCTCTCTACACCACGGGTCTCCAACCTTTGCAACTTTAAGTCTGAAGGACGTCAGCTCTCAGACTTCTCCAGCCAGCTTTGCTGGCTGGAGAAGTCTGGGAGCTGACGTCCTTCAGACTTAAAGTTGCAAAGGTTGGAGGCAGCAAAGCTGGCTGGAGAAGTCTGGGAGCTGACGTCCTTCAGACTTAAAGTTGCAAAGGTTGGAGGCAGCAAAGCTGGCTGGAGAAGTCTGGGAGCTGACGTCCTTCAGACTTAAAGTTGTAAAGGTTGGAGACAGCAAAGCTGGCTGGAGAAGTCTGGGAGCTGAAGTCCTTCAGACTTAAAGTTGCAAAGGTTGGAGACAGCAAAGCTGGCTGGAGAAGTCTGGGAGCTGAAGTCCTTCAGACTTAAAGTTGCAAAGGTTGGAGACAGCAAAGCTGGCTGGACAAGTCTGGGAGCTGACGTCCTTCAGACTTAAAGTTGCAAAGGTTGGAGACCCCTGCTCTACACCCTTCTGGGCTCCCGAGGAATTCCAGCAAATGTACTGAAGTAATAATATGTAAAAAAAATCCATATTTGGTGAAAAAAGAAGCTTTAAGATTTTGCCTGTTCTGACCGAGGCTTCCCGAGAACATGAAGCAAACTCCTGGTCCCGACAAAAGCCCCGTTTTATTAATTTTACTGTGAATTCTGCTCATTCACATCTGGCCAAGTCTTTCCAGGGAGGATTTACAGTCACAGACCTTATCTGGCTTGGAGAGCTGCCAGGCCGATATCTGCAAAACTTGGCAAGGAGTCACGAACCAAGTAAGCGAACTAATGGTCTCCTGCAAACTCCACTCCCCTTTCGCTCCTCTTTTATTTCCATTCATCATCCACCTGTGGCCTTACTCCCAAGTCGACCCCTGTTCTTTAGCTGTTCCCTTCTCCTGGCAACTCTGTGCATGCGCACACTGGGAACAGGCTCCAGCTGTTCTTCTGCCTCACTGATGTCTGACTCTGAAGGTAGTGTATAACTGTCAGGATGGCCCTGGCCCCCTCTCTGCCTCCGACACAGAGCCCTCCTCAGAGCCTTCCCCAGACTCCAGGACTGGCCCAGGTTCCTCCCCAACCCTCCTCACTGTCTGAATCTGGCGGGCCACAACCCTGCCCAATTTCTACCGATCAACTTACAATCTTCATTCGGCTTAGATCAAGAATTTCGGTCGACCGGTAATATACCTTACTTAGTGAGTTCTGAAAATGCCCACATCAAAGGTGAGCTGAGGAGATGTGATAGATAGATGACTAAGCACGATGGGCACATTGTGATTTGGGCTGTTCTGACAGACAGACTGATGACTAGATCTGGAAAGCTCAATATACCATTCTCTCGGTTTTCCTCATTTTCGGAGCTGCTCCCTGGTGCCTCGGCACAGTCGCCATTGCCAGCTTCCTCTTGACTGCTGGGTCCTTGGGAGCTTTCGGAAGACGCTCCCTCTCCTCCCTCTTCCTCCTCTGGGGCTAGAAAATGCAGTTTCAGGCCCGTGAAATTGGAAAGGAGCAAGAACACGGCCTCGGACCGCAAGAGCTCCAAACACTCTGTTAAAGTAGCCGGCAAGGTTTTCTCCTCTGCTTTCTCGTAATGCCTAAAAAAAAAAAAAAAAGACAGACAGACAGAATAAAAACATTATTCATCTTGTGCTTTGTACATGTCGTTCGGGTAAGCATTTTGTGCATCGGTACTTAAAATTACAAACATAATTGCCAGTTATCTTTTCATGACATATATATCGCCTTATTTTCTATATGGTAGCGTTATTCTTTGTCAAGCCAATCTTTTCCCATAGCTATTCAATATATAATCCTTACGTTTTTCTTTTTCCCAACCATTGGTAAAACATATTCCCTATTTCATAAAATTGTTCCTTCTCCTCTTGCTCTCTAATTTCAAATGTTAATCTACTCATTTCTGCACATTCCATGATTTTACGAATGGCTTCCTCTTCTGAGGGTAATTTCTCATTTCTTTGCTGTTTGCAATTTCATGTCCTCCTTTCCTTACTAGCCTATAAGACGACCGGTCGGATTAACCGAAATTCTCAAGATGATCCGGTTTCATAAGCGATTCTTGCATTACGTTTCATGGCTCTCTTCCAGCAGGAGCCAAATCCAGCTGGCACAGGTTGGTGGCGGCTGGAAAACCGCTCCAGTGAACCCAGCGGCTGAGCTGGGAGCCACGCAGCACAGAAACAGCCTTACCTTTTGTTGGGAGGCCCTCTGCTGCTCCAGGTGAGTCCTTCCATCTCCAGAGCTTTGCAAACCAGCTCATATTTGTCTCTCTAGAAGGCAAGCAGAAGGAAAGCCCATCTGAAGGAAGCTCTGGTTGGAAGCAGGGAGTTTGCAAAAGCAGCTGATGGAGGAGCCTGATGGAATTAATCCCTTGGTGGAATTTAGGTGAAGTGAATTTGGCCGCCCCTTTTTATATCCTTTCTTGGTTGTTAAGTGAATCGTTGCAGCTATTAAGTTAGGGGCACGGTTGTTAAGGGAATCTGGCTTCCCCGTTGATTTTGCTCGTCAGAAGATCGCAAAAACGGGTCACGTGACGCCCCCCTAGGACACTACAACCGTCATAAATAGGAATCAGTTGCTCAGCATCTGAATTTTATTCATAGGACCATGTAGATGCCGCACTGGTCGTATGTGTGAAAAATAGTCACAAGTCGCTTATTTTCAGTGCCCTTGCAACTTTGAATGGATACTAAACAAACTGTTGTAAGCCAAGGACTATCTGCACTCAACACCTCGCAACCTGCCCTGTGCAGCGGAATGAAATGTGAGAATAGGGATCGCACCTGTTGCCTCATCGCCTTGCACCCAAGAATGTGGTGGCCTCACCTTGAGAAAGTCTTTCAGCAAGATCTCAGATCGATCTTCAAATTCCTCCTGGATCTGTGCTTGGGAATCCATGTCCAAATAAACGGGATTGATCCAATCGTACAAGATTTCGTGCTGGAAAAAATGTGGAGGAACGGAGGACGAGGCTGAAATTGACACGATGGCATTGACAATCAACTTATCCCAAAGTAACCACCTTTGTCCTTTGTTGCTGTTCTTCCAGGAATAGAACAGAATAGAACAGGATAGGATAGGAAGAATGGAGTGGAATGGAATAAATAAAATGGAATAAGAAGAGCGAAGTGGAGTGGAATAAATAGAATAGAATAAGAATGGAGTGGAATGGAATAGAACAGAATAGGATAGGAAGAATGGAGTGGAGTGCAATGGAATAGAATAAATAAAATGGAATTAAGAAGAGCGGAGTGGAATAAATAGAATAGAATAAGAATGGAGTGGAGTGGAATGGAATAGAACAGAATAGAATAGGATAGGAAGAATGGAGTGGAGTGCAATGGAATAGAATAAATAAAATGGAATTAAGAAGAGCGGAGTGGAATAAATAGAATAGAATAAGAATGGAGTGGAGTGGAATGGAATAGAACAGAATAGAATAGGATAGGAAGAATGGAGTGGAGTGCAATGGAATAAATAAAATGGAATAAGAAGAGCGGAGTGGAGTGGAATAAATAGAATAGAATAAGTAGAATGGAGGGGAGGGGAGTGGAATGGAATAGAACAGAATAGAATAGGAAGAATGGGAATGGAATGGAGTGGAATAAATAGAATAGAATAAGAAGAATGGAGGGGAGTGGAATGGAATAGAACAGAATAGAATAGGAAGAATGGAGTGGAGTGCAATGGAATAAATAAAATGTAATAAGAGCGGAGTGGAGTGGAATGGAATAGAACAGAATAGAATTCTTTATTGGCCAAGTGTGGTTGGACACCCAAGGAATTTGTCTTTGGTGCAGATGCTCTCAGTGTACATAAAAAGACAAGATACTTTCATCATGAATCGTAAGGTGCAACACTTAATGATAGTCCTAGGGTAGAAATAAGCAATCCAATCATTCTAGCAAACAATCAATATAAATCATAAAGATACAAGCAGCGAAGTTACAGTCATACAGTCATAAGTGGGAGGAGATGGGTGATAGGAATGAGGAGAAGATTAATAGTAATGCAGACTTAGTAAATAGCTTTAGTAAATAGTAAATTCTGGAATGAGCTTGGCATGCATAGCCCAGAACAGTGTTTCTCAACTTAAGTCAACTTTAAGATGTATGGATTTCAACTCCCAGAATTCTCCAGCCAACTCAAGCATCTTAAAGTTGACCAGGTCCAGCAAATATTGGTCTAGCATGCATCATTCTCATAACCACACTGAAGTGCATATCGCAGACACACAAAGATACAAGCTACAGCTTCTATTTGAAGAAATGACTACTCCCAGCTTGGCTCCCTCAAAAGTTAGGCGAAAGATGAAACATGAAAGCAAAGGCAGAAACAATGGCCATGCCCGAGAAAATGTTACAAGTTTCTCCTTGGTAGGCCAGACCAAGCATCGAAAGTATTGTAGAACAATGCCACGATGCTGCAGGTAGCAAGCAGCTTACATCCCGGGGTGTGTGTGGGCTTCGTGGAATCCGTGGCTCGATATGACGTGGCGGCCTCATAACCGAGGGGCCGTGAAACCAGCCGCTCACCGACAGGCGGCATTTCTCTTTGGAAACGACTTCAGACACCTGGGATAGAGGAAAAGGCAAAAAAAAACCCCATGTCAGCACTGATTTCTCAGGCAAAGATGATGCCAGGAGATTTCTCATTTCTAGGTTAATTCTCTCCTTGCTTAGGCAGGAAACCGTACACCACTTCAGACAAATTATTATCCGACATCATCTTTAAAACCTCCAGTGTTGGAGCATTCACAATTTCTGGAGGCAAATTTCTCCTTAGTTCCAAGTTGCTTCTCTCCTTGATTAGTTTCCATCCGTTGCTTCTTGTCCTGCCCCCAGGTGCCTTGGAGAATAGTTTGACTCCCTCTTCTTTGTGGCACCCTCTGAGATACTGGAAGACTGCTATCATGTCTCCCCTGGTCCTTCTTTTCATTAAACTAGACATAACCAGTTCCTGCAACCGTTCTTCATATGTTTTAGCCTCCAGTCCCCTAATCCTCTTTGTTGCTCTTCTCTGCACTCTTTCTAGAGTCTCTTAAAAACTTCTAGTGTTGGAGCATTCACAACTTCTAGAGGCAAACTGTTCCACTGATTAATTGTTCTAACTGTCAGGAAATTTCTCCTTAGTTCTAAGTTGCTTCTCTCCTTGATTAGTTTCCACCCATTGCTTCTTGTTCTGCCCTCAGGTGTCTTGGAGAATAGTTTGACTCCCTCTTCTTTGTGGCAACCCCTGAGATATCGGAAGACGGCTATCCTGTCTCCCCTGGTCCTTCTTTTTATTAAACCAGACATACCCAGTTCCTGCAACCGTTCTTCACATGTTTTAGCCTCCAGTCCCCTCATCCTCTGTTGCTCTTCTCTGCACTCTTTCTGGAGTCTCGACATAAGGAGAAGGAACAGTTGCTTACCTGGTGGAAGGAGACTGGTGATACTTCAAAGAAAGCCAGCGAGTTCCAGGAAGGGACCAAAGACTTGGCAATCTGCAAAGGCTGGAAATGATCTGCCAGAGACAAGGACACAGGCAAGACACACACCAGTAAGCCCAACTGTCTGGAATTCTCCCACATGTCATCACTTTCTGGCTTTGTCTGGCTTCGGAAGGAAAGAGAGGAAAATTGACCCTTGGAGAAAAGGGGAAACAGAAGAACCAAGTTCACAAGCAAGACTTGGCTTACAATCTTAGAAGGATCCAAGTCTCAACCTGGCCCTGATACCATAAGTATCAGAGAGTGGTGGTATTCAGCCGGTTCAAACCGGCTCAGGTGAACTGGTACCCATCTGGCGCTATGCTGTCCTATTTAGCCACTTTTCCTAAGCCGCGGGCATGCTCACATTTTCGGTGCGTGGCGAACCGGTGGTAAAAATGATGTACGGTATCATTCTGTATAGCATCCAATTATGGCAGTAAGAAAGCACATATCTAAAGATGGGGAGCCTGCAGAAGGAAAGTCTACAGAGATTCTCTCTCATCCAGGTCACCGTTGTCGCGAAGATGTTTTTTCAGGAGGCGACTGGACTTCCTTGTTTTTTCTTTCTGAAGACGTTTTGCTTCTTATGCAAGAAGCCTCTCCAGCTCTGACTGGATGGTGGGGAATGGAAGGGTTTATATTCCTTGCAGACACCTGGTCATTTGCTTCCAAGCAGAAGGGAGACCTGCGGGAGTGCAAGGCCAGGGGCCAGCGCCTTGGAGGCTCAGCGGGCTGAGATGGTCAGCCAGTTCCAGGCCATGATGCAATCCCGCTGGAACGAGGCCCTCTGGCTCTTTGTCACCAGCGTCGCTTCCCTCCAGCCTTCGCCCAAAGCCCCTCACCAGGAGGCTGAAGCAGACCCCAAGTCGGAATTTCTGCCCTGCACAAAAACATCCCAATGGGGGACACTCTCTGCAGCAACACAAGCGTTCATTGCATGTATCCGGCCCAGGGGGGTCGTAGTTTGAAGACCCCTGATTTAGTGCAATATAAAAAAATGCAAATACTTTTTCTGCGGTCCACCCAAATTTTCTCACAGACCCTCAGGGGTCCACCTGATATAGGGTGTCAATCAAAGGGAGATGGAGGTGGGGAGGAAGGGAAGGATGGAACCCTGAAGCTCAGCTGGGCTTGAACTCCTGAAGGTGCGATAGAAAATCTACCAAAGCAGGCAAAAATAACGACATCCTACCATCTGTACAGAAGAGATCCAAAGTGCCCCCATCGTCCTTATGCCAGGGGGGTACAAGATAAAAGATGAATGCAATTCGCCGCCCCTCCAGCTCATCATCATGACACAGCAGAGTATCTGGAAGAAAACGGGAATTTGGTTTGCGTGAGGCATGCGGCTAAAATAAAGCAGGGCGATCAAGTTGATTATGCACTATTGGGTCAGTGCTGATTCCTCATATCCGAGTCCAAATCTATTGTTTGGAGTCGGATAACCATTTAAAGATGAGCCAGCCGTGTGCAGCAGCTGCCAAAAAAGCCAACACAGTTCTAGGCTGCATAAACAGAGGGATAGAATCTAGATCACGTGAAGTGTTAATACCACTTTATAATGCCTTGGGAAGGCCACACTTGGAATACTGCATACAGTTTTGGTCGCCACGATGTAGAAAAGATGTGGAGACTCTGGAAAGAGTGCAGAGAAGAGCAACCAAGATGATTAGGGAACTGGAGACTAAAACATATAAAGAACGGTTGCAGGAGCTGGGTATGTCTAGTTTGATGAAGAGAAGGACCAGGGGAGACATGATAGCAGTCTTCCAATATCTCAAAGGGTGCCACAAAGAAGAGGGAGTCAAACTATTCTCCAAGGCACCTGGGGGCAGGACAAGAAGCAATGGGTGGAAACTAATCAAGGAGAGAAGCAACTTAGAACTAAGGAGAAATTTCCTGACAGTTAGAACAATTAACCTCTGGAACAGCTTGCCTCCAGCAGTTGTGAATGCCCCAACCCTGGAAGTCTTTAAGAAGATGTTAGATAGCCATTTGTCTGAAATGGTATAGGGTTCCTGCCCACGCAGGGGGTTGGACTAGAAGACCTACAAGGTCCCTCCCAACTCTGCTATTGTATTATTATTATTGTTTGAATTCCAATTCAACAGTATCCTCCCCATATTTTATAGTATCCCAGGGCTGGGAGAAACCTTGGAGGACTTCCAGTCCAACCTTCTGCCCGAGGCAGGAGTCCTTATTGCATCCCAAACAAATGGTTTTCCAATTTCTTTTTGCAAACCTCCAGTGTTGGAGCATTCACACGCCTTAGCGAGACCAGGCTGTGGTCTACTTTGTCAAATGCCTTATTGAAGCCTAAGCAAATTATATCCCCAGCATTTCTCTGATCCATTAACTTAGTCACTTTGTCAAAGAAGACAATAAGGTTTCAATATTTGCAGCTCAGGGTTGAAATGAGGGGTCTCTGAGCTTGCTTGCCCTCCTTGCTAGCACTGATGATGTTACCTAGTTAGGCTAATGAGGTTCATCCAGCATAATGTTTTTAACAAGCCCATGCTGGCTTCTAGTAATCGCCATTTATTTCTAGGTGCTCACAAATCCGCTGCGCAATGATCTTTTCTGGATTTTTCAGGATTATAGAGTTTCTTCGAGCAACACAATAGAGCCATAACTTCAGGGTCCTTTTCATTTCTGGCTTACCTGTATATTCATATTTAGCACAAGACAGATCAATGGTTGGTTCCAGCTCTACCTGGATCACCTCAGAAAGCCAAGCCCGGAATTCTTCAAAAAGAATTTTCCTAAGAGATGAGAGAGAAGACAGGTGAGCTCGTGGCATCTAAGCTCTGCCTACTGTCTAAGCAAGGAGGCACTTTGGCGTTTGTTTTTAAGCTTTTATAACTAAATAGCGCTCAGGTTCTCACAAAGGACATGTTCGTGGTTCGAGGTGAATAAATGTGGAGAGAGATGGGTTATATAGTTAAATAAATACTGTCAGCGGAACCGCCTTCAAAATCCAAGAAAGGAAACCCCCAACTCCATTGTTACAGAGAAAAGGTACTTTTACTGAATATGAAGTGAAAGCAACGAAAGTGAAGCAAGATCTGAGGCTAAAAGCACGAACTTGTACATATCAAAAGGTTACCCAAATCCCTCCCCCCAACATGTCTAATTTATTATGTCTAGTTTAATGAAATGTCTATTTTTTGTCTAGAATGTCTAGTTTAATGAAAAGAAGGACTAATGGAGACATGATAGCAGTGTTCCAGTATCTCAGGGGCTTCCACAAAGTAGAGGGAGTCAAACTATTCTCCAAGGCACCTGAGGGCAGAACAAGAAGCAATGGGTGGAAACTAATCAAGGAGAGAAGCAACTTAGAACTGAGGCGAAATTTCCTGACAGTTAGAACAATTAAGCAGTGGAACAGAAGTTGCCTCCAGAAGTTGTGAATGCTCCAACACTGGAAGTTTTTAAGATGATGTTGGATACCCATTTGTCTGAAGTGGTGTAGGGTTTCCTACCTAAGCAGTGAGTTGGATGAGAAGACCTCCAAGGCCCCTTCCAACTCTGTCATTCTATTCTATTCCTTTTAAGAGCAAGCCAAAAAGCAATGTATAAATACATCTACTGAGTAAAAATAAAAATTGGAGCACACCCAGATTTCAACAGAACAAGTTTTCTTTTCTGGTATAAGGTTCCTGCCTAGGCAGGGAGTTGGACTAGAAGACCTCCAAGGTCCCTTCCAACGCTGCTATTGTATATTGTATTGTAACAAGCTAAGTGTCCAATCTCCTAAGGATGTCATGTGGGGTGCATCTTCAGGTGGCCTCATCCATCTGGTATGTAGAGATGGTTGACTTTGACCAAACCTAAACAAGACCATTCAGCATGTGTAGAAGATGGTGAGAACTCCCCCCTCGTCCCGAGATATCTCCTCCAGCATTATTCCCCTCCCAAACACCAACCCCCCCTCCCCCTGCCATTTCTATGGCAGTCTATAGCAAGTAAGCGAGTCCCTACGGGGAGAGGAGCGGTCTATAAATTAAATTATTCTATTCTATTCTAAAATTAAAATTATTCTATAGAGGCTGACAAATACACTTTTCAAGCTGACCTATTTATTTTATTTATTTATTTTATTAAATTTATACCCCGCCCTTCTCCAAAATGGACCCAGGGCGGCGCACAGGAATATTAAAATACATACAAAAACATAAAAAATTTATTTGATGAAGATCCTGCGCTAAAACCAAATTAAAATCCCCAAAATTTAAAACTGTCTAAAATAGTCATTTGTGGAGGTTACGCTAAATGGAACAAATGTGTCTTTAAACACTGGCGGAAGAGGTGGAGGTCGGAGATGGTGCGAAGTTCTGGGGGTAGGTCGTTCCAAAGGGTAGGGCCCGCCACAGAGAAGGCCCTTCCCCTGGGTGTCGCCAGTCGGCATTGTCCGGCCGATGGCACCCTGAGAAGGCCCTCTCTGTGGGAGCGTATCGGTCTTAGGGATGTATGGGGCAGGAGACGGTCTCGCATGTAACTAGGTCCCGAGCCATGGAGCGCTTTGAAGATGGTCGTCAGAATCTTGAAGCGCACCCGAAAGACCACACAGGAAGCCAGTGCAGCTCGCGCAGGATTGGTGTTATATGGGAGTGTCTGGCTGCACAATGAGCAAAATCATGATAATTGTTCTAAATAGGAAAATGAAACGGCAACCATCACTTTACTTTCAGGCTGCAATTTCACAGAGCTCAATCTGCATTTGTTAAAACCATAATTTGCTGAAGAAACTAAAGACAGCTTATTTTGCAAAAAATAATAAATAAATTATTACGCCTAAATACGCAGATTGCCACTGCATCAAGTTTAAGAACCAGCATGAATTTCGCTGATCCTATTTGATGGCCAAATGAAAAACAACAGGGCTAATTTACCTCAATGCCGCAACGTGGGGCCCTCCTCTCTTCTTTAGGTCATCTGACTTTGCAACAAGAAAATACATATTCCATGATTCAGAGATGGAAACGTTTGCAGGAGAAAACCATACAGGTACAATCACAACTGGGGCCAGCAAAGTGAATACAAAATGGAAGATGATACAAACGTGCTCTCTTTTTTCGCTCACCCCCGCCCTGTGCTCATTAGCAAGAAGAAAATCCATCTTTGTGTTTGCATCCATTGAAAAAGAAAGTTCCCAAGACACTAAGCAGGCCACAGCACAGCTAATGCACATCAAAAACTTAATACAGTGGTGCTGGCAGTCCCCATAGGTGACATAAACAGCCAGGGCATCCCCCATTGTGTGGCTGCTTACTCTCTTGTACAATAATTTCGATTTCATTGTAATTTTAGTACTTTTTTATTTTTTATTTTATTTAATTTATATTTATATCCCGCCCTTCTCCACCGAGGACCCAGGGCGGCGCACAGGAATTTAAAAAACATATAAACAATAAATACATAATTTAAAAATATATTAAATTAATCTAATCCTATGCTAAAACCAATTTTAAAAATCCCAATTTAAAACTCACTAAAAAAGTCCCCATGGGAGGTTAGGCTAGGCCGGCTTGTTGGAAAAGATGTGTCTTTAGACACTTGCGGAAGAGGCGGAGGTCCGAGATGGTGCGAAGTTCAGGGGGTAGGTCGTTCCAAAGGGCAGGGCCCACCACAGAGAAGGCTCTTCCCCTGGGTGTCGCCAGACGGCATTGTCCGGCCGACGGCACCCTGAGAAGGCCCTCTCTGTGGGAGGGGATCGGCCGAAGGGATGTATGGGGCAGAAGGCGGTCTCACATATAACTAGTACAATGACACTAAAGATGATGATGATGATTATTATTATTATTAATCCCTTTCTCTCCAAACTCTCCACTCTGCGTGATGGGAAGAGAAAACAAAACAACAGGCCAGGCAAAGGGAAAAAAGTACTGGTTGTAATGGTGACTTAAGGGACACGATGAATGTAACAGGCATCGATTGTAAAGTTATTTTGTTCAGCACTGTCATAACCTCAAAAGGTCACTGAACAAGGCGGTCAATAAGCAAGCGTCTGGTATATCAGTGCCTTGCGTTAGCTTGGAGCACTCACCTGTTTGAATTTGTACAGATCGTTAGACTTTTCGTGGAAGTCCAGGCTCAGGAGTTCCCTCTGCAGCTCTTCCAGGAAGCCCCCGTTGGGGATGAACCCTGGGATGACACAGTGGGGGAAAGGCGCAGGATCCAGAGTGACAGCCTCTAGAGGGGAAACACAACCCAGAAGGCAGGTTTCAGAGCTGGAGAGCACGATGGAGGCCATGGCAAAGAACAACCCATACACCTCTCTCTGTGTATATTATCTTAGATTGTGTACAGCTGTGTGTCTATACAGCTCATACCTATAAAAATAATGGCCAGGATGAAACTCTTAGCAATAAATAAAGATCAATGGCATTTTGCAACGTAATATCGGCGGGTTAAAGCTCAGTTGCACCCCCTGCCGGTCAATGCCAGCCACAACAGCCCCCTGCCTCAATGAGGACTGGCCCCTTGGAACTTGCAACCCCATTACCATGCTGCAGCGGCTCCTGGCTGGCCCAAGCGGCGGCCACTTTCCCTTTCAAGGCCGGCTCCTGCAGGGCAGCAGAGAACTCTACGCAGATCTGCCGCTTGACGCGCTTCTTGGCGGCCGATCCCGGTAGGGGCGGTCGCCGCTTCGGCTTCCCGTTCATGCTTCTCCTTCGGGGGGGGGGGGGGGGGACACGTGCTCCAGGCGGACAGACACTACGACTCCCGGCAGGCCCCGCGGGGGCGGGGACGTCACGCGAAGGGGCGGGCCCAACAGGTCGACTTGTCCAATCGACGCGACGGGAGCGGGAAAAGCTTTTTGTGGAGCTGCCTCGTGACTTCCTGTGAAAGGGGAAGGGAAGTCCCGCCTACCCTCCGCCACATAAACAAATATTAGCCGAATTCGCATGGACGTTCACTGGGAGAGCTGTCCCGCCCTAGCGGCAGGGGATTTCCTTTTCCCGGTCGGCAGTTCGGCGGTTCGAATCCCCAATACAGGTCTCCTGCGTGAGCAGGGGGCTGGTCTAGATGACCTCCAAGCTCCCTTCCAACTCTGCTACTGTTTACTGTCCTGATAGTAGGCATGGCATTTAGAACCGCCAAGGGGCGGGCTCTGAGAACAGCCAATGAGCAGCTTTCCCACGCGCCTTCGGATACCCAATAGGCTCAAGCTCGTCACTCCGCTCCTTATTGGCCTAATCCCCCCCCCCCCCCATCGCTACCATTAACGTCGCAGGGACGCTCTATTTGCCCCCCTCGGCCTCTCTATGGCAGTCAGCGCTCATTGACGGGCGAGGTGGCTCATCCCCCCCCCCCCACTGCCACTCCTCCGCGGACTCTATGGCTCCCGGAAGTGCGGCCTGCAGGTTCCGGTGCGCCCTTTGGCGGGTGTGGAGAAGAGCGCGGCGTGAGGGACGGCGCCTTGGCCGGGGAATGCTGGTGGCCTTGTGAGCCCGGCCCGCTTTCCGCCATGTCCGTCGTGCCGCCCAACCGCTCGCAGACCGGCTGGCCCCGCGGGGTCAACCAGTTCGGGAACAAATACATCCAGCAGAGCAAACCCCTCACCCTCGAGCGGACCATCAACCTGTGAGTGGGCGCCGGGCTCGGCCTCGCTTCGTTCCCGGGGAGGGGTTGGAGCCCATTTGAAGGCTCGGGCGTCTCGTGTGAAGCCCCAAACACGCGTCGAGTCGGGGGAGGGGGTGTTCCAACGGCTCGTCTCCCTGGGGAGCAAAGGCTTCTTTATCCCCCGCTTTTCCCCCCTCGAGAATTGATTCCTCTGGCGACCCAGGAGCCCCCTTTTTTGGTCCTCTCAGGGACCCCCCCCCCTTTTTTTTTGTCCCACCTGCAGGGGGTTTGTCCCCAGAACGGACAGCCTTGTTATTATTACCTGGTGGTCTCCCATCCATCCAAGAAGAGGATGGGACTCTCTTCAGGAGAGACTGAAAGGAGCCTGTTTTCCCCCCTTTTGAAGACGTTTCGCTTCTCCTCCAAGAAGCTTCTTCCGCTCTGACTGTGGAATGGAAGGGTTGATATTCTTTTCAAACCCCCCCCCCCCCCCAGCCCAGGATGCAGATATGCCTCCAAGGGCTTCAGTGACCCTCTAAAAGGATGCAAATGAATGGAAGGATTTATACTCCTTGCAGGAGCTGGTCGTTTGCATCCTTTTTAGAGGGTCCTTGAAGCACTTGGAGGTTTGTTTGGTGTTTTTTTTTTTGAAGAAGTTTCGCTTCTCACCCAAGAAGCTTCTTCCGCTCCGACTGGTTGGTGGGGAATAGAAGGATTTATGTTCCTTGCAGACAGCTGGTCATTTGCATCCGTTTAGAGGGCCCTTGAGGCCACTTGGAGTTTACCTGTGTCTTCAGGGTCACCTGAGTGGTGCAAATGCAACTTTTTCCCCCTCTGGAAATCCATTCCTACTCCCACCCCATTCCAAGGGTCTTCATCCCAAATTGTATGGCTAAAAGTCTGTAGAGATTCTCAGCCATCCAGGTCCTGGTTGTCCAAAAAGGTGCTTTTTCAGAAGGCAACTGGACTCTCTTGTTGTTGTTTTTCTTTCGAAGACATTTTGCTTCCAATCCAAGAAGCTTCTTCAGCTCTGACTGGATGGTGGGGAATGTAAGAATATATTTATTTATTTATTTTTTCACATTTATAACCCGCACCCATCTCACCACAAAGGGACTCGGGGCGGTGAACAGAGATTTAAAATCAATTATACATAAATACAAAATATTATTAAATAATAACGAAATTAAATCAATATCCTGCTTAACTTAAATTAAGTTTAAATTTAAAACCCAAATTACAGTTTTTATTCGTTATAAAATAATGGGTGTGGAGTAGATCATGCTAGGCCGGCCAGATGAAAATAATAAGTTTTTAGGTGCCGGCGAAACAAGCGGAGGTCTGTGATGGAACGGAGATCGGAAGGTAGGCCATTCCAGAGGGTAGGGCCCACCACAGAGAAGGCCCTTCCCCTGGGAGCCGCCAACCGGCATTGTCCGGTCAACGGCACCCGGAGAAGACCCTCTCCCTGGGAGCGAGTCGGTCGAAGGGATGTATGGGGTAGAAGACGGTCTCGAAGGTAGCTAGGCCCCGTGCCATGGAGCACCTTGAATATGGTCATCAAAACCTTGTAACGCACCCGGTAGGTCACAGGTAGCCAGTGCAGCTCGCGCAGGAGTGGTGTTATGTGGGAATGTCTTGAGATTCCCATGATCACCCGCGCTGCCGCATTCTGGACCAACTGCAACCTCCGAGTGCATCTCAAGGGGAGCCCCATGTAGAGAACGTTGCAGTAGTCCAGACGAGAAGTCACGAGTGCTTGAGTGACTGTGCGAAGGGCCTCCCGGTCCAGTAAGGGGCGCAATTGACGGACCAGGCGAACCTGGTAAAATGCCCCCCTGGCCACGGCCGCCACCTGATCCTCAGCAACCGGGAATCCAGGAGGACTCCTAAATTGCGCACTCTATCCACGGGGGCCAAATTTTCATTCCCCATGGCCAGCGATGGTGTCAACTGGCTAAACCGGGAAGCCGGGAACCACAGTCACTCGGTCTTGGACGGGTTGAGTTTGAGTTTGTTACTGCCCATCCAGATCTGTACGGCCGTACACCGGGACATCACCTCAACGGCATCGTTGGGGTGGCTTGGGGTAGAGATGTACAACTGGGTATCATCAGCGTACAGATGGTATTCTACCCCAAAACCACGGATGATCTCACCCAGCGGCTTCATATACGTGTTGAATAGGAGTGGCAAGAGGACCGACCCCTGCGGTACCCCGTATGCGAGGGGCCTAGAAGTCGACCTCTGCCCCCCCGTCAACACGTATTGCGACCGATCAGAGAGGAAGGAGGAGAACCACCGCAAAACGGTGCCACCCCTCCCCAACCCCTCTAGTCGGTGCAAAAGGATACCATGGTCGATGGTATCAAAAGCCGCTGAGAGATCTAACAAGACCAGGACAGAGGAACAGCCCCTATCCCGGGCCCTCCAGAGATCATCTACCAACGCGACCAATGCCGTCTCGGTGCTATGACCGGGCCGAAAGCCGGACTGGCGCGGGTCTAGAAAATCAGTTTCATCCAGGTGACGAGGAAACTGCTGTGCAACCACACTCTCTACAACCTTCGCAAGAAAGTGAAGGTTGGAGACCGGACGATAATTAGCCAATAATGCTGAGTCTAGGGAAGGCTTTTTGAGGAGGGTTTTTTTATACTCCTTGCAGACAGCTGGTCATTTGCATCCTTTCAGAGGGTCATTGAAGCACTTGGAGGTTTATCTGTGTCCTCGGGGGCATCAGAATATGAATCCTTCCATTCCCCGCTATCCTGTCAGAGCCGAAGAAGCTTCTTGGATGAGAAGCGAAATGTCTTCAAAGAAAAACCAGGAAGTCCAGTTGCTTCCTGGAAAAAAAAAAAAGCACCTTTGGGACAACCATGACCTGGAGGATAAAGAATTGCTAAAGACTTTTAGGAGGCCTGAAGTTTGTGATGCTGGGATTTCCTTGTGTTCTCCCATCCAAGAGCTTAACAGAGTGATCTTAGTTCTTCACAGATCTTTTAATATTTTTCCTGTGTGCTGCTCCACAAATTAGATCTTCAATATGTTTTATGTAGTGCCCATGAATTAGATCTTTAATATTTTTTTTTGTTTGCTGCTCCACAAACTGGCTAAAATATAGATTCCCTTCTCCCCAGTTTGTCTTATGCATGGATATAGCAAGAAGTGGGGTTTTTTTGGGGCAAGAGTATGGAAGTAGTTTTCCATTCTTCTCCCAGGAGTTTAGCTTCCCGGTCTTCTCTATGACCTCAAATTACCAGGTGGCCCCCTGGTAATGATTCAGTGTGTTGTGGAGATGAACAGTCACCCAGGTCAAAATTATCTCATAGGTGCTTTTTCAAAAGGCAACTGGAAAATGCTCCCTTTTTGAGGAACTGAAAAAAATTGCCTTTTGAAAAAAGCACCTTTGAGACATGGTTTAATGTAGTATGAGACACCCCTTCTTCCCAAAGGGTTATTTTGTTAATCAGGTTAGTAGCCTGTGTGAATGCAGCCGTTAGCTAGATGCTCAGGGGTTTTCTGAGCGAGGGACAAATTGAAATTCAGTTTCTGAGGATGCCTGTGCTGGTCTTCTGACTGGATTTACTATCTTCTGTGCATGATGTAAACAATGGTGAAGGCTTAACCATACATGTGCTGCTAATTACATTTGCATGGTTTGCACCATATGTTGGACACTTTTTTTGAGAAAGCATGTACCTAATCCATGTGTGTACTTTTTTGTGCTTAGACTCCTGACCCAAACCTATAGGCATGCGTCCTTGTTTTGAAGCACATGATTTATGATAAGTATGTATGCAGCATCATGCATTTGGTTTGCATTCATAATTTGTGCTATAGTTTGATAGTAACTTGTAAATAAGTGTATGAATTATTATGGTCAAACTTAAGATGACGTGAACATTTTAAGTGCTAAAAGTAACATCTGCCCAATAATTTTTCCGCAAAGCAGAAGATTAAACGTAGTAAAAGCACAAGCTTTGATTTGGGAGGTTTCTTTGTTTTTATTAAGTGCTGAAATGGTACAGCTATAATATAAATCAGGGGTTTCTCAAATCTTAGCAACTTTTAAGGTATGTAGATTTCAATTCCTGTTGGTTTGGCTATTCTAGAAGTTGGAAGTACACACAACACAAAGTTGCTAAATTTGTTAAGATTGAGAAACACTAATATAGATCTTTAAGTGAGTAGCTTTTTGAAATTATCCATGAAACTGATTTTCCTAAATCAGCTGACTCTTATCATTAATAACTTCCAGTTTTTAAGAAATACTTTAAAAACAAACAAACCTGGAGCTCTAATACCATAGTCTTATAACTGAAAGTAAATTCTCCTCTTCAACGTGATGCTTCCTACTGTGTCCCACACAGCTCAATATATCTTTAAGTGGATTGTCAGCTGTAAAGCTTGGGTATTTTATTTCACATTGTTCTCCATCCTCCAGATTAGGGAAAATGTGCTAAAAATGCATTTTGAGATTGACATAGAGCGGATAGTGAATTTACGGCTGTCCTTATCAGAAATATTCCATCTCAAACTATCAGTTGAATCTCATCAATCTCTTAAGAATGATCAATCTTTTGGGTGTTTTAGAAAAAACACTTTCTCTACTCTCCAGAGCTCTTGAGAAGTACCGTACATCTTACGCTGCAGAGGTAGTAGAGGCTCATGATAGCTGACGGATGCTGAGTTTGGTGCAGCTATGTTACAACTCTGTTCCTTAGCTGCATAGAAAAGCCATTATTTCTACGATACAATTGCAGATCAATTTATGAGAAAGTTAAGAGCTCCCAACTCTACAGCCCTCCACCCCGTGTCTTCATTAAGCTGTGTAAAGCCCCTTCTTCTTAGTATCCGCTTAGTGGTATCTTTATAACTAAAGCAGCAGTTGCTTTAATGGTAAAGATAAAATTAAATCATATTCCTAAGCCAGCTAGAAAGGCCAGAAGTATAACTTGATTTGCTTACTCGCAGTTAGGAAACGGGGAGCTAAAACAGACTCTGGTTTCCGTTCACAACTCAAACTGAAAACTGTTTCTGCAGTCTACTTGATTCCCTTGTTACAAGGAAGTGACGGGGCAATCAGAGCCTTCTTGCTGCTATTTTCTTCTTCATATTGTCTAACAATAACCCAGGAGAGTCAGAGGCTGCTGAAATACCTTGCTTTTGTTTTCTCTAAGTAATTCAATTTCAACATAAGCAATTCATCTTAGATTTAACCACAGTAACGGAGGTAGATGAATATTTCCCTAATAATCTTGTTTTTGAATGGGTAGGTGCCCTAAATCCAGGAGTGTCTCCTTTTTGGAAATAAAATATACAGCACTAACGAGTTACAATTTGTATCTAGCGAACTGTGATAAAATCCTGAAATAGTTTCCATGAGAATTGTGTGCTTGTTAAGATGTCCTTCCATCTTCCCAGGTACCCACTGACAAATTATACCTTCGGGACCAAGGAGCCCCTCTACGAGAAGGACAGTTCGGTAGCCGCCCGATTCCAGCGCATGAGGGAAGAATTTGACAAGATTGGGATGAGGCGGACCGTTGAGGGGGTCCTCATTGTGCACGAGCATAGATTGCCCCACGTGCTGCTCTTGCAGCTGGGCACAACCTTCTTCAAACTGTAAGTCGACGTCCCTTTCGGGGTTTTCTTAAACTGAGGCTGCCAAGCTATTTCTCAAGGACACTTATTAACATCTTGGGTGGCAACACTCACACTGGGCAGGGAGCTGGACTAGGCGAGCTGCAAGGTTTCTTCCCAAACTGGGGAGCCACGAAAAAAGATTATGCAGGCAGTCCTTGACATACAACCATAATTGAGCCCAACATTTATGTTGTTGAGTGAGACGTTTGTTAAGTGAGCTTTGTCTCGTTTTACGACCATTCTTGCCACAATTGTTAAGTGAATCACAGAAGCTGATAAGTCCGTAACCCGGTGGTTAAGCGAATCTGGCTTCTCCATCCACTTTGCAAGTCACCTCAAGGACGGATTCAAAAGAAGTGCAAAAACTTGAGTTAAAACTGAACAGTTCACTTCGTCCAAGATTGCTTACAGACAGCTAGTCAACGTTTAAAAAAAAAAGAAACATAGCATAGACATTATCAGTAATTCTCCTGCTTAAAGTGTGTTAGCACCTCTGCTTCGTGACTTAATGTGTGAATTCTTTTCAATTTAAGCTTACAGATTAGTTTTGTATTTTTGCCTCTATAAAATAAAGTGGTAATATTTAAAACACATCTTTTATGTTTTCAACAGGCCGGGTGGTGAGCTTAATCCCGGAGAAGATGAGGTAGAAGGTCTTAAACGTTTAATGACAGAGGTAAGCGCTACATTTATTCAAATGATGATTCTGAGAAATGGTCATTTAGAGAAGGGGCAGCCTGGAAAGATAGAATAGAATTCTTTATTGGCCAAGTGTGATTGGACGCACAAGGAATTTGTCTTTGGTGCAGATGCTCTCAGTGTAAGAAAAAGAAAAGATTCATCACCAATCATAAGGTACAACACTTAATGATAATCATAGGTACAAATAATCGAATCATACTAGGAAACAATATAGATCGTAAGGATACAAGCAACAAAGTTAGTCATGCATTCATAAGTGGGAAGAGATGGGTGATAGGAAAGATGAGAAGATTAATAATTGTAATGCAGCCTTAGTGAATAGTTTGACAGTAGTGAGGAAATTTTTTGTTTAGCAGAATGCCGGCATTCGGGGAGAAAACTGTTCTTCTGTCAAGATGCTTTCCCTTTTTCTCTGCAAGAGATTTTAGATTCCCCTGTCCCTCCCTGTAAATATAGGAAAAAAACGAATACATGTTTTGCCTTAAAAATTTGAATAACCTGTTTAAAACAAGACATTCCTTTGCCTCAGGTCTTCATTTTCTCAGAATGACTTAAAAATGGCATTGTGAAAATGTTTGTATAAAATGTTTAATATTGTTCATTTCCTGTACTTTGAACACAAGCCATAAACCACAATTCTCAAATACGAGACTAGGAATGATCTATTTCTAGCAGGCAGAATTGTAGTTAGAGGAACTATTTTATACATGGTTACCTCACTGGTAATAATAGTTTTTAAAAATGGTAGTTAAATCTGTTTCTGTTCAAATATATAATCATTGGCTTTGTTTTAGTATTGAGCCTGTCTTGTGCTTTTCATTTTAATTATTTGCCTGGTTCTCGGGCAGTAATTCAGAAGTGATAATGTTCAGAAGCCGTAGCCCATTTGGAACAAATTCATCAGTAACATTTACAGATTAATTCTGTTGATAAATTTGAATTCGATGGTCGAACTCTTCCAAAGATTTCACACGTAATATAGGAATGTTATTTACGTGTAAATAAATTAATCTGTAACTCATTTAAAGTAATAAAATAATTTTGAATCTGAATAAAGATGGCAAATAAAATTGGATGTTTTATTATTTTTACCCACATATCAATTTTTTCCTAGGATGGGGAAGGGAGATCTAAAGTACCTGCTTTCACTTCAGATTCTCTCTGTGTGTGTGTGTGTGTTTGAAGTTACAATATTACATGGGTTTAAAAAAGTGGTTTAAAACTAATAAAATCATTCTCAGAAATATGCTTCAGGAAAATCCAGTGGAGAACAGTTCTGGGCTGTTTCAGTTACTCTTATAAGGATTTATTGGAAGAAGCTGCTCTAGAGATTTGGGGAAAATACATGTGCAGCAGTGAAAAATAACTCAGATCAGAAGGTAGATATATAATGTGTTCTTAATAAACTAGGCTGCAACTTTTGGCAAGCCCCTGAATGCTTCTTAATTAATAGTTAATACAAAAAAAATCCTGACTGCTGTCCTTAATGCTGAGCCAAATATATTCTGCCTCAGTGAATTGCCTGGAAATGCAATTAAGACTTTACCTGCAATTTGTATTTTGACAGATACTAGGACGTCAAGATGGTGTCCTTCAAGACTGGGTCATTGATGACTGCATTGGTAACTGGTGGAGACCGAATTTTGAGCCTCCACAGGTGAGAATTGAAGCCAACCCTTTAATTTAAACCAGTGATTCTCAAACGTGGCCACTTTAAGATGTGGGGAATCCTGGGAGTTGCAATCCACAGACCTTATAGTGGCCAAGAGACACTGATTTAAATGACAATTAGAAAAGTGAGTGGATTAATTGTTGATCCCAAGATGCCAAGTAAAAAACCCTTTTTATTGTTTCCCACAGTACCCATATATTCCAGCTCATATTACAAAACCAAAGGAGCACAAGAAGCTCTTCTTGGTTCAGCTCCAAGAAAAAGGTAAGCGGCAGGTTCTTACGGCTTTATTTCCTGGAGATGGGAGAGCAGAGTTCAAGATGACCAGGACATTGTAGCCCAGCCTGTATCTGGTGGATACAGCCCCTGCCAAATGTTTAGATTGACATCTTCTCACTCATGGTCAATACCTGTTCTACCTCCAGAAGAAACAGGACCTGATCACTCTTGACCACAAGCGTTTTGATAAATACAATAGCAGAGTTTGAAGGGACCTTGGAGGTGATATAGTCCAACTCCCTGCCTAGGCAGGAAGCCCTATACCATTTTAGACAAATGGCTATCCAACATCTTCTTAAGGGCCTTCACAACTTCTGGAGGCAACTTCTGTTCCACTGATTAATTGTTCTCACTGTCAGGAAATTTCTCCTGTTCTAAGTTGCTTCTCTCCTTGATTAGTTTCCACCCATTGCTTCTTGTCCTGCCCTCAGGTGCTTTGGAGAATAGTTTGACTCCCTCTTCTTTGTGGCAACCCCTGAGATATTGGAACACTGCTATCGTGTCTCCCCTAATCCTTTTGTGAAACAATGGAATGGAATAGAATAGAATGCAGAAGGGAATGGAATAGAAGGAAAGATAGAATAGAATAGGAATAGAAGAGAAGAAAGGAAGAGAAGAGAGGAATAGAAGAAAGGAAGGGAAGGTAATAGAAGAGAAGAGAGGAAGAGATAGAATAGAGGAATAGAAGGAAGGGAAAGGAAAGAATAGAATAGAATAGAAGAATGGAAGGGAAGATAGAATAGAATAGAAAAGAAAATATGGATTTAGGTTAGAATAGAATCAAGAATCATAAGATACAACACTTAGTGATAGTCATAGGTTACTAATAAGCAGTTAAATTGTACTAATAAACAGAACAATATAAATTTTAAAGATACAAGCAACATGGTTATAGTCATAAGTGGGAGGATATAAATGTCCAGGATGTGAGGGGTCTGTAGATAGTTTCACAGCCCTCTTTTTGACTCCTGCAGTGTGCAGGTCCTCACCCTCCCAGGTTCATAGGATTGCCAGGCTTATGACACGCAAGGTCAATGAGGGAAGCCAAATTTGCTTAAGGACCATAACAAAAAAGCTCGTAATATGAGGTGTGACTACCTTTGTTTAATCCAAAAGTTGAGGAACTACCTTTGTTTAATCCAACAATAATTGGAAACTTGTGCCTTTCCTGGTTCTATCCAGGAGCCTTGCATTAATGTTACACTGCTTTTCCTTCACTATAAGAGTTTTACCTATTTATCCATGCAGGTAGTCCTTGACGTATGACTGCGATCGAGCCCAAAGTTTTATGTTGCTAAGTGAGACGTTTGTTAAGCGAGGTTTGCCCCATTTTACGATTTTTCTTGCCACATTTCTCAAGTGAATCACCGCAGTTGTTAAATTAGTAACATGGCTGTTAAGTGAATCAGGCTTCTCCATTGACTTTGCTTGTCAGAAGGTCGCAGGTGATCAGATGACCCCAGAACACCGCAACCGTCATAAATATGAGTCAGTTTTTGCATCCGAATTTTGATCACGTGTCCACAATGGTCGTAGGTGTGAAAAATGGTCATGCCTCACTTATTTCAGTGCTGCTGTAACTCTGAACGGTCACTCAATGAACTATTATAAGCCGAAGACTATGTGTATTGCTCCAAGAAGTACATTTAACTAGGTGACTATGCGCTCCTTTTGAATGTAGCATTTCGCTCACTTGGACTTTTCTGAAGACCAATCCAGGCGGTGTTAACGTCTGAATGCGCATTTTTCTAAATATTTTGCCATGAATGCAACAAGTTTAAAATAACGGAAACTCCTTTTTATCATACTTCCTGATCTGTGCATCGGTGGTGGAGGGCATAGCAAAAGGCGAATAATGTTATTCTGCTTGCGCTACGAACCAGATGATGGAAAAAACTAACTCGCTTCTTCCCTTGAATTTCTTCTAGCTTTGTTTGCGGTCCCCAAAAACTACAAGCTAGTAGCTGCTCCTTTATTTGAACTTTACGACAACGCGCCGGGCTACGGTCCTATCATTTCCAGCCTCCCGCAACTTTTGAGCAGGTAGAGTATGCTTGCAGCTCTGTGTGTGTCGTTAACCAGGCATTTCTAGCCTTTTGGCTGGTAGAAGCGCGGATTTATGCAGATGGTCCATCCTTCAGCTTTTTCACTGAGTTTTGAAGACTGAGATGCTGAAGCTTTTTCAGGAGTTCTCATTAATGGAGTTGCAAATGCAGCTATAATGCCAGAGAGCTGCCTTGCCATCCAAAATTCACCATTTGCTTCCAGATTTTGCAAGTGCAGACTTGCAGGGTTCAAGGGACCAGAAATGCCAACCAAGGGCCACCTGTATCCTCAGTATGAGCTGAGGCAGAAGTCCCAATTGTGTTCTGATCTAGGCTTCTCCAAACCACGAAGCACACTTTTTCTCTTGACCAAAACCCCACCTTTTATTAATTTACTGTAAATTCCTCTCATTCACATCCAGCAAAGTCTTTCAAGGGTGAATATACAGTCACAGACCTTATCTGGCTTGGAGATCTGCCAGGCCGGTATCTTCAAAACAACTCCTCCTCAGAGCCTTCCCCAGACTCCAGGACTGGCCCATCTTCCTCCCCAACCTCCTCACTGTCCGAATCTGCTGCCAGCTCCATTGGCGGGCCACAACAAATTGTTATGCACCACGTATGTCATCTAAATTGTGTTCCAGAGTTTTTCAAGGTGCACAGAGAGAGAGAGAGCCAACTTGCAAACAATTTGCATTTCTACCCCATACATCCCTTCGACCGACTCGCTCCCAGGGAGAGGGTCTTCTCCGGGTGCCGTCGACCGGACAATGCCAATCGGCGGCTCCCAGGGGAAGGGCCTTCTCTGTGGTGGGCCCTACCCTCTGGAATGGCCTACCTCCCGACCTCCGTTCCATCACAGATCTCCGCTTGTTTCGCCGGCACCTAAAAACTTATTATTTTCTCTGGCCGGCCTAGCATGATCTACTCCACACCCATTATTTTATCAAAATTGTAATTTGGGTTTTAAATTTAAACTTATTTTAAGCAGGGTATTGATTTAATTTAGTTATTATTTAATAATATTTTGTATTTATGTAGAATTGGTTTTAAATCTCTGTTCGCCGCCCCGAGTCCCTTTGTGAGGGTGAGATGGGTGCGGGTTACAAATATGAAAAATAAATAAATAAATAAATATCCCAGGAATTAAAAAACAACAACACCCTTTTTAAATTGAGAATATAAGATAATTCAGTTGATCGTCTTTTCTTTCCACTCTCTTTGGCAGGTTCAATTTTATTTACAACTGAATTTCCTGAAGTGTGAGTAGAAGCCGTCTCTGTGAGAACAGCTTTAAAATGTAGAAGAGAAAATGTGACGCAAGGATTTTTTGTTTTTTTTTTATGTCTCTCTTCTTTGAGTTTCCCTCTTCCCTTTCCCAACTTTCTACTATCTGAATAGGAAAGAGAATCTTGACTGTTTAGACAATGGGATAAGAATTGTATTTGCATTTTAATCACTTACGTTGTGATAGTCACCTGATTTTTTTTAAATAACATTAAACAAAAATGGACTCAGTTGTGCGTGCTAGTGTGGCTCTTTTTTAACACTCTTTTTAAATACTTTTTTAATACTAAGGGAGATTTCCATCCATTGGCTGATTGGCACCATAGTATTCGGGGATGGGGGGAGGCGCTTAATGGAGACGATCGTTGGTGTTTTAACCATTCTCTTGGAAAATAAAATAAAAACATGTTGAGACCACGTAATAAATGGGTATCGCTTGAGTATTTCTGGAAAATTGCATGGCTGAAATTGACTATCTGAATCTGTAGTTTTGTCTAGAAAAGCTGGCAAAAAAGGTGAGATAGATGCCAGTTGGCTTGGTGTAGTGGTTAAGGCATGAGGGTAGAAACCAGGAGACTCTTGAGTTCTAATCCTGCCTTTGGCCCAAAGCCAACTGAATGACCTTGGGCCAGTCTCACTCAGCCAGCCTTAAGAAGGAGTGAATGGCAAACCCCTGAAAGTTAGGAGAAAGAGGGGAGGAGAAGGAAAAGAATTAAAAGTGGAATTTTTGAGAGCTCAAGTGGAAACAGTGAAAAGAGAAAGAAAGGGAAAAAGAGTTACATTAGTAGACTCAAGAGAATAGTAATAAGATTGTTATTGGGATGTAACTAACTAAGAAATAAAGAAATGATAGTAGATTGTTTATAATGGGTTTTAACACGGGATAGAATTTAATAGTTTTTTAATAATATTTTTGTATTTTGTATGGTTTTTTAATATTGCTTGTGTGCCGCCCTGGGTCCTTGCAAGGAGAAGGGCGGAGTATAAATTTAATTTAAAAAAAAAAAGTTAATTGTAGAAAATAGTTGAAAGAAACACTGTTTAAATTGAATTAGAGGATGTATGCTGTTTATAGCCAAATATACCAATGGAGAAAATAAATGAAAATTTGGTGTAATTTTGAATGGCAATTGAAGATATTGTTTATGTATTAAGAAAAAATAACTATAAAGGAGAAAAATAACGGAGGAGAATAATTTGGCTGAAACGAAACTATGATTGTAAAAAGGCCATGCCATTTCTCTCTCTGCCTTTCATAGAACTGAAGAAGTAGAAACTAAATATACAGAACTGCTCATTGTGAGCGAGTGACCGCTGAGTTTCAATTTGTCTCATGCCTCTTATCAGCTGAGGCCAGCAAATTCATTTCTACAGGCTTCTGTGCAAAAATGCTGATTTCTGGCTCACATATGGTTGCTGCATTGCAGAGAAGTAATCTTCACGTTTAATATTTGTACTGCAATTTTGTTCGTTTGAGGCTTCTATTTTACTGTCAAAATAGGTATGTCTAAATAACGGGGACTCCCTTTCATGTTTAAATTGTATTTTGGTTTATTGCTATGCTATTGCAGGTAGTCCTCAAACGTACGGCCGCAATTGAGCCCGGGATTTATGTTGCTAAGTGAGAAATTTTGTTAAGTGAGTTTTGCCCCGTGTGACAACTTTTCTTGCCATAATTGCTAAGTGAATCACCACAGTTGGTTAAGTGAATTTGGCTTCCCCAATGACTTTGCTTGTCAGAAAGTTGCAAAAAGGGACCACATGATTCCAGGAAACCACAACCGTCATAAATGTGAGTCAGTTGTCAAGCATCCCAACATAAATCACGTGACCATGGGGGTGCTGCAACAGTCAATACAGTAGGTGTGAAAAATGGTCAAAAGTTACTTTTTTCAATGCTGTTGTAACTTTGGTCACTAAGTGAATTGTTGTAAGTGGAGGACTACCTGTCTATATTTTTTAAAAAGCTTTCATTCCGACTCCTTGAAAATGGCAATTGCGTATGCATTTTTCAGTTAGGTTCATACATACTTTGTTGACCAAACCACAGTACAGAAGTGCTATAAAAATAGTTTTGTTTATTCCTAAACAGAGGTAGATAGGAAAGCAGATTCGTATTAGGAAACTGGTCATGCAACTAAATTTCATGTACACAAACACACACATATATACATAAACACATACACACACACACGCGTGTGTGTATATACATGTGTGTATATATATATATATATATGTACATGTGTGTATGTATATGTGTGTATATATTTTATTTTATTTTTTTATTTTATTTTATTAGATTTATACCCTGCCCTTCTCCTTGTAAGGACCCAGGGCGGCGCACAGGCAATATTAAAAACCATACAAAATTACAAAATACATTGTTAAAAAACTATTAAATTAAATCCGTGCTAAAAACCCTTTTAGAAACCTGAGAATTAAAATTTATTTTGATAAAAGTCAGAAGCGGGGGGCTATGCTAGGCCGGCTTGTTGGAATAAATACGTCTTGAGACGCTGGCGGAAGAGGCGAAGGTTGGTGGTGGTGCGTAGGTCGGGGGGTAGGTCGTTCCTGAGGGCTGGGCCCGCCAGAGAAGGCCCTTCCCCTGGGCGTCGCCAACCGGCATTGCCCGGTCGACGGTACCCGGAGAAGGCCCTTTCTGTGGGAGCTGATTGATCAAAGGAATGTATGGGGCAGGAGGCGGTCTCGTATGTAGCTAGGCCCCGAGCCATGGAGCAATTTAAAGATGGTCGTCAGCACCTTGAAGCGCACCCGAAAGGCCACAGGTAGCCAGTGCAGCTCGCGCAGGAGAGGTGTTATGTGGGATTGCCTTGAGGCACCCATAATCACCCGCGCGACCGCATTCTGGACTAACTGTAGCCTTCGAGTGCACCTCAAGGGGAGCCCCATGTAGAGAGCATTGCAGTAGTCCAGCCGGGATGTCACGTGTTTGACGTATGTGTTTGTATGTATGTGTGTATATATATATGTATATATTTGTTAGGTTTTTGAGCTGATCAATAAATAAACAAGGGAGACTAGGATAGATCTATTTCGAGCTTTTTAGCTCCCATCAGCTAGCCATGCCCTTACTGGGATTCGAACCGGGGCTGTATTACATGTTAGGCAGATGTTTTAGCCACTAAGCCACCAGGTTCTCCTCCTGAACACACACATACATACACAAATAGTTATATACACATACATACATACGTGTATGTGTGTACGTATGTGTGTATATATATATATATGTATCTGTATATGTGTTTGTGTATGTATATGTATGTGTGTATATATGTGTATACACACATACACACAAATATACAGATATTTACACACATACATACACACACACACACACGTATGTAAAGATAACATGAAAACAAATTCTGTTCCTGGACTGTCAGAAATGTGGGAGGTTGTCTTTAAAAAAAACCACCCCTAGAGACACCTGGCAGTCGGCAGCTGCTGTGGAAGTTGCTTCATTTCACGGTGCTTCCGGCCCAGGCAGGATGACCTTTTTACAGGCCCAAAGCAGCCCCTGACGGGCCTCCGTGCAAGAAGGGAGGCGTTGCTTAACGTGAAGGACCAAAGTCTGGAGCGCAGCCCGTGACGTCTGGTAGCCTGATCAAAGGGCTCCAAAGGATGAATCACCAGGACAGGATGTGACTCTTGGAAGGCAGGGCTCCACTGCCTGGGAGGGAAGCATTTTGGTTTCTATTCCAGGAGTTCAAAGCTCCTTTAGGGAGCCCGCCTTCCACTGCAGGGCTGGGGGGGTTCGGTGTCCTGACCCAGGCTTCCCAAATATCACGAAGGAGACTCCTTGTCCCGACAGAAGCCCCTTTTTGTTAAGTTAATGTGAATTCCTCTCCTTCACATCCAGCAAAGTCCTGGCAAAGAGTCTTTCAAGGGTGACTTGACAACCACAGACCTCATCAGGCTTGGAGAGCTGCCAGGCCGATATCTTCCAAACACAACACTGTACAAGAAAATACTTGGCAAGGCGTCTCTGAGAGTCACAAACAAAGCTTCACCCTAATGAATTGAACTAATGGTCTCCTGCAAACTCCACTCCCCTTTCGCTCCTCTTTATGCCCTACGGGAGGGACCGTCCATCTGTGCCTTTACTCCTGAGTCGGCCCTTGTTCCTTAACTGTTCCCTTCTCCTGGCAGCTCTGTGCATGCGCACACTGGGAACAGGCTCCAGCTGTTCTTCTGCCTCACGGATGTCTGACTCCGAAGACAGCCGATAACTGTCAGAGCCTTCCCCAGACTCCAGGACTGGCCCAGGTTCCTCCCCAACCTCCTAATTGTCCGAATCTGCTGCCAGCTCCAGCCACAACATTCTGGGTGTTGCAAGCCCACAAATCTTTAAAGTCAATACGTTTGGGGACCCTTGCTCTACCACCGTATCCTCCCACAACAATCTTGCTGGGTAGGCTCCTCCCAATTTTCTGGCCCACACAATCTCGGAATTCCCTCCTGCTCCACATCTCCCTCTATTTATTTTTTTTAATTAATGGGAAGTTTTAATAACCAGAGCCAAAACCTGTCACTTATCTGACATAACATAGCTTCTCCCGCTTGAGCAGCGGGCTGGACTAGAAGACCTCAAAAGGCCCCTTCCAGCTCTCTCCTACTAAGAACTTAAGACTATAGAGACTATGTCGCTTACCTGACATAGTAGAGTTTCTCCTGCTTGATCAGGGGGCTGGACTAGAAGACCTCAAAGGGTCCCTTCAGCTCTCTCCTACTCTTAAGAAGAGAGACTGTCACTTACCTAGCATCACATAGCTTCTCCCGCTTCAGCAGGGTGCTGGTCTAGAAGACCTCAAAGGGTCCCTTCCAGCTCTCCTACTAAGAACTCACTTACCTGGCATAGTATAGCTTCTCCTGCTTGATCAGGGGGTTGGACTAGAAGACCTCGAAGGGTCCCTTCCAGCTCTCTCCTACTAAGAACTCACTTACCTGGCATAGTATAGCTTCTCCTGCTTGATCAGGGGGTTGGACTAGAAGACCTCAAAGGGCCCCTTTCCAGCTCTCTCCTACTAAGAACCTCACCTGGCATCGCATAGCTTCTCCCGCTTCAGCAGGGGGGCTAGGCTAGAAGACCTCAAAGGGCCCCTTTCCAGCTCTCTCCTAAGAACCTCACTTACCTGGCATAGTATAGCTTCTCCTGCTTCAGCAGGGGGGCTAGGCTAGAAGACCTCAAAGGGCCCCTTTCCTGCGCCTCTTAAGAGCCAGCCCCAAGGGGCAAGGGGGATCTCTTGCCCCTTTGGGGAGAGGGAGCGGTCAACAAATTAAATTATTGATTATTGATTGATTATTGATCTCACCCTCCCACCCACCCACATTGACCTCCCAAGCCCACCCACTCATCCCCCAGGGTGTGTGTGTGTGTGTGTTGTTCCTCCCGCGTGGCCGTTTTCCCCAAGCCCCCCCCCCCCCCCACGGGCCCAGCCCCTCCCTCCCTCTCCCCCCCCCCCCCATGCCAGCTCCCTGGGCAACATTGTAGCCACGGGGGAAGGCGAGGAAGGCAGCGAGGAAGGCCAGCGGAGGCTTCCTCCCTCGGGGCCGCCTTGTTGCCCTGGCCGGCCCGGCCGAGCCCCCCCCCCCCCCGCCCCGCGGGCATGTAGCCAGCCCGGCCCGGCTCCTCCTCCTCCTCCTCCTTGCAGCCTCCGCCTCCCGGCCAGCCAGGCAGGCAGTCAGGCAGCGCAGCCCGTCTCGGCCCTGCCCTGCTCCGGTGCGGTGCGGTGGGTGGGCGAGCGGAGACCGCGGTTGCCGGGAGACCCTCGCCGCCAGCCTCGTCCCCGCCGCCGCCGCCATGCCGCTGCTCTTCCTGGAGCGCTTCCCGTGGCCCAGCCTGCGCGTCTACGCGGCGCTCAGCGCCCTGGCCCTGCTGGGCTCCCTGCTCAGCGCCTACAGCGCCCTCCGCCAGGCCGGCCACCCGCCGCCCGAAGGGGAAGCGCCGGCCCTCGAGACCCCGACGACGACGACGACGACGCCGGCCCACGGCCCCGCCGCCCTGGACCTCGCCTACTACCTGCTCTCCGACGGCCTCTGCGTCTGGGTGAGGACTCCGGGGCCCATGATGCCCAGCTGGGGTCCCCCGGGGGGAGGGAGAGAAGTTAGGGGGGATGGACTCCCGGGCCCATGATCCCCAGCTGGCCCCCCGGGGCAGTGAGAGAGAAGTTGGGGGGGATGGACTCGGGGTCCCAGTGTCCCCAGCTGGCGCAGGGGATGAGAGACAGGAAGCGAGGGGGATGGACTTCAGGTCCCATTATCCACAGCTGGTGGGGAGGGTGAAGGCAGAGGAGCCTAGGGGATAGACTCCGGGGTCCATGATCCCCAGCTGACAGAGGGGCGGAGTGGGAGCTGAAGGTAGAGGAGCCTAGGAAAATAGTTCCATTATCCCCAGCCGGTGGCGGATAGGGGGAGAGGAAGGAAAGATAGAGGAACCTAGGGGGATGGACCCCAGGTCCCATGATCCCCAACTGGTGAAGAGTGGGGGGGGGGAGATAGAGGAACTTAGGGGGTTGGGCTCCAGGGCCCATAATCCCCTGTTGACAGGGGAGCGGAGTGGGACCTGAAGGTAGGGGAGGCTCGGAAAATGAACTCTGGGTTCCATTATCCCCAGCTGGTGGCGGATAGAGGGAGAGGAAGGAAAGATAGAGGAACCTAGGGGGATGGAGTCTGGGTCCCATGATCCCCAACTGGCGGGGAGTGGGGGGAGAGGGGGGGTGAAGGCAGAGGAGCCTAGGGGATGGAAACCGGAGCCATGATCCCCAGCTGGCCCTGTGAGAGTGAGATAGAACATAGGGGGATAGACTACGGGTCCCATTGTCCCCAGCTGGCGAGGGGATGAGAGACAGGAAGTTAGGGGGATGGACTTCAGATCCCATTATCCACAGTTTGTGTGTGTGTGTGTGGAGGGGGGGTTAAGGCAGAAGAGGCTAGGGGATGGACTCCAGGGCCCATGATCCCCAGTTGGCCCCAGGCGAGTGGGGGCTGAAGATAGAGGAACCTAGGGAGATGGACTCCGGGTCCCATGATCCCCAGCTGGTGGCAAGAGATGGGGAAAGATAGAGGAATTTAGGGGGATGGACTCAGGGTCCCATTATCCCAAGCTGGTGTTGTTGTTGTTTTGTGTATTTGTGTGTGTGTTTGTGTGCGAAGGTGTAGTAGCCTAGGGGGATGGACTCCGGCTTCCATTATCCACCCTGGGCAGAGTGGATGCCCTGCCCTCCTAGCACGACCTGGCGCTCCTGGTAAATCTTGAGTGGAGTCTGATTCCCATGGTCCCCAGCTGGGACGACTGAGTGGTAGGAGAGATGATTTGAGAGCCCCAGAAGTGGACTCTGAATGCCATGTTCCCCAGTCAACAGGAGGAGGGGACATGGGGAGGATGGTCTTTCACACTGACACCTTGACAGGTTCCTTGGGACTCCGGGTCCCATGATCCCCAGCTGGGACGATTGGACAATAAAGGGTGCTTTGAGAGCCTTAGCAATGACTCCCAGCTTCTCTAGATGCTGGACATGAGAGGATGGTTCATCAATTTTGGGGGGCCTCTTTGCCCCCGTGGGAGTGTCCCAATTCTGGTTTGTTCAGCCTCTTCAGGGAAGATGGGCATTGTAGTCTCAGCCAGCCTGGCGGACAGAAAAGACTCCTGCTGAAGGATGTGCATGGGTTGGATTGAGGGATGGGCCTTCGGAGAATGGCCACCAGCATTTGGAGAGCTCTACCCTACTCTGTTGGCCGAGTTTTGGGGAGTTGTAATCAAAAGCATTTGATGGGCCCACCTAGACATAAGAGGACCCAAGGCCACTCTTCAAACAAACCTGGTGATGACAGTGATGGTCCAGTCCCAGTTGGAGAACCCCAACATGGACAGGGAGGATGGTCCCTACCACCTAGCCACGTTTGGAAAACTGGACCAGGAGCACAAGGATGGGGCCCATGTGTCAGTCAGGAAGTAAAATGATGACAGAGGGAGGAGGTGTGAAGTGGTAGGACCACTCCTTGAAGCAACCCTAAGTCTAGGTCGGATTGAGTGGGAGGGAGAGACCCCCACGAAGTTTTGAGCTTGAGAAGAATAGGTGAGCTTCCCATGTCTAGGTCGGCCTTGAGTGATGCGTGAGTAGAAGACCTCTTATGGGGTCTATGTGGTATGACAAAGAAAATCATGGATAATTTGAGGGCCCTCAAGAACTGTGGGAGGGGCGGCGTTGAAGTCGCTTTGGCGTCAATGGGAAAGACATTTGGGGTGCAGGCATGTCCCTTGACCTGTCACGAACAGTTGGATGGCCTCCCGATGGTTTGGATTGCACCTCCCATCACCTTGGACGATGGGCAAATGGCTGGGATTTAGGGAAGCCGTAGTCTTTTCAATCTGAGGTCATCCTTGGCTTGGCTTGATCGCCATACAGGTACGATGGACAAATCCTTGAATTTGTTTAGATCGTGGTTTCCAAGTTTTGATTGGATCTCAACAGGTTGCTTTAAAGCAGGGGTCTCAAACTCAATTTATCTGGAGGCCACTGGAGGCAGAGGCTGGGTGAGGCTGGCCCGCATAAGGGATTCCTTATATTAATATTAATACTAATATTATACTTTCATATCACGGTGGGGGCCACAAGATACCGTCCTGCGCGCCGCAATTGGCCCGCGGGCCGCGAGAATGAGACCTCTGCTTTAAGGAGACCTTGATGAGTTCTGCATAATCTAGAAATGTTAGAAGGAAGAGAGAATGAAAATAATTGCGTCCTTCTGCATGTTACATGCTAAAGCAGGGGTCTCCAACTTTTGCAACTTTAAGTCTGAAGGACTTCAACTCCCAGAACAAAGCTGGCTGGAGAAGTCTGGGAGCTGAAGTTCTTCAGACTTAAAGTTGCAAAGGTTGGAGACCTCTGGTCTAAAGGATATATCCAAATAAAGTTATTCTTTGAGGAACCTACCTGCCTCTGGGAGTTGAAGTCCTTCAGACTTAAAGTTGCAAAGGTTGGAGACCCCTGTGCTAAAGTCTTAGAACAGTGATGGCGAATCCTCCTTTTTCGGCATTGAGTGCGCGCGCTCATTTGGGGTGCAACCTGGAAGAGGAGCTGTCCAGGGGAAATGAACTTCTGTTTTCTGGCTCGCGCATGCACACCGGCCAGCTAGACTTCCGGTTACTGGCACGCGCGCGCATGCGACGATCAGCTGGCCAAGCGCGCATGCGCACGCCGGAAAACGGAAGACTAGCTTCTCCAGTTTCCAGTACTGCCTCACACATGAAGGCCAGCTGATCGTCGTGCATGCAGAAACCCAGAAGAGGAACGGGCAACGCCGCGCGTGGCAGATCACATGGCTCCTCCGCGTGCCACTTTGGGCACGCGTGCCACAGGTTCACCATCACGGTCTTAGGATATAAGGGTTGGAAGGGGTTGCGAAGGAAATCTAGTCCACCCTGTTCGGCTGGTGTCAAGACTCACAACTGCATCGGTTGGAAGCAGCGATAACTTTTTCCGTGGCTGTCGTTCACTTTTCCACCTTGAATGCGTGGGCTTTAATTCCCACAGGCAGGCTGAACCTAAAACCAGGTTACCTTTAGCTCACGTGTTTCATTTATATAACATGGTTTATTCGTTCACATCGGGGCAGTCCCCCATTTACACAACTGGAACCAGAATTTCCACCGTTAAGCGAGGTGCTTCTGCAATGAGTCACACCCAATTTTACAACTTGTTGGGGGTTTTTTGGGCCATAGTTGTTAAGACGGATCGTTTTAGTTGTTAATTGAATCACACGGCTATTAAGTGAATCTGGCTTCCCCAAATCGAAAACCTGCTCAGAAGGTTGCAAATGGTGATCGCGTGTCCCCAAGATGCGGCAAACATTAAAAAAAAACATGCCGGCTGTACCAAGTGCCCGAATTTTGATCATGTGACCGTGGGAATCCCACGATAGTTGCAATTGCGAGACTGGTTGTCAGTTGCTTTTTTTCCCCAGTTCCGTTGTAACTTAGAATGGTCACTAAAACAAACAGTTTGAAGTCGAGAGCTTCTGTCCTCCAATTGGCCATCCTTACGGCAGGGTGTCCTCAACTTTACAGCCACAAATAAACCCAATATTTCTGTTGCTAAGCGAGGTGTTTGTTAAGTGAGTTTCGTACCGTTTTATGACTTTTCTTTCCCAGAGTTGTTAAGTGAATCACTGCAGTTGTTAGGTTAGTAACACCGTTGTTAAGTGAATCTGGCTTCCCCCCATTGACTTCGCTTGTCGGAAGGTCGCAAAAGGGGATCCCACGACCCCGGGTTCGTATTTATGACCGCTGCAACCGTCATAAATAGGAACCAGTATGCCAAGTGTCCCAGTTTTAATCACGTGACCGTAAGGATGGTGCAACGATGTCGTAAGCGTGAGGAATGTTCGTCCGTCTCTTTTATTCACTGCCGCTGTAACTTTCAACGGTCATTAAACCAACCGATGTAAGTCGGGAGCTTTACCTGTCCTGTTTTCCATTGGTTTATTTTTCAATATAAGCCTCCAGGTATTGCTTCCCACAGTGGAGTTAAGATAGTAGCTCCTCTTACGTAATGCACAAGAGGGAAAGGCTAATTTTGTTGCGTTGAACGTATTATGCAAACACACTCTGAACATGACATAATAATAATAATAATAATAATAATAATAATAATAATAATAATAATAATAATAATAATAATAATAATAATAATAATTTTTACTTTATAACCCGCTCTCTCTCCCTGAAGGGACTCGAGGCGGGGCACAGGGAATTAAAAATACTAATACAAACCACAAACAAATACAATGTTAAAATGAAATTAAACTAACCCTGCGCTAAAATCCCATATAAAAAACTAAAACTAAGCCCTAAAAACCCTAAAAACAGCTTAATTACCCTAGGCCGGCCAAGCAAAGGAAATGTGTTTTTAATTTTTGACGGAAGGAGCGGAGGTCCGTGGTTGTTCTAATTTCAGGGGGAAGGTCGTTCCAGAGGGTCGGGCCCGCCACAGAGAAGGCCCTTCCCCTGGGCGTCACCCGCTGGCATAACCTAGTGGACGGCACCCGGAGAAGTCCCTCTCTGTGGGAGCGAATCGGCCGCAGGGATGTATGGGGCAGAATGCGATTCGCGCATGCAAAGGATCCGTGCAGCCCCGATGGGTTCTCCAACAACTCTTGGTAAGGCCAATGGGTGGGGATTCTTGGTATCTTTAAGTCTGGATGAAATTGCTTCACATTACTTAATGAATTGGTTTAATAGCCTGCTATGTGCCAAGTATGTGCTATGTGCGAGGGTGGCTCGGTGGCTGAGATGCTGAGCTTGTCGATCAGAAAGGTCGGCAGTTGGGCGGGTCGAATCCTTAGCGCCGCGTAACGGAGGGAGCTCCCGTGACTTGGCCCAGCTTCTGCCAACCTAGCAGTTCGAAAACACGTAAAAAATGCAAGTAGAAAAACAGGGACCACCTTTGGTGGGAAGGGAACAGCGTTCCGTGCGCCTTCGGGCGTTGAGTCATGCTGGCTACATGACCACGGAGACGTCTTCGGACAGCGCTGGCTCTTCGGCTTTGAAATGGAGATGAGCAGCGCCCCCTAGAATCGGGAATGACTGGCACAGGTGTGCGAGGGGAACCTTTCCCTTTACCTATTTAGTTCCAGAGAAGTTATTCCATGATCTTCAAGTCGAGAACTAATTGCCTAAGAAAAGCGTCACAGATTGAGGTTTTTAAAAGTTAGATGACTCGTCGTCCTTTCACAAACCTCACCAGAGAGAGAGAATGACCACCAGTAGGTTAAAAAAAATGCAATGAAAGCCGGTCTTCTGACTTCCTGCAGGCTTCCCCATGGAGTTTTCTTGTGGGAAGCCGGCAGGAAGTATCAGAAATTCTTCCTTCCTCCCTCCCTCCTTCCCTCTCTCCCCCTCCCTTTTCTTTCCTTCCCCCCTCCCTCCTTCCATCTCTCCCTCTCTACTTTCTTCCCTCCTTCCATCCCTCCCTCCCTTTTCCTTCTTCCCTCCCTCCCTCCCTTCCTTCCTTTTCCTTCCTCCCTCCCTCCTTTCCTCCCTCCCTCCTTCCACCCATCCCCTTTCCTCCCTCTCTTTTCCTCCCCTTTCCTTCCTTCCTTCCTTCTTTCCTCCCTCCCTCCCTCCCTTCCTCATCTTTCCTTCCTTCCCTCTCTTGTCCCTCCCTACCTCCCTCCCTCCTTTTTCTGGTAGTCAAACCAGTACAGCTTTTGATGCTTTAAAAATGGCAGCTTAAATATAGAACTGGGACATTACCTGTGCCTGCAACCCAACCCAACTCAGTTCTGGCTCTGGGGCTTGGCAATCTACCAGACAGGAAGTGAAGCGAAACACCTGGGGAGGGGGGCGTGGCAACAGGTAAAACACCTGCTACCTAAGCTGGTTCTTCAGCCAGGACAAACAATTCCTTGGAGACGTCTTTCTTATATGCTCTGGATTTCAGGAACTCCCATTTTGTTGCTGGCTAAGGTTGAAACTCACAGTGCTTTCCAGCCCTCTCTAAGCGGTTTACAAAATCAGCTTATTGACCCCAACAATCTGGGTCCTCATTTGACCTAGCTCGGAAGGACGGAAGGCTGAGTCAACCATGGTCAGGATCGAACTCCTGGCAGGGGGCAGAGTTAGCCCGCAACACGGCCTTCTAACCACTGTGCATCATGGACGGAGGGAAGGATGGATGGATAAAAGGAAGGAAGGACAATAGCAATAGCACCTATATACCGCTTTCCAGCCCTCTCTAAGCGCTTTACAGAGTCAGCCTCTTGACCCCAACAATCTGGGTCCTTCTTTGACCCACCTCGGAAGGACGGAAAGGCTGAGTCAACCTTCCTCAAGCTTGCCAACTTGAAGTTGGCTGGACTACCACTTCCAGGATTCCCCAGCCAGCAATGGATTCTGGGAGTTGAAGTCCACCCACCTTCAAGCTGCCACCTTGGAGAAGCGTAACACGTTTAGAGATTACTACAATGACCTACATTTTTTCCATTCATGTTTTTGCTGCTCCTACTCCGTTCAGCCAATTGCAGAATTACAGAAAGGTTTTTGAAATCAACTTCATTGGATTCCACGTTCAGAAGCCTTGCCTATCTTGCCAGCATGCAAGGATTAAGGGATTGTGAACAGAATCTGTTGCTTGGTTTGCCAAATTATTTGATTTAGGGTGGTTCTGAGATCCCTTGTTGAATGTCAGCTGTAGAGTTGTTTTTAAACTTGGCAAAGTTTTATGGGAAGGGTACTCCCTGGGTCCTTTTGGAGAAGGGCGGGATACAAATCGAATAAAATAAAAAAATAACTCAAGAGGGCAAAAAATAATGATTAGGATGAATGACTTCCTTATGGAGAGCCAAATTAGTCAGATCTACTTAAAAAGTCTATTTTGGCTTGGATCGGATTTTTCCATTTATGTGACTTCTGTTATTGACATGGAGTAAAAACATCAAGCTAGAATAAATCACTGTCAAAAAAAATATACAGCAGAGGTTCCCAAACTTGGCAGCTATGCTGGCTGGAGAATTCTGGGAGTTGGAAATCCACAAGTCTTAAAGTTGGCAAGTTTGGGAACCTCTGCTGTAGACCTTTAAATGTTAACATTTAACTTAAATTCTGGGAGTTGAAGTCCACAAGTCTTAAAGTTGCCAAGTTTGGGAACCTCTGGTCTACAGTAGGCAAATTAGAATTATAGCTTCTTATTAATTACTTGATTCTCACAACTACGGATTAGCCCTTGGTTTGAAATCTTTTAAATAATGACGTGCGTATTAATAGGCCTTTGATTGTTTTTATGTTGGCTTCGCGTGTCGCACCTCATTTGCGTTGCAAAGTTTGAAGTGGCGCTATATTAATGTTAGTAGTTAGCTGTGAGTTCCCATCTTCCACAGCTGGCATGGGCGGTTGGCTGTCCTAAGTGGGTGTCGCATTTTGTTCCAAAATGTCTGAAAGGAAGTAACTGGGCAAGTAAATCTGAGTTGTAAGATACTTCGGTCCTCTTGTTCTTTTTGAGATTCAATATACAGAGGAGCTGCACTTTCAAACATCTCTTCTGTTATATTCCATTCTATTCTGCTCCGCTCCAAACAGAATAACTGAGTTGGAAGGGACCTTGGAGGTCTTCTAATCGGACACTCTGTTCAAGCAGGAGTCTCAGACAAGTAGCTTTCCAATATCTTCTTATAAACCCCCTGCAATGGACCACCGATGGATCCTATCCTATCCTATCCTATCCTATCCTATCCTATCCTATCCTATCCTATCCTATCCTATCCTATCCTATCCTATCCTATCCTATTATATGTTCTCTACTCTACTCTACTCTACTCTACTCTACTCTACTCTACTCTACTCTACTCAGAGGTGGTATTCAGCAGGTTCTGACCAGTTCTGGAGAACCGGTAGTGGAAATTTTGAGTAGTTTGGAGAACCAGTCAATACCACCTGTGGCTGGCCTCGCCCCCATCTATTCTCTCCCTCCCGAGTCCCAGCTGATTGGGAGGGAATGGGGATTTTGTAGTATCCTTCCCCTGGAGTGGGGAGGGAATGAAGATTTTACAGTAGCCTTCCCCTGTCATGCCCACCAAGCCACGCCCACCAAGCCACGCCACGCCCACCAAGCCACGGAAACGTTAGTAAAAACTTTTGAATCCCACCACTGAGTCTAATTCTACTTGCTTGATAGTGAGATTCTGCTGTATTCAAAGTTGCTTGCTAGTGAGGTGTATATTTTTTATGAGAAAAAAGTTTTATTGGTTTTTACAAAAAAATTTTAACAAATAGGAAAAGGGTATAAGGTATTACAAAGATATTTTGAGGACATCTATGTCGGAGGTGTTGGCCCCCTCCGAGGCTTCTTACAAAAAAAAAGATAAGATAATACAAATCATTTTTCATTTCCCTACAAAGTGGAAAGAGATACAAATATATCAGTTTATATTCATGCAATCAATCATTAATTCTATAAACATCCAGATAGAGGTTACACTATATAGAAAAAAGTCATTTGTGAGATCTAAGTCTTTTAGCAATTGTATCTTCCTCTCCCTGACCTCCAGTGGGCGGAGCTGTGGCCCCCTCCGCTCCCCCATTTTCATCCTCCAGGATTGGGGAATGTTTTTTAAGAAAGGCTTCCGCCTCTGCAATTGTTTTAATTCTTACTCTTCCCCCCTCCCAGAACACTAACATTCCCTCTGGCATCGACCACTTGAACCACACCCCCTTTTTATATAATCTTTTTGATAAGAAGGAATATTTCCTCCTTATTTCTCTAATCTTTTTCGGGATCTGTTTCAAAATGGCAATCTCAGTCTGTTGGTATATTAAGGGACCGTCTCTTTGTGCTCTCAGGATCCCGTCCCTCGAGGTGTATTAACAAAGTTAATACATCAACATTCTAATTCTAATCCTTCTATTTTATTTTATTTTTTCCCCAGGTATTGGTGAATACAGCCTGTTGCATTCTGATGCTGATTGCAAAGCTAATACAGACCATTGTCTTTGGTCCCCTCCGTGTTAGTGAACGGCAGGTAAGGAACGCTGGTTTGGCATGACTATCAAGTTTATGGTATTTTCCAATGAGTAATAAGTGATGGGTGAATTATATTTACTAAATTATTTCTCTTTAATGGGCATCTTCACCTATTTTTATTATCTGGGCCCATGATAGCAAAATTTGTAATTTTTAGGTGGAATTCCCAAAAAACTATTAGAAAATTATTTTAAAAAAATAGATGCTCGGTATGTTTTATCTTTTTAAAAAAATCAATTTTCATTAAATGTTTACAAACAAAGTAATATGTTTTAATTTTAGAATAAACCTTAAGGGAATTATGCATGAGCGTCCACCTGCAGTTTAAATATCCATCCACCAATTAATAACCCAATTACAGCTTATCCGAATACATAATTGTTCACAGTGTGCAGTGCGACCTTTAAAAACAAGAATAATAACTACCTGCGCAAATCTCTTTTTCAGCATCTCAAGGATAAGTTTTGGAACTTCATCTTCTACAAGTTTATTTTTATTTTCGGGGTGTTAAATGTCCAGACCGTGGACGAAGTGGTCATGTGGTGCCTCTGGTTTTCTGGACTTGTGTTCTTACATCTCATGGTCCAGCTTTGCAAGGACAGGTTTGAATATGTACGTTGATTTCTCCACATATTCGGGCAAGGGAATTTCATTAGTCCCACACTCTCTCACCCATTTCTCACTCGGGACATTGAAGTTGGGTATTTGAGATGCAGGAAATCACTTTTATTTTGTACGTGAAATGAGCCATGAATTTGGATGTGGTGCCACAAAGCTAGAATTAGAGGAATAGAATAGAATTAGAATTAGAATTAGAATAGAATTAGAAATAGAGTAGAGAATTGAGTTGAGTTGAGTTGGAATGGGATGGGATAGGATAGGATAGGATTGAATGAACAGAATAGAGTAGAATAGAGTAGAATAGAATAGAATATTGGAATGAAGAATAGAGTAGAGTAGAGAGTTGAGTTGAGTTGAGTTGAGTTGAGTTGAGTTGAGTTGGAATGGAATGGGATAGGATAGGATAGGATAGGATTGAATGAACAGAATAGAATAGAATATTGGAATGAAGAGTAGAATAGAGTAGTAGAGTAGAGAGTTGAGTTGAGTTGAGTTGGAATGGAATAGGATAGGATAGGATTGAATGAACAGAATAGAGTAGAATAGAATAGAATATTGGAATGAAGAATAGAATAGAGTAGAGTTGAGTTGAGTTGGAATAGGATAGGATTGGATGAAAGAATAGAATAGAGTAGAGTAGTAGAGTAGAGTAGAGTTGAGTTGGAATGGAATGGAATGGGATAGGATTGAATGGAAGGATAGAGTAGAGTAGTAGAGTTGAGTTGGAATGGAATGGGATAGGATTGAATGAATAGAATAGAGTAGAGTAGTAGAGTAGAGTTGAGTTGAGTTGAGTTGGAATGGAATGGGATAGGATTGAATGAAAGAATAGAGTAGAGTAGTTGAGTTGAGTTGAGTTGGAATGGAATGGAATGGGATAGGATTGAATAGAATAGAATAACAGAGTTGGAAGGGACCTAGGAGGTCTTCTAGTCCAACCCACTCTAATCAGGCAGGAAACTTTATACATTTCAGACAAATGGCTATCCAATCTCTTCTTAAAAACCTCCAATGTTGGAGCATTTACAACTTCTGGAGGCAAGTGGTCCCACTCTGTTAATTGTTCTCACTGTCGGGAAATTTCTCCTTTAGTTCTAGGTTGCTTCTCTCCTTGATTATTCCCTATGGGACGGGCCATTCACCGGCGACTTCTGCCTTTACTCCCGAGGCGGCCCTTGCTCCTTAGCTGTTCCCTTCTCCTGGCAGCTCTGCCCATGCGCAACACTGGGAACAGGCTCCAGCTGTTCCTCTGCCTCACTGATGTCTGACTCTGAAGGCAGCTGAATATGTCAGACGGCCCTGGCCCCCTCTCTGCCTCCGACGCAGAGCCCTCCTCAGAGCCTCCCCCAGGCTCCAGGACTGGCCCATGTCCCTCCCCAACCCTCCTCATTGTCCGAATCTTCTGCCAGATCCGCTGGTGGGCCACATGGAGATCTCCTGAACCTTCTGAAGTGTCTCAGCTAAGAATGCTGGTAGCCAGAATGAGTTGTGGGCATTTTCTAACTCGCGTGTTGGTATTTTTCAGCTGTCCTTTTCTCCCACCACCCCGCTGAACAGCCACATCCGAGTCCTGACCCTGCTGGTTGTGATGTTGCTTTCCTGCTGTGGCCTCGCAGTGGTGTGCGGCCTCATTGGCTACGCGCATGGAATGCACACGCTATCCTTCATGGCGGCAGAGGTGAGTCTCCTAGTTAAATCACCCAGGTTTTAGGCTTTCTGATTTATTGAGCTTCGGTTTCTCCTCCCTTTTGTTCCATTCCTTTTTAAAAAAAATTATTTATGTAGGATAGAAATTACAAATTGACAATGGCAACTAATTATAAGGAAAACCGGCAAGACTAGGAAAGATGTTTAAAAACATGTCTGCTAAATGCTGGAAATATAATCAGATACCTGGCACCTATTCTCACATGTGGTGGACATGTCCAAAAGCAAAAAAACAAACAAACATTGGACGAAAATACAATGCATGGTTAGAGAAAATGATAAAGCAACACATAGACTTAAAACCAGAAATACTTTTGTTACTCAAATAATAATAATAATAATAATAATAATAATAATAATAATAATAATAATAATAATAATAATAATAATAATAGTTATAGTTTATTAAATTTATATACCGCACGCTTTCCCAAAAGGGACTCGGGGCGGTGCACAGGCAATTTAAGAACATATATAAACATAACAATATACAAAATATAAAACCAGATTAAATTAGTATCCCTGTGCTAAAAAATTTAAATATGTTAAAACAATATCTCTAAAAACCAATTTAAAACAATTTAACTGCAGACTATAGGCTAGGTGGTGTGAGTTAGGCCAGGCCGGCCTGCTGGAAAAAATAAGTTTTAAGGTTCTGGCGGAAGGAGCGGAGGTCCATGGTCGTTCTCAGTTTGGGGGGTAAGTCATTCCAGAGAGTTGGGCCCATCACAGAGAAGGCCCTTCCCCTGGGTGTCGCCCACTGGCATTGCCTAGTAATAATGATGATGATGATAATAATAATAATAATAATCATCATCATCATCTTTATTGTCATTGTACTAAAATTACAATGAAATTGGTAATCTTGACCGGTTAAAGGTTGACTCAGCCTTCCATCCTTCCCAGGTGGGCAAAATGAGGATCCAGATTGTTGGGGGCTGTTAGGCTATTCAGCCTTATATAGGGTTGACAATATATATGAGCCTATGTTCTTAAGGAGTTATGTAGCTTTAAGAACTGTCTTAAATTCTGATTGGCTGTGCTTCTCAGCTCTACCATATAAGCAAGCTCAGAATCACAGTCCGTTCCCTTTTTTGATTCCATTCCTGTTCTTACTCCTTGCTGCTGAGAGGATTGAAGACCGAAGTATTTGTTTTGCAGCACTGTAAGATAACTCTTGTGTTTGGTGAAGGACTGTTATTATTTTGAGAAGTTAGAATCACTGGTCGGAAGAAGCATTTTAGTTGCTACAAAGTAAAGACTATTTATTTTCTTACTATCACTGTTTTAGAGATTGTTTGTGCTAACAGGGGCAATAGGTTGACTCTGTACACCGCTTAGCGAGGGCTGGAAAACACTGTGAAGCGGGATATAAATCTAAGCGTTAATGCTATTACTCTTACTTTTTTGCGCCATGGTTGAGTGGTTTTCTGCTGGATCCAGCACTCGGTCTACTGAGCAAGTCATGCTCTATGGAGCAAAGCTCAAACACACTGGATTGCAATCATTGGAAGATGTAGCTCATTTTGAAGAACAGATTGATCTGTCTTAATGCTATTTATATAATCATTTCAGGATTACAGCATTTACGAGCTAGGAATGTTCCCCTCCCAGCGCAGGAGGCATACAACTTCAAAGTTTCAACTCTCATCCTTATAATTAAGTAATTATAATTTAAATTAATACCCGAAGCTCGGTACCGGGCATGTCTTGGTCTGCCGCTCTTTTGAATAGCTCCCATATTTGACGTCCTACAAAAATTAAGAGCGCAGTAGATTTATAGGCTATTAACTTGGCTTCCCTTTCTACAAACTAGCAATTGCAATAACGCGTAGACTTATATACCACTTTACAGTGTTTTTACAGCCCTCTCTAAGCAGTTCATAGAGTCAGTCTAATCTGGGTCCTCATTTTACCTACCTTGGAAGGATGGAAGGCTGAGTCAACCTTGAGCTGGTCAGGATCGAACTGCTGGCAGTGGGCATAATTAGCTTGCAATGCTGCATTCTAACCACTGCACATCATGGATGGATGGATGGATGGAAAGAAGGAAGGAAGGAAGGAAGGAAGGGCTATAGCACTTAGACTTATATAGCACTTTACACTGCTTTGCAGCCCTCTCTAAGCTGTTTACAGAACCAGCCTATTTGCCCCCAACAATCTGGGTCCTCATTTTACCCACCTCGCAAGGATGGAAGGCTGAGTCAACCTTGAGCTGGTCAGGATTGAACTGCAGAGTTAGCCCAAAACCCTGCATTCTAACCACTGTGCTTCATGGATGGATGGATGGGAGTGAGAGAGGGAGGGTAATAGCAATATCACTTACACTTATATACTGCTTCACAGTGTTCTAGAGCCTTCTCTAAGCGGTCTAGAGAGTCCCCCTTTTGCCCCCAACAATCTAGGTCCTCAATTTTACCGACCTCAAAAGGATGGAAGGCTGAGTCAACCTCGAGCCTCTCAGAATCTACATAGAAAACTACACAGTCCTTTGATTCTTTATTTGACACCTGTCCCCAAAATCTATAAACAGTTGAGGTTGTCTGCATCAGATTTACAATTTCCAGCTCCTTCTGTTCCTGGAAGTTAGTTACGCAGGCGGTTATGCATCTGAGCTTTACCAAGTGACTGGAGACCTTGTCTATTTTGGCTTGATTGACGGCACCCATGAAATCCCTGGCTCCTTTTGCAGTGACATCACATTCCTTTCTTGTGTTCGGTGTGTCATTGTGATGACCCTCACAATGAATGAACCCTGTTTTGGGGGGCATCAGGATAGGCCTGGCCCAGAGGTCCTAAGTAGCAACGGATTGTTCTGAACGGCACTTCATTAAACGAAATCCATCTTATTTTTTTTTTTAAGGTTTTTGTTAAATTGCAGCTATTTAACTGAACTTACAACGGTTCCTTTTTATTTCCTAAAAAATAAAATAATAAAATAAAATAAAATAAACAAAGTCGAGTTAAATAGCTGACACCAGGCGCTGAAAAGAACATGACTTACGACTTTCCCCCCACACTTAACAAATGTTGCAGCATTCCCGTGATCACAATTCAGACAACTGACTCATACTTACGACGGTCCCAGTGTCCGCTGGGGTTGTGGCTTTCCCCTTTTGCGACCTTCTGACAAGCAAAGTCGAGGGGGAAGCCACTTAACAACTGTGTTACTAACCAAGCCGCGGTGATTCACTTAACAGCTCTGGGCAAGGGAGATTGTAAAATGGGGCTTTACGTAAAATAAAGATTGATTTAACAAGTGTCTCGCTTAGCGACATAAATTTTGGGCTCAGTGGGGGTCGCACGTCGAGGTCTCCCTGTAGTTCTTTAGTTTGTATTTTGCGCCTGTCCTTCGTAGGAATTGCAAGCTTTTCCTGTTTAGCAGAGTTAGAAATATTTCATTTCCTCTTTCAAGTTACTTAATGCGACAGTCGTTTTCGGTGAACGTATAACTTGTCCTTTTTACTGTAAATTAATAGAATTAGTTTTATCCCTCCCCCCACCCCATTTTTTTTTTCTAAAGGGACGCGGTGGCTCAGTGGCTAAGACGCTGAGCTTGTCGATCAAAAGGTCGGCAGTTCGGCGGTTCGAATCCCTAGCGCCGCGTAACGGAGGGAGCTCCCGTGACCCGTCCCAGCTTCTGCCAACCTAGCAGTTCGAAAGCATGTTAAAAAATGAGAGTAGAAAAACCACCAATATAAGGCTGAATATCCTAACAATGTCAATCAGAAGGTCGGCAGTTCAGCGGTTCGAATCCCTAGCGCCGCGTGTCGGAGTGAGCTCCCGTGACTTGTCCCAGCTTCTGCCAATCTAGCAGTTCGAAAACGTGTAAAAATGCAAGTAGAAAAATAGGAGCCACCTTTGGTGGGAAGGGAACAGCGTTCCGTGAACCTTCGGTGTTGAGTCATGCCGGCCACATGACCACGGAGACAGCGCTGGCTCTTCGGCTTTGAAACGGAGATGAGCAGCGCCCCCCTAGAGTCGGGAACGACTAGCCCAGATGTGGGAGGGGAATCTATCTTTTATCCTTTTTTGCATCTCACAAAAGAAGATCGTTAGTTCCATTCGTGCTTCCCGCGAGGTGTAAATCGATGTTCCCCATTTTGGTAAAACATTTTCCAAAGTGTGTCTTTTACAAAGCAAAGTTTTTTTGGGGTCTATGTGCAAACACCTCCCACAGTCGTCCCCCCCCCCCCCCCCAACCCTGCAAGTTTCTGAGATCAGATAGACATCTGGTTTCTGTAACTTCATCTTATTCTGATCTTGGCCATTGCCAATTGTGGAATGCAGAAAGAATCCTTAAACTGGTCGGACTGGAAAAGCCATTGACTTGTTTTTGGGGGGTAACAAAATTCTCCAGCGTCAGAGAATGATCGGCGAATTCTTTTGTCCCTTTGCAGTCCCTGCTGGTCACCGTAAGAACCGTGCAAGTGATTTTACGGTAAGCATTATATTCCCCGTTGAACAGGTTGTGTCGGAATAGCTCAACAAGATGGGCGCGGCTGCAAGGTCAGATTGTCGTTCCTCTGACCTAAGGATGAGGGAAGGTTAATTTGTGGTGGTGTTGTTGTTTTGGTTTAGTTAACTTTTCCCATTGTGCACTGGCAATGTATGATCGACACCTTCCAGATATTCAATAGAAGAGAGTTTTGCAATGTAAAAGAGAGTCATTCAAACATAAAACACACACACACACACACACACACACACACACACACACACACACACACAAATGACTAATGGCATTCAGCATGCTGGCTGGGGAATGGTGTAAGTTGAAGCCAGTGGTGGGTTTCAAATTTTTTAGAACCTACTCTGTAGGTGTGGCCTATTTTGTGGGCGTGGCTTGGCAGTCATGTGACAGGGTGGGAGTGGCCACCTTTTAAAATGTGGTGAAGCTCATTTAACAATGCTCTTGCTTAGCAACCAAAATTTGGGACTCAATTGTGATGATAAATTCTTTCTTTCTTTCTTTCTTTCTTTCTTTCTTTCTTTCTTTCTTTCTTTCTTTCTTTCTTTCTTTCTTTCTTTCTTTCTTTCTTTCTTTCTTTCTTTCTTTCTTTCTTTCTTTCTTTCTTTCTTTCTTTCTTCCTTCCTTCCTTCCTTCCTTCCTTCCTTCCTTCCTTCCTTCCTTTCCTTTCCTTTCCTTTCCTTTCCTTTCCTTTCCTTTCCTTCCCGTTGGGTCACTGGCAGCGGCAGGCCAGATTTACTTCCAGGTACGCCGGTGGAACCCCCTCTCACCAGTTCTCTAAATTTCACCAACCGGCTCTCACAAGTAGGTGCGAGCCTGCAGAAACCCACCACTGGTTGAAGCCCATATACCGTATTTTTCAGAGTATAATTAAAAAAAGGAAAGTGCTTCAGTATCGGACAAAACCCCTACCGCCCACCATGAAAGCTGGAACGCCCACTAGTGGGCAGTAGGGACCAGGTTGACTACCACTGGAATAGGTAGGTAGGTAGGTAGGTAGGTAGGTAGGTAGGTAGGTGAAAATCTGGGTGCGTCTTATACACTGAATACAGCATTTTTGACCTCCTGAAACCCTGACCTCTTCACAAAAATGGACATACATAGCCTTTAAGGAAGCCTGCAAAGTGCTCCTGGGGGCTGGGGAGGGCAAAAATGAGTGAAAAATTGGCGCTTTTGGGGTTCATTTTTGCCCCACTCAGCCCCCAGGAGCACTTCGCAGGCCTCTCGAACTCTCTGCCTGCCCCGTTTTTCACAAAAAATAAGCTGGGCAGAGGATTTGGGAGGCCTGCAGAGTACAAAAACTTTTCTTTTTTAAAAATTTGCCTCTTCAAAATCTTGGGTGCGTCTTATACTCCGGTGCGTCTTGTAGTCTGAAAAATGCGGTATCTTAAAATTGCGAAGATTGGGAAACGCTGGTTCAGTGCAGTGTGGAAATTATTGTGTAACTAGGTGAAGTTTTTTGTAAAGATGACCCCAATGGGATGAATGAGATCGTAGCTGAAAATGGATCTAATATGGTAATCCTCAACTTACAACCATTTGTTTAGTGGCCTTTTGAAGTTACAGCGGCCCTGAAATATGGGACTTACGACCATTTTTCATGCTTACAATGGCAGTATCCCCCTTGGTCACGTGATCAAAATTCAGATACTTGTCAACGGACTCATATTTACGATGATTGTAGAATCATGGACGGGACCTTGGAGGTCTTCTAGTCCACCCCCATGCTCGAGCAACCCCCATTTTGCCGCCCTGAGTCCCTTCTGGGAGATAGGTGCGGGATACAAGTCGAATAAACTCAAACTCATTTAATAGGCCTGGCAGTGTAACCAATCTCATGCAGCCAACGTTGTCTTCTCCAGGTTCGTAGTTCCACCTTATACTGGAACGCTCGTGGTATATCTCTCTAAGTTATGGCTGCTCTCTGCACATGGGATTCATATTCCCACTTGGGCTAAAGCAGTGGTGGTCAACCTGGTCCCTACCGCCCCCTAGTGGGCGTTCCAGCTTTTATGATGGGTGGTAGGGGTTTTGTCCGATACTGAAGCACTTTCCTTTTTTAAATTCAATTGACTTCCCTACTTTATAAATCAACCATTCCTGTGGAACCGGTGGGTGGTTAGAAAATTTTACTACTAACAGAGATACAAAAGTGGGCGGTAGGTATAAAAAGGTTGACTACCCCTGCTCTAATCTATCTTCTATCTATCTAATTTATTATCTTTCTCTATCGTCTGTCTGTCTGTCTGTCAGTTTGTCTATATATATATCTGTCTCCATCCATCCATCCATCCATCCATCCATCCATCCATCCATCCATCCATCCATCCATCTATCTATCATCATCTGTCTATCTATCTATCTATCTATCTATCTATCTATCTATCTATCTATCTATCTATCTATCTATCTATCTATCTATCTATCTATCTATCTATCTATCTATCTATCTATTCCAGTGGTAGTCAACCTGGTCCCTACTGCCCACTAGTGGGCGTTCCAGCTTTCATGGTGGGCGGTAGGGGTTTTGTCCGATACTAAAGCACTTTTCTTTGTTTTTTAATTTAATTGACTTCCCTACTTTATCAATCACCATGACTGTGGAAAAGGGAAGGAAATTGACCCCATAATTTATAGCTGGATGACCTATTGTGGGATTATTGGTAGGTGTGTATGGTAGCATCTGAGGGATCCTTGGTGCTCTCTGAGCTTGGTTCCCCCCCCCCCCTTGCAGACGTTTCATTACCCAACTAGGTAACATCCTCAGTGCTAGACTAGAAAGGAGAGAACCAGGAAAAACAACCAAACTAAAAAACAACCAAGGACTCTACAGTCCTCCTCTTCCTCCTCTGGCTGTCTGCAAACCTCACTCCCTTCTAGCCCTGATAATGTTAACTAGTTGGGTCATGAAACGTCTGCAAGAAAAGAACCAAGCTCAGGGAGCGCCAAGGACCCCACAGTAATCCTCCTCCTTCTCCACAACCACCTCCTCTCCTTCCTCCTCCTGTCTGCAAACCCCTCTCCCTTCTAGCACTGATGATGTTAACTAGTTGGGTCACGAAACGTCTCCAAGAAACCAACCCAATTCAGAGAGTGCCAAGGGCCCCTCATTTCAACCCCGGGCTACAATGCTCCTCCTTTGATTGATATTAGCACCTGTTAGCAGTTAAGACTTTGGCTGTTGCTCTTTTACCCCGTCGAAGCGGCAGGGGAAATCAATGCAGGATTTCTCTTTCCTTCCCCCAGTTACATCATTCACCTCTGGGATCTGAACCACGAAGGCACCTGGGAGAGCAAAGGCACCTATGTCTATTACACCGATTTCATCATGGAGCTGATGCTGCTGTCCCTGGATTTGATGCATCACATTCACATGCTGGTATAAAAGTTTCGAATAACTCACTTCGCCAGTCCCCACGCGGGGCAGATGTGGGGCAGGCCCCTCTTCATAAAATGCAGAGGGGAAATGACAGTTAGCCGCGGCCAACTCTTCGTGGGACAAGAGTGAGCCTCCCGGAGAAGAAATAGTGGCGCAGATTCGTTAAAGGAAGGAGGGATAGAATGACACGTGAATGGCAGATATTTACAATCACGTCTTAGTTATTTTACATAACTAGATTGAATTGTTGAATTGTCCCGCGGCGACTTGGCCGAGGTTAAGTTGGCCGCGGCGAGTTGATTTGATTCATTTAACAAATGTCTCACTTAGCAACAGATAATTTGAGCTCAATGGTAGTCGTAAGTCGAGGACTCCCTGTACTCTGCACCTAGTAGGGCTTCCATTATGTTGCTTTGCGCCAGGATAAAAAAAGCAGAGCTGGTTTTTTTTTGGGGGGGGGAGGATGTTGGGGGGAGAGCTTCCACTAAATCAGGGGTCGGCCACATGTGGCTCTGGAGCTGCATGCGGCTCTTCCATCCCTCTGCTGTGGCTCTCTGTCACCGGTCGGCTCCACAATTGATAGGGCTTTCGGTAGAGGAAAAAGGACGCCGTGCTAGGAGGAGACTCTATGGTGGTGGTGGTGGGGAACCAAACTTCCGGTCGGCAGGAGAAAAAGGACGCCACACTAGGAGGAGACTCTATGGTGGGGGAACCAAACTTCCGGTCGGCAGAAGAAAAAGGACGCCACACTAGGAGGAGACTCTATGGTGGGGGAACCGGACTTCCGGTCGGCTCCGGAATTGAATGAGGGATTTCCGGTTAGGACCTTTGTGGCTCTTTGGGTATTTAAGGTTGCTGACCCCTGCACTAAATAATAACCTGAAAGAGAATCCACAAACAATTTATATCTGTCATGTTGCAGGTTCCAATCGTGTCCTTTTCTAAAATTAGTTGGCAATCTAAAATACAGAAATGCGGAAAAATAATAATAATAGGGAGGCAGAAGAGGAGGGCGAAGTGTAGGAAAAAGGGGCGGAAAGAAAGAAAGAAGGAAGGAAGGAAAGAAAAAGAAAGAAAGAAAGAAAGAAAGAAAGAAAGAAAGAAAGAAAGAAAGAAAGAAAAGGCGTTGACTTACGATTCCCTTTGGTGCAATAGAATAAGATGACACCAAATCTCAACTTTTCACCTTTTGCACACTAGTATAAAACTAGCCGTTTCTAAAACAAGAAACCTCTCTCATCGGTACAACCCAAAATCCAAGGTTCATTTTTTTGTCTCCCACCTCAAGCACAAAGTCCAGAAGCGGTTTCCATGCAGAAATAGAAGTGCTGGGTGTTCTTTTCCTTCATCAGAAAAGTCAATTTAGCTGCTAATCCCATCAATTTTTACTGTCCATTCGTCCATTCCGGGAATCAAAAGTTTCCATCTGGTTTTGTGCATGCATAAAGGATTTGTGCCCTAAACGCTCGGCTCGAAGACGGTCGGTGTGGCCTGGCCTCGGGAAATAATTCTCTTTTCTTTCTTTGCCTTCTTCCTTCTCGCAACGGTGATGTGCTTTCCTGCTCTTCTTGGGAAAAAATATATTTGGAAGCTGTTTGGCAACATTTGGTTGTCGATGGCCAGTCTGGTGATCTTCATGCAGCTGCGTTACCTGTTCCATGAAGTCCAGCGCCGGCTGCGGCGTCATAAGAATTACCTGCGGGTGGTGGGAAACATGGAAGCCAGGTGAGTCTCTTCCTTTGGTTCTAGAGCGAGAAATAATGAAAGACCCCTCCACCCCCAAACCTAGGGCCACGTGTGTCTTGTGCTTTTGGGGAGGGGGGGGAGGAG